>CM077095.1:65679987-65967947 GCA_039513925.1 Platanthera zijinensis | reverse complement strand
TGATGCGAGTACTTTTAAGTATCGCAACAGATTTTATATCCCGCCATTATGGATGTTCGATTTATGTTGTGCAGGGAGGCACATGGCTCTAGTGTTGCCTACCACCCAGGATCTAACAAAATGTATCATTATTTAAAGCAGATTGCCTGTGTTTAGGGATGAAGGGGGACACAGCCAGGTTTGTTTCTGAGTTCTATACTGCAGGCTTGTTAAGGCCGATCATGGAAGCCTGGTGGCAAGTTAACTCCATTAAGATTCCGACTTGGAAGTGGGAGAGCATTTCATTGGATTTCATCACGGTTTTAACCGAGATCTCCTAGAGGTTATGATTCATTTTGGGTGATTTTGGACAGATTAACGACTTGTGCTCACTTCGTACCTTATAAGATCGACTATCCAATGAACAAAATAGCTGAGCTGTATTTGAATTAAGTCATCTGATTGCACTGTGGTGCCAGTCAGCATTATTTCAGACCAAGACTCCCGGTTTACATCCGCTTCTGGAAGAGATTGCAAGAAGGTTGGGGAACGGATTTTAGATATTCTAACCGCATACCACCCACAGACCATTGTCAGATGGGAGCGAGTTAATCAGATAGTGGAGGACATGATCAGAAGCTCTATTTAGACCATGGAGGAGCGTGGCATGAGCTTTGTGGCTTATGGAGTTTGCTTAAAAAAACGTGATCAAGAAAGCTTGCAAATTGCTCCCTTCGAAGCTTTATTTGGGAGGCGTTGCAGGACTCCTTTATTTTGGGCTGAGGTTGGCGAGAGACATTTGTGGGTCCGGATGCCTCGAGGTGATGGAAAACTGTTATAAGCTGATTAGGGAGAAGCTTCGAATAGTGCCCAGGAGCGATATGAGAAGAACACCAACCGACGTAAATCTGATTTAGTGTTTGTTGTGGGGGACTTGGTATTTCTAAAGGTTTCCCTGATGATTGGAATCAAGAGGTTTGTAAAGAACCGGAAGTTGGACCCGAGGGGTTTTGTTGGGGGGCGTTAAAGATCGTTGAGAGGATTGTTGTGGCAGCTTATAGGCTGGACTTTCCCGTAAATTTTCCTGGCGTGCACGATGTTTTTCACGTTAGCCAGCTGAGGAAATGTGTGCATTGTGACAGACAAGTTTTGGATTCTGTGACATAATTAGATCCAAATATTTCTTACGTGGAGATGCCTGTCCGCATTCTGGAGGCTCAGGATCGCGTGTTGCAGAAGAAATATATTCCTATGCTTAAGGTTTTGTGGATAAATCAGGGTGTGGAAAGCGCGACTTGGGAGCTAGAGTTGGCGATGAGGAAGGCCTACCCTCATCTGTTTCCCTTACTTGTGCCTGGTATGTTTCCATTTCTCTTTTATATATTTTTTTCTTGGCGATTGATTCTTCCTTCTTGATAGAAGGGTTGAGTGTTTAGTTTCGAGATGAAAGTTTCTTTTAGGGGAAGTGGCTATAATGCCCCTGATTTTTTTTGTGTTTTGTTTGATTGTTGTTTGGCATTACGATGATGCATTTTTGGCCTTTTGTCGATGTTAGAGCATGGTCTTAGCTCTTTAGATTCCTTGAGTGGCCTATTCGTAGCCTGTTTGCAAGATTCCCCAGCTAGCTGGAGTCTGTTTTTGTGACTCGGCTGATCCTCTCAGGGAATGCTTGTACCTTTGTTTGGGAGGTGTTAGCCCGATTGTTTGATCGTCGGATGCTGTTTTCGACTTCGTAGATAGTTTCATAGCATGGGTGTTTAGCTACGGCGCAAGTTTCATTGAATTTTGAGGTCGTTTGTTTTCGCATAATTTTACGTTTTATTTAATTAACTGATATTAGATTATATCCTGTTAATTATTTATTTGTTGGATTGTTGATTACAATAAGCTATTATCATATAGGCTATCATAATAAGAGGCATTGGTGACTGCGGTTGTATTTGTCTAAGGGGCCGAGTTTAGTTTTCAGGCTAGCTGGATATTTATATTTATATATGTATATATATTGTGTGGCAGAATTTGTAGTGGCTGATTTATTTTATATATATATATATATATATATATATATATATATATATATATATATATATATATATATATTTGCATATTAGATAGCTAGCTGAGTGGAGTGTGAGTTTATATAATATTTCTTTAGTGCTATCAGGTTTCATCTTCCCCAAGCTGGCGGCTAGCTTCCTGCAGAAGGAATAGAGAGATGGAAGAACCAGGGCTCCAGCCGGCGATTTCTAGTGATTTAGAGCCGTTTTTCTCAGTTCAGGGCGGATCTAGACTGCTATCACCTAGATCTTCATTCCTTGTTAAGTCTCTCTTATTCTAGGGTTATCTTTAAGAGATAGGGTTTTTCGGGTTTTCTCTTCTTCCTCCTCAAAGCTTAAGTTTTGGTCTTCTAGGTGGCCGATCTTGCTGCTAGTGCCAAGCTTTAGGGATAGCTGTTGTTTTCCTGGAGGTAGAGGCAAGTGGTGCCCATCGCCCTTGCCAAACTTAATCTTACTCTTATTATTCTTGCTGTAGTAGCTTAATTCCCTCTTTCTAGAAGCTAGGGTAGCTACAGTTTCATTCCAGCTAGGTTTTACTTAAGCTGTCCAGTTTTAAATTGTTTTTTTTTCTTCTTTCTTTTCTCTTTCTGTTCACTATTTTGGGTCCAGGTAGAGGTTGGAAGAAATTTTTAGGTTGCTTAGTTTAGTCCAACTTTTTTTTGGTAGCTGTGGCTGGCAGTAGGAGAGAGGAAGTGGTTGGAATTAAATTTCCAGCTCACTGGTTAGCAGGCGTTGAGTGAAATTTAGGCTAAGTATACGAGCGTTTAGTGTGGTGGACACACTCAACGCCTAGCTTTTTGGTCTGGAGACTAAGTCCAAGAGCATTGACAACATTAAGTGAGGTTAGCTCACTCAACTCCCTCTACCTTTTGGCGTTGAGTGAGTTGAGATAACTCAACGCTGTCGGCCTTGGAAATTTCTAAGTCTTTTGGCATTTAGTGAGTTGAGCTTACTCAACGCCATCAGCCTTTTTGGCATTGAGTGGGTTGAGCTCACTCAATGCCGTCTATGTTTGGCATTGAGTGAGTTGAGTTCACTCAACACCATCTTACCAGAGACTTTTTCTAAGTCTTTTAGCGTTGAGAGAGTTGAGCTCACTCAACGCCGTCTGCCTTAGGAATGTTTTTTAAGTCCCTTGGCATTGAGTGAGTTGAACTTACTCAATGCCATCTGTCTTTTGGCATTGAATGAGTGAACTCGCTCAATGCGGTCGGCGTTGGGCGTTGAGTGAGTCTAGCTCACTAAACGCCGCCAAGTCCAGCGTTATTATTTTTATTTTTTTCAAGTCAAAAGCATTGAGTGAGTGGACCTCACTCAACGCCTTGGATGTTAGGCTTTTTGGCGTTGAGTATGGTGAACTCACTCAACGCCGGAGTTAGATTTGCGGGTAAGTCATTTGGCGTTGCGTGAGTGGAGTAGACTCGACGCCTTCCCTGGCTAGTGTTCAAACGCCGCGTCAGGTTTGGCATTGAGTGAGTAGTGCTCACTCAACGCCGCGTCGAGTGGAATTGACGCTTTTGCGTTGGGTTGGTGTGTTTCCTTAGGATTATTAGTGTGGCTTTTCCATAGGAGGGTGTTGGGTGTTCGACTTATTTTGCTTGGATGCCGACTCGTGGTTTATAGCAGGTGGTGTGGTTTTGTTGGGCTCTCTATGGGGTGAATTGCGTGTGTTAATCTATGTCCACCACCACCTAGGCCTTGTTGGGCTGTTATAGTTAGGTATGTGGACCCTATAGTTGCCACCGGTTGTTTTCACCCTGGAGTGTTTTTGGGTCTGGTTGTTGGTGAGGGCTATACCGCCCACTCCGACCTAAGGTTTTCACCAAGGCCAACAATTCCCAAGGATTAGGAGTGTTAGTTCCTTTCCTTTCTTATGGCTATCACTGTTGGTATAAATATGTCTTGTTGCTTGCTGCTGTAGGTTCTTTTGTTTTACAGAGCATGTTTCTATTGTACTCACACTTGGTTTTTTTATTGCTCTTTAGAGAGTGTTCTTTTCTTACTGTCATGCCTTTTCGTTTAGTAATAGCTTTTTATTGTCGGATTGGTAAACCCTTCTTTATTTATTCATGAGTCTAATGCTCCACTTATTTTGATTGTATTCTTGCTGAGTTGTTCCTTCTTTGAATGCCTCAGGTTCAGGTAGCCGGTTGAGCGGCAAGTTTTCTTGTGGAGCTTGCTTGTAGCCTCCTGGGTAGCTGAGATTTTTGTTCCTCATCTTTGTGAGGTAGTTTCCTTTATTCTGTATAGACATGCATGCTCACTAGTGGGTTCGTGTCAGGTTGTTGATGCCCACTAGTGGCTTACTTATGATGCTGGGTATGAACTGAAACTACTATTTTGCCTATTTGGAGGTTGTTCACTTGCTTTCTGGGAATGATTTATGCTAGGTGTCAAGTTAGGTATTTTAAACCATAAAAGCATTACTATATATACCTCATGCACATTATGTTTATAAAACAAAAGCACTACTTTCTCAAGTAACTTAAAGGCTATTTTATACTATATTAACCTTAGAGTCGTGCATAACATGAGTCATCCCTCGCGGACACTTATGCTCATCTAGGATGTCAAAGAAACTTAACCAAAGTATTTTCCACTGTGTATAAATATATATTTAATGTGGACTAGCTGATCAACTGTGCTGAGGGATACGACCATTAAATATAACTAGTTTTCTTTCATATTAAAGTATGAATTTTCCTTAAAATCTAATGTCTGGAGTCTTTGCTGAACGTTTACAGTTATCCCCTGTATGACGTGGCATCACGCCACGTATTTTCTCTTGCCCTGATACGATTTAATCATTGGGAAAATGCGGGTGGTGATAGTTGGTATCAGAGGAAGGTTGCTTGACAATTGGTCGGATAACCTTTCCCTTGTTAGCATTAGTTGTTTCGCGTCATACAATGCACACACCGATATGTCATCAGTAGGTCTTGGCTTAAGCATAAAAACTACACTCATAAGCATGAATAGAAGTATACGGGGCATATTATATAGTATGGATGCATAATATGTGTTTGTATATGGATCCACCATAGGTGGCAACATGTGAGGGTTATGTAGTATGGGATCCTTAACCTCACCACATGAATGCTCATTAGCACGTTTTCCTTTTTTCGTTGCATGCAATGTTATGTAGTATGGGATGCATAACATTGTCATGCGTACAATCACTCATGACATGCATTAAGGCCTTTTTTAGAATGCATAGCACAACATGCATAACATAAAATTACATAAGCACAACGTGCCAAGCTAAAGATTTGCATGATGACATATGTACACACATGGTTTTGAGTCAAAAGAAATAAAAATTCATGCATTCATGGTCTAAGCACATGAGTTAGTATGCTAGTGGTGAACCATCCTAGGCTAACCATACCATCATTCTTGTAAAAAAAAAACCAAAGCAAGTAAGTAGTTGAAGTTCATATTTAAGTATGTCTGACTGTACCGGGTAGTTTTGTTCTAGCAGTTGGGCTAGGTTTTGATTAGTGCTAATTCGATAAGAGGTTGGCGAGTCGTCCTTCGACGAGACTGACTCCCCAATATGAGGGTGAGTCTTTCGGAGCGCAAAGCGAGGAGTTGATTGAAAGTCTGCGGCAGAGAAATGAAGCCTTGTCTAGGAAGATGGAGGGTATGCAGGCTCATATCAAGAGTCTGTTAGTAGTTGTGGATGGACAGCCTATGGGAGTGTCGGACAGTGCTGTGGGCGTAGCTGTTCCTATTCCTCCTACTCCCCTGGTACCTCCTACTGTGTTGCCGCCGGAGATGACGTTTATATCGCACTTCTAGCGGTTGAGACCTCCTACTTACGATGGGAAGGACGACTTTATGGTTTTGCATGATTGGCTTATAGCCATCGAGGAGATGTTATCCTTTTCTGGAGTTATCGATATCAAAGGGTGATGATCACCGCCTATCAGCTTAAGGGATTGGCTAAGAGTTGGTGGCTTAGAGAGAAGGAGAGCATGAAAGAGGGATGCTCTTAGGTGACCTTCAAGGAACTGTTGCTAAGGAAGTTTCTGCCTTCGGTCGAGAGTGTCCGCTTGATGAATGATTTCCTCCATTTGAATCAGACACACCTCTCAGTGAGTGAGTACGAGATTGAGTTCAGCAAACTTAGTCGGTTTGCCCCCGGCTTGGTAAGCTCTAAGGCGGATCGAGTTAAGCATTTTCTTGGTGGCCTAAGAAGTGATGTCCAGCAGTTAGCAAGTGCTTATGGATCAACGAGCTATGCTTGAGTGGTGGAATCTGCTTTTAAAGTTGAGGCAATTGAGAATGCAAAGCAAAGACGATAGCAAATGAGAAAGGATAAGAGGAAATCGGCTGAAGGAAAGAGCCATCAGGTACCCGGTGCTGCCGCAAGAAAGAAGAATAAGGAGGTTTGTAGCTTTTGTGGACGGTCAGGACACCCCTTTGAAAGGTGTTTTAAGAGGCTGGGAACTCATTAGAAGGAGAAGGTGCATGCTATTCAAGGTGCTCCTAAAAAAGATTTATTCTATTCTGCATGTAAGCGGCCGTGGCATGATGTTGCCCATTCCTGGGGAAAGGATAAGAGTAAGGCAAGATGTTGTTTTCTTTGAAGTCAAGAAGGGCACATCAAGGCTCAATGCCCACAGCTCCAGCCTGTATTACAGCTAGTGCCGCTCCAGGCATTGCCACCACCTAAGCGAGTGGATAAAGGCAAGGGAAAACTGAATGTGAGGCGTTGATTGAATGTCTGCGGCAGAGAAATGAAGCCTTGTTTAGGAAGGTGGAGGGTATGCAGACTAAGATCCAGACTCTGTTAGCAGTTGTCGCAGGACAGCCTCAGAGAGTGTCAGGACCCAGCTGTAGGCGTAGCTGTTCCTGTTCCTCCTTCTCCCCCGGTACCTCCTCCTGTTGCATTGCCTCGGAGATGACGTTTATATCGCACTTCCAGAGGTTGGGACCTCCTACTTACGATAGGAAGGCAGCTTTTATGATTTTGGATGATTAGCTTATAGCCATCGAGGAGATGTTCTCTTATTATGGAGTTATCGCTGATCAAAGGGTTATGATTGCCGCCTATCAGCTTAAGGGATTGGAGATGAGTTGGTGGCTGAGAGAGAAGGAGAGCTTGAAAGAGGGATGCTTTTTGGAGACCTTTAAGGAACTGTTGCTAAGGATGTTTTTGCCTTCGGTCGAGCGCGTCCTCCTTATGAATGATTTCCTATATTTGAAGCAGAGGCACCTCTTAGTGAGTGAGTATGAGATCGATTTCAGCAAACTGAGTCGGTTTGCCCCCGACTTGGTAAGCTCCGAGGTGGATCGAGTTAAGCATTTTCTTGGTTGCCTAAGAAGTGATGTCCAGCATTTAGCAAGTGCTTATGGATAAATGAGTTATGCTTAAGTGGTGGAATCTGCTTTGAAAGTTGAGGCAATTGAGAATGCAAAGCAAAAAGGGAAGCAAATGAGAAAAGATAAGAGGAAATCGGCTGAAGGAAAGAGCCCTCAGGTACCCGGTGTTGTCGCAAGAAAGAAGAACAAGGAGGTTTGTAGCTTTTGGGGCCGGTCAGGCCAGCCCTTCGAAAGGTGTTTCAAGAGGCTAGGATCTCAGAAGAAGGAGTAGGTGTATGCAATTCAAGGTGCTCCCAGAAAAGATTTATTCTGTTCTACATGTAAGCGGCAAGGGCATGATGTTGCCCATTGCTGGGGAAAGGATAAGAGTAAGGCATGAAGTTGTAGAAGGGCACATCAAGACTCAGTGCCCACAGATCCAGTCTGTGTTGCAACTAGTGCCACTGCAGGCATTGCCACCGCCTTAGTGGGTGGATAAAGGCAAGGGAAAGCTGAATTTGATCTCTTATGAAGAAGCGCAGACTTCCACTCAGGTCATTTCGGGTTAGATTTCTCCCTAGCCTAAATGTTTTGTTTTGAGTATAGATTTAGCAATTGTTTTTCTTAATTATGTATGCTATCTTATAGGAAGATTTAAGGTGAGTAACCGCTGGGCACGTGTTCTCTTTGACTCTGGCGCTACCCACTCATTATTGTTAGAGCCTTTGTGGACCGCTATCGTATTGGTCTAGAGTGAGTTAGTGAAGCCTTTTGCGTCATGTTTCCTTCCGGTGATTCTGTGGTTTCGTATCAGGGCATTCAGGATTGTCCGATTTTGTTGGGGGATTTTCTAGTGAAGGCAGATTTGAAGGTGATTGACCTGGAAGACTTTGATGTTATTTTAGGCATGGACTTGTTATCCAGGTATGATGTAGTTATCTAGTGCAAGTGTAAGCACTTGGACTTCGTTAAGGACAACGTTCAGCCTGTGAGTGTTTATTCTGAACTGCACCAGGACTCTCCAGTCATTTCTACGGTATGTGTTCAGAAGCTGCATGATTCTGATTGCTTTTCCAGTTTTGTCTCAGTAGTGGGGAATGTTCTTAGTGTATTGCGTTTGGAGGAGATTCCTTTGGTGTGTGAGATTTCAGATGTTTTCCCTGACGATCTTCCTTGTCTTTCACCTGATCGAGATGTTGAGTTTGTTATAGACTTGGAGCCATGTACGCATCCTATTAAGAAGGCGCCGTACCGGATGGCCCCGCAAGAGCTGGAAGAGTTGTGTCTTCAGCTCGATGGGTTGCTAGAGAAAGGTTTTATTAGACCGAGCTCGTCGCCTTGGGGTGCTCCTGTTCTGTTTGTAAAGAAGAAATACGGATCGATGAGGCTTTGCATCGACTACAGAGAGTTGAACAAGGTTACTATTAAGAACAGGTATCCCCTACCCAGGATAGATGATTTGTTTGATCAGTTGCGAGGTAGCGCAGTGTTTTCTAAGATTGATCTTCATTCTGCCTACCATAAGCTCAGGATCCGTGAGTCAGATATTCCACGGACTGCTTTTCGATCGAGGCATGTGCAATTTGAATTTCTGGTGATGTCATTTGGTTTTACAAACGCGCCCTCAGCCTTTATAGATATGATGAACCGGGTGTTCAAGGACTTCTTGGATAAGTTTGTGGTCGTGTTTATCGACGATGTTCTGATCTATTCCCGCAATGTTGAGGAGCATGACCAGCATATGAGTTTTGTTTTATCTTCTTTGAGGGACCAGAAGCTATTAGCCAAATTGAGTAAGTACGAGTTTTGGTTGCCTCAGGTTTCATTTCTGGGCCATTTGTTGATTAAGAGTTGGATTTAAGTTGACCCAGAAAAGATTGCTGTTGTGATGGATTGGAGTAGGTCGGGCACACCTAAGGAGATTAGGAGCTTCTTGGGGTTGGCCGGCTACTACAGGAGATTTGTGAAGGGTTTCTCTACACTAGCTGCACCTTTGACTAGATTGACTCAGAAGAATGTGGCTTTTGTTTGGAGCGAGAAGTGCGAGGAAGCCTTCCTAGAGCTTAAGAACAGATTGTGCACTGCTCCCGTTTGACCCTACCCGCGGAAGGCATGGATTATTATGTTTATTTGGATGCATCGCATGTTGGTATTGGTGCGTGTTGATGCAAGGCGGGAAGGTGATTGCGTATGGGTCATGGAAATTGAAGACGTATGAGAGGAATTACCCTACATATGATTTAGAGTTTGCAGCCATGATTTATGCGCTAAAGTTGTGGAGCATCAGCTTTATGGTGCGCAGTGCAAGATTTTTACTGATCACAAGCGTTTAAAGTACGTCTTCACACAGAAAGAATTGAATCTATGCCAGCGAGATGGTTGGATTATGTTGCCTATTACGATGTTGAGATCCAGTACCATCCAGGCAAGGCTAATGTGGTGGCTGATGCCCTAAGTCGGAAGACGGGGAAGATTTTTAATCTCTCTGCCGAGCTATTAGTGGAAAAATTTCTTTTGATTGATATTTATGTGGGGAGCTGCGACTTGCAGAGTAGTTTTATAGTAGAAGAGCCTTCTTGGATTGTGCTTACGAGGCTACATTAGAAGGATGATCCAGATCTATTGCACTTGTATCTTAGAGCTGAGAAAGGGGAATTGCCGGATTTCTTGATTGATGATGCGAGTACTTTGAAGTATCCCGACAGATTTTATATCCCCGCTATTATGGATGTTCGAGTTATGTTGTGCAGGGAGGCACATGGCTCTAGTGTTGACAACCACCAAGGATCTACCAAAATGTATCATGATTTAAAGCAGATTGCTTGGTGTTATGGGATGAAGTGGGACATAGCCAGGTTTGTTTCTGAGTGCTATACCTGCAGGCGTGTTAAGGCCGATCATGGAAGGACTGGTGGCAAGTTAACTCCATTGGAGATTCCGACTTGGAAGTGGGAGAGCATTTCAATGGATTTCATCACGGGTTTATCGAGATCTCCTAGAGTTTATGATTCAGTTTGGGTGATTTTGGACAGATTAACGACGTGTGCTCACTTCGTACCTTAAAAGATCGACTATCCAATGAACAAAATAGCTGAGCTGTATTTGAATTAAGTCATCTGATTGCACTGTGTGCCAGTCAGCATTATTTCAGACCAAGACTCCCGGTTTACATCTCGCTTCTGGAAGAGTTTGCAAGAAGGTTTGGGAACGGATTTTAGATATTCTACCGCATACCACCCACAGACCAATGGTCAGATGGAGCGAGTTAATCAGATAGTGGAGGACATGATCAAATGCTATATTTTAGACCACGGAGGAGCGTGGCATGAGTGTTTACGGCTTATGGAGTTTGCTTAAAATAACAGTTATCAAGAAAGCTTGTTAATGGATCCCTTCCAAGCTTTGTTTGGGAGGCGCTGCAAGACTCCTTTATTTTGAGCTGAGGTTGGCGAGAGACCTTTGTTGGGTCCGGATGCACTCGAGGTGATAGAAACTCTTGTGAAGCTGATTAGGGAGAAGCTTCGAATAGCCAAGGAGCGATATGCGAACAACACTAACCGGAGTAGATCTGATTTAGTGTTTGTTGTGGGGGACTTGGTATTTCTAAAGGTTTCCCTGATGATTGTAATCAAGAGATTTGTTAAGAACCGGAAGTTGGACCCGAGGTTTGTGGGGCCGTTAAAGATCGTTGAGAGGATTCTTGTGGAAGGTTATATGCTGGACTTGCCCGCGAATTTTCCTTGCGTGCGCGATGTTTTTCACGTTAGCCAGCTTGCGGAAATGTGTGCATTGTGACAGGCAGGTTTTGGATTCTGCACCATAATTTGATCCAAATCTTTCTTACATGGAGATGCCTGTCCGCATTCTGGAGGCTCAGGATCGCGTGTTGTAGAAGAAAACAATTCCTATGGTTAAGGTTTTGTGGAGAAATCAGGGTGTGGAAAGCGCGACTTGGGAGCTAGAGTCAGCGATGAGGAAGGCCTACCCTCATCTGTTTCCCTGACTTATGCTTGGTTTGTTTCGTGCTCTCTTTGATATAGTTTTTTCTTGGCTATTGATTCTTCCTTCTTGATAGAAGGGTTGAGTGTTTAGTTTCGAGACGAAACTTTTTTTTAGGGGGAGTGGCTATAATGCCCCTGATTTTTTTGTGTTTTGTTTGATTGTTGTTTGGCATTATGATGATGCATTTTTGGCCTTTTGCCGATTTTAGAGCATGGACTTAGCTCTTTAGATTCCTTGAGTGGCCTATTCGTAGCCTGTTTGCAAGATTCCCCAGCTAGCTGGAGTCTGTTTTTGTGAATCGGCTGAGCCTCTCAGGGAATGCTTGTACCTTGGTTTTGGAGGTGTTAGCCCGATTGTTTGATCGTCGGATGTTGTTTTCGACTTCGTAGTTTGTTTCGTAGCATGGGTGTTTAGCTACGATGCAAGTTTCATTGAATTTCGAGGTCGTTTGTTTTCGCGTCATTTTGACGTTTTATTTAATTAACTGATATTAGATTATATCCTGTTAATTATTTGTTTGCTGGATTGTTGAGTACAATAAGCTATTATCATATAGGCTATCATAATAAGAGGCATTGGTGACTGTTATTGTATTTGGCTAAGTGGCCGAGTTTAGTTTTCAGGCTAGCTGGATATATATATATATATATATATATATATATATATATATATATATTCTGTTGCAGAATTTGTAGTGGCTGAATTTATAATATATATATATATATATTTATATATTTGCATATTAGATAGCTAACTGAGTGGAGTATGAGTTTATATAACATTTCTTTAATGCTATCAGGTTTCATCTTCCCCAAGCTGGCGGCTAGCTTCCTGCGAAAGGAATAGAGCGATGGAAGAACCAGGGGCTCCGGCCGGCGATTTCTAGCGATTTAGAGCCCGTTTTTCTCGGTTCAGGGCGAATCTAGACTGCTATCACCTAGATCTTCCTTCCTAGGTAAGTCTCTCTTATTCTAGGGTTATCTTTAAGAGCTGGGGTTTTTCGGGTTTCCTCTTCTTCCTCCTCAAAGCTTCAGTTTTGGTCTTCTAGGTGGCCGATCTTGCTGTTGGTGCCAAGCTTTCGGGATAGCTGTTGTTTTCCTGGAGGTAGAGGCAAGTGGTACCCTTCGCCCTTGCCAAACTTAATCTTACTCTTATTATTCTTGTTGTAGTAGCTTAATTCCCTCTTCCTAGAAGCTAGGCTAGCTACAATTTCATTCCAGCTAGGTTTTACTTAAGCTGTCCAGTTTTAAATTGTTTTTTTTTCTCTTCTTTCTTTTCTCTTTCTGTTCACTATTTTGGGTCAAGTTAGAGGCTGGAAGCAATTTTTAGGTTGCTAAGTTTAGTCCAACTTTTTTTTGGTAGCTGTGGCTGGGAAGTAGGAGAGAGGAAGTGGTTGGAATTAATTTTCCAGCTCACTAGTTAGCAGGCATTGAGTGAAATTTAGACTAAGTTTACGAGCGTTGAGTGTGGTGGACACACTCAACGCCTCGCTTTTTGGTTTTGAGACTAAGTCCAAGAGCATTGACAACATTAAGTGAGGTTAGCTCACTCAACTCCGTCTGCCTTTTGGCGTTTAGTGAGTTGAGATCACTCAACGGCGTCGGCCTTGGAAATTTCAAAGTCTTTTGGCGTTTAGTGAGTTGAGCTCACTCAACGCCATCAGCCTTTTTGGCATTGAGTGGGTTGAGCTCACTCAATGCCGTCTGTGTTTGGCATTGAGTGAGTTGAGCTCACTCAACACCGTCTTACCAGAGACTTTTTCTAAGTCTTTTAGCGTTGAGAGAGTTGAGCTCACTCAACGCCGTCTGCCTTAGGAATGTTTTTTAAGTCCCTTGGCGTTGAGTGAGTTGAACTCACTCAACGCCATCTGTCTTTTGGCATTGAGTGAGTTGAACTCTCTCAGTGCGGTCTACGTTGGGCGTTGAGTGAGTTGAGCTCACTCAATGCCGCCAAGTCCGGCGTTATTATTTTTAATTTTTCAAGTCTAAAGCATTGAGTGAGTGGACCTCACTCAACGCCTTGGATGTTAGGCTTTTTGGCGTTGAGTGTGGTGAACTCACTCAACGCCGGAGTTATAATTTGCGGCTAAGTCATTTGGCATTGAGTGAGTGGAGTAGACTCGATGCCTTCCCTTGCTATTGTTTGGCGCTAGTGAGTGAAGCTCACTCAACGCCGCGTCAGGTTTGGCGTTTAGTGAGTAGAGCTCACTCAACGCCGCGTCGAGTGGAATTGATGCTTTTGCCTTGGGTTGGTGTGTTTCCTTAGGATTATTAGTGTTTCTTTTCACTAGGAGGGTGTTGGGTGTTCGGCTAGTTTTTCTTGGATGCCGACTCGTGGTTTATTGCAGGTGGTGTGGTTTTGTGGGCTCTCTATGGGGTGAATTGCGTGTGTTGAGCTATGGACACCACAACCAAGGCCTTGTTTGACTGTTATAGTTTGGTGTGTGGACCCTATAGCTGTCACCGGTTGTTTTCACTCTGGAGTGTTTTTTGGTCTGGTTGTTGGTGAGGGCTATACCGCCCACTCCGACCTAAGGTTTTCACCAAGGCCAACAATTCCCAAAGATTAGGAGTGTTAGTTCCTTTCCTTTCTTATTGTTGATGCGCGAAGTGCGACACCAACCAGTTAACGGGTTGTTCGATCTCACAAGCTAAGGGTGAAGGAAGAAGGGTTGCGGGGATAGAGGAGAAGCATGCTTGAGCAGAGGAGAAGCTTGCTCGAGCAAAGAGGGAGCTTGATCAGGTACTGTCGAGCAGACAACTACATTAATGGTTAGCTTTGCAGGTTGATGCCGAGAGAAGAGAGAAGAAGAGAGGAGGCTGCAAGGAGCTGCAACAGCAGACTTCGCCCGCCGCGGCTTGAATGCCACTCTTGCGATGGGCTTTTCCTTTATTCAAGAAGAGTTACAACTTGTTATTGCACCATTACATATAAGAGTAGTAGAGGGTACAATGGGGGAAGCTGGCGGCTGAGGAAAGAGATGCCAGAAACTAAGTAAAAGAGGCTGCAGAGGACTGGAGAACTGAGGCTGTCGATGCTCGTCAAGCTGCCTGATGAGAGCAGAAAAAACTAAGTCCATAACTCTTGACGACCTGGGAGAACTGGAAATCGGAGGCTGCGCTGCAAGCTGCCTGCTGCTGACAGAAAAAACCAAGTCCACAACCCTTGACGACCTGGGAGAACTGGAAATCGGAGGCTGCGGAGGCTGCGCAAGCTGCCTGCTGCTGACAAAAAAAACCAAGTCCACAGCCCTTGACGACCTGGAAAACTGAGTCCGCAGGCTTTGATCAAGGTGGCAGTTCTCCTCTCCCGCCTCTAGAATGAGAGGTCATGGGGGGTATTTATAGGCCCGGGGAGAATCTTCTTGAAGCGGGGCCCAGTGACGTCAGCATCGATGACCTCGGCGGAACTGAGAAAGAAGAGGTTGACGATCTCGGCGAACTCGGCGGACTGACCTTTTCTCTACTGGGGCAGACTTCTGGTTGGCAGCTAGAAGAGGGCAGGCAGGCTGAGTGACCTGAGGAGCAAGCAGGCGGAACAGCCTGAGCAGGCAGACTGAGCGGAGGCCGCCGCCTAGCGGGCGACCTGGGCGGACTCCAGGGGGAGTCCGCCTAGCCGGGGAGGCCGCCCCCTAGCGGTGGCCTGGGCGGATTCCGGGAGAATCCGCCCGGCAAGCTGAGGCCGCCCCCTAGCGGGCCGGCCTGGGCGGACTCCAGGGGGAGTCCGCCCGGCCGGGGAGGCCGCCCCCTAGCGCGTTGCTTGGGCGGACTCCGGGGGAGTCCGCCCGGCAAGCTGAGGCCGCCCCCTAGCGGCCGGCCTGCGCGGACTCCACGGGGAGTCCGCTCGGCCGGGGAGGCCGCCCCCTAGCGGGCGGCCTGGGCGGATTCCGGGGGAATCCGCCCGGTAAGCTGAGGCCGCCCCCTAGCGGGCGGCTTGGGCGGACTGAAGGGGGAGTGGGCCCGGCTGGGGAGGCCGCCCCCTAGCGGGCGGCCTGGGCGGATTCCGGGGGAATTCCGCCCGGCAGGCTGAGGCCGCCCCCTTGCAGGCGGCCTGGGCGGACTCTAGGGGGAGTCCGCCCGGCCGGGGAGGCCGCCCCCTAGCGGTCGGCCTGTGCGGATTCCGGGGGAATCCGCCTGGCAAGCTGAGGCCGCCCCCTAGCGGGCGGCCTGGGCGGACTACAGGGGGAGTCCGCCCAACAGGCGGAGGCCGCCCCTGGCGGGCAGCCTGGGCGGACTCTAGGGGGAGTCCGCCCAGCAGGCGGAGGTTTCCCCTTAGCGGGCGGCTAGCGAAGCACCCGTCCTTGAGCGACATTGGACTCGGCAGTCCGCCTTGAGCGGACACGGTGGACATCAGGGGTAGCCTGCTCCTTGCGGATGGGAACCTGTAAGAGAAGAGCAGAAACAATTGGCACCTTGGAGAGGATTGCCGATTTTGGGGTTAACATAATCCCCGTACTTTTTTAAGTTCCGCAGGGAACTTCAAAAAAGTAGGAAACCCACGAAAATCGTGATCCACCCCTTGGGAAACAGGAGAGAAAAAATTTAGGGATCAGGAGAGATAGAACCTGATGTCTCTCCTCGGAAAGATCTGTCAGTGCTTATATTTTACCTGCGAAGAAAAAGTCAATACAAGTGAAAGGAGGTACATCTCGTGTGTACCTGAGTTGAAAAGGACTTGCTGGTATCTATTGATCTCTGCAAAAGAAAGGTAAGCAACAGATATGATAGGAGAGTAAGGTGCAAGTACCTGAAAGGAACTTGCTGATATCTGTTGATCTCTACAAAAGAAAGGTAAGCAACAGATATGATAAAGAGTAAACTGCAAGTACCTGAGGGGAACTTGCTAATATCTGCTATTCTCTGCAAAAGAAAGTAAGTAGCAGATATGTTAAAGAGTAAACTGCAAGTACCTGGGGGGAAACTTGCTAATATCTGCTATTCTCTGCAAAAGAAAGTAAGTAGCAGATATGATAAAGAGTAAACTGCAAGTACCTGAGTGGAACTTACTAATATCTGCTATTCTCTGCAAAAGAAAGTAAGTAGCAGATATGATAGGCAAGAAAACTAAGTTCGCAAATACTTGGGCGGAATCTGCGAACGTTGGCTGTTGGTATTGTAAGATATAACCGGATAACATAACAAATGCCTGACACACTCTGCTATCAACTTAATAAAGATCAAACTGCGATAATGATTGTCTCGCACGATCCGGATAAGATGTCGACATGAAACCCAGATCAGCGAGATAAGAAAATCCGAAATTAGATTCATGATGACATGACTTGTTAATCACGAAGAATCATACGCCTTGAATAAATGATGTGTGGCTAACATCTGATGAGAGAACATGTTGATTATCATCTGATAAAAGCTTATGCAGGCAGCGCATATAAGATGATCATAAGCCAAGAAAGATATTGCAGATCCTTAGAATAGGTTGAATTTAACCTGCTAACCTGTAAGAAGGTAAAAAGAGAAAAGAGGAGCTATATCCCGAGGATGAACTAAAAAGGTTGAATGCTACCACAGGTGTTCCCCGTGGGCATTATGCATCACTTGCCATAGTCATCCTGGGTGTAGTCCTAACCAAAGCGGGCTGGCCGCGCATCCTTTAAAAGGGCATAAATAAACAAGGAAGAATCCTAAGAAGGATCGACAGATGCACTGCTCTCTTGCCTCGGGTTACAAGCATCGCTGATCAATTAGACTAGTTGTGCCAAGTGGCCTATTGCTTGTCTGTGGATTGATTAGCGGAGTTGTGAGTCCCGCGGAGGCACGAATTGAGAGTACCATAGAGTGTTCGGCCGTCACAGTTGTGAGATGATTGAGGAGACAAGGCTACACTTGATCGCCTTTGCTTGTCAAGCAAAGTTCATCGTAACTGTAATGTATCCCTAATGGAGAACGATAGAACTATGACAGGAGGCCTCCCCTAGGCACTCACACTGCGCTAGACATCGACCGGGATCCGAATCCCCATAATCCTTCGCATGAGAGTTGAACGGCCCCCACTACACATATGAGAAAACTCCTCATCATATGTGGTCATTGTGGTTTTACGCCTGAGGACAATCTCGAGGGGGCATTGAGCAAGACTTGGCGATATCTCGGTGGTTCGATGATCTCTTTGGCAAAGAGAAAAATATGGAGAAGAAGCATCACAAAAAGGGAACTGTGTCAGTATGTGTTCTCTGATGTAAGCTCTATTGAATGAAAGAATGAAACACTTAGAAGTGCTAAAAAATAGAATGTTTGAAAAGGTAAAGTAAAAGCAACCAATCACGTTCGTGAGGGGCTTTGAGGAACTGCGCTTGTTCATAGCTGATGAAGCAAGAAATGTATCCTCTTTGCTTCAGAATATTCTTCCAAGTTCACCTTCGTCAACGACATCGATGCACTCACTTGAAAAATCAATGGACCCCAGACGGCCCTTGTCATGTATCTCTATGTACTCCAGCTGACCCTCAGCCACCTCCTTGCCCTTGGAGGTGGAAGGTTTCGAAGAATCAATCTTCTTGACCAGGTCGTTGATCTTGCCCTCGATGAGCAATCTTTCAACCAATCACCGAAGGGCCTTGCACTCTTCAATTAAAAGACCTTTCTCTCTGTGGAATTCACAGAACGGATCTAAATTTCTTGATCTCTGATTTGCCGGCTGGTAGGGCCTTTTGGGATATACCTTATCCTTCATGATTTGGCTAACTTCTTGCATGACCTCATCTAGCTCAAACTATGGCAGGTCACCTTCTTGCTGCTGATAAACTGCAGCTGCTAGCGGAGATGATGTTGACAATGGTGGCAGTCGTTCTTGGGCACGATCATGGCTTTGGGAGAGGTATTGATGATGATGCTGAAATTTTCTTGCTTTCCTAGAGAGAGATGGAAAGTCTTTCCGAGGAGACCTCGGAGGCTGCTTGTAAGAAGAAGAATTTTTCTCTGATACAAGCCTGGAGACGAAGCTGGGCTTGCTCTTTTCACCGCGGATATACGAGTTGGCTAAGCCGATCAACTCTTGATAAGTTCTTGGTGCTCGGACGTTAGCTTCAAACTTTAGTGGACCTTCACGCAGGCCGTGAATGAGAGCCACTCGGTTCATTTCTTGATCAACGATCTCAATGTCCAAGATTTCTTTCTGAAAACGATCCACATAATGAGACCAAGTCTCATTCTCTCGCTGCCTGATCTCAAAGAGGGATTCTGGACCTCCCTTCCTCTTTGAAGATGTAGAAAATCTGAGCAAGAACTCTCTTCGCAAGTCAGTAAAGGAAGAGATTGACTGAGGTCGCAGTCCATAGAACCAGTCTCTCACTTGACCATCAAAAGTCATTACGAGGAGCTTGCTCTTGGTAGCATCTGAGAGGGTCTTGAGAGCAACGGCTGATTCAAAAGCTTGAAGATGTTTGACAGGATCAGTCTCCCCGGTGTAAATGGGCAACCGTGGCTTTCGGAAGTTGACTGGAGTTGGTTCATACCGAACACTCTTCGTAAACGGCAATGGCTCTTCTTGTTCTACTGCATAAGGAAAGTAAGGAGCATGAGCAGTAGTTGCAAAAGGAGCAGGAGGATAGGAGAAAAAGGTTGCTGCAGGAGGAGCAAATGCAGGAGCTGAAGAGAAGGGGTGACTTCCCTGAAAATTCAGAAATCTAGCTGGACTTCCCCGGGCAGCCTCCCGGAAGAAGTTTTGACGAGCTGCAAACTCATCATCTTGAGATCGCAAAGGAGCTGCAGGTCCTTGCGGAAAAGTTGGAGTATAAAGAGGAGAATAGATCGGCGGATAAGCCGGTGGATAGACTTGAGGAGTCTCCGATGTTGGTGCTGGATTGATTGGAGGAGCTGGCGCTGCTGAAGATTGAGCGGCCAATTGCTGCGTGAGAGCTGCTAGAGTACGGTTGATGGCTTGAAACTGTTGGGCAGTTTCTCTGCGGGATGGTTATAAGGCCTCCCAAAGAGGATCATCACTTGGACTTGGAGCAAGATTCTCGGCTGGTTAATGGTCTGACATGAGTAACCACTACTTTCACTATCTAATCGAGATCTGAAGGTCGCGTGTTAACTGTTGATGCGCGAAGTGCGACATTAACCAGTTAACGGGTTGTTCGATCTCACAAGCTAAGGGTGAAGGAAGAAGGGTTGCGGGGATAGAGGAGAAGCTTGCTTGAGCAGAGGAGAAGCTTGCTCGAGCAGAGAGGGAGCTTGATCAGGTACTGTCGAGCAGACAGCTACTTGAATGGTTAGCTTTGCAGGTTGATGCCGAGAGAAGAGAGAAGAAGAGAGGAGGCCGCTAGCAGCGGCAATAACAGACTTCGCCCGCCGCGGCTTGAATGCCACTCTTGCGACGGGCTTTTCCTTTATTCAAGAAGAGTTACAACTTGTTATTGCACCATTACATATAAGAGCAGTAGAGGGTACATTGGGGGAAGCTGGCGGCTGAGGAAAGAGATGCCAGAAACTAAGTAAAAGAGGATGCAGAGGACTGGAGAACTGAGGCTGTCGATGCTGCTCAAGCTGCTTGATCAGAGCATAAAAAACTAAGTCCACAACTCTTGACGACCTGGGAGAACTGGAAATCGGAGGCTGCGGAGGCTGCGCAAGATGCCTGCTGCTGACAGAAAAAACCAAGTCCACAGCCCTTGACGACCTGGGAGAACTGGAAATCGGAGGTTGCGGAGGCTGCTGACAGAAAAAACCAAGTCCACAGCCCTTAACGACCTGGAAAACTGAGTCCGCAGGCTTTAATCAAGGTGGCAGTTCTCCTCTCCCGCCTCCAGAATGAGAGGTCTTGGGGGGTATTTATAGGCCCGGGGAGAATCTTCTTGAAGCGGGGCCCAGTGACGTTAGCATCGACGACCTCGGCGGACTGAGAAAGAAGAGGTTATTGATCTCGGCGAACTCGGCGGATTGACCTTTTCTTTGCTGGGGCAGACTTCTGGTTGGCAGCTAGAAGAGGGCAGGCAGGCTGAGTGACCTGAGTAGCAAGCAGGAGGAACAGCCTTAGTAGGCAGACTGAGCGGAGACTGCCCCCTAGCGGGCGACCTGGGTGGACTCCAGGGGGAGTCCGCCCAGCCGGGGAGGCCGCCCCCTAGCGGGCGGCCTGGGTGGATTCTGGGGGAATTTGCCCGGCAAGCTGAGGTCGCCCCCTAGAGGGCGGCCAGGGCGGACTCTAGGGGGAGTCCGCCAGGCCGGGGAGGCCGCCCCCTAGCGGGCGGCCTGGGCGGACTCCGGGGGAGTCTGCCCGGCAAGCTGAGGCTGCCCCGTAGCGGGCGGCCTAGGCGGACTCCAGGGGGAGTCCGCCCGGCCGGGGATGCCGCCCCCTAGCGGGCGGCCTGGGCAGATTCCGGGGGAATCCGCCCGGCAAGCTGAGGCCGCCCCCTAGCGGGCTACCTGGGCGGACTCTAGGGGGAGTCCGCCCGGCTGGGGAGGCCGCGTCCTAGCGGGCGGCCTGGGCGGATTCCGGGGGAATCCGCCCGGCAGGCTGAGGCCTCCCCCTAGCGGGCGGCCTCGGCGGACTCCAGGGGGAGTCCGCCCGGCCGGGGAGGCCGCCCCGTAGCGGGCGGCCTGGGCAGATTCCGGGGGAATCCGCCCGGCAAGCTGAGGCCGCCCCCTAGCGGGCGGCCTGGGCGGACTCCAGGGGGAGTCCGGCCAACAGGCGGAGGCCGCCCCTGGCGGGCGGCCTAGGCGGACTCCAGGGGGAGTCTGCCCAGCAGGCGGAGGTCGCCCCTTAGCGGGCGGCTAGCGAAGCACCCGTCCTTGAGCGACTTTGGACTCGGCAGTCTGCCTTGCGCGGATACGGTGGACATCAGGCGTAGCCTGCTCCTTGCGGATGGGAACCTGTAAGAGAAGAGCAGAAACAATAGGCACCTTGGGGAGGATTGCCGATTTTGGGGTTAACACTTATGGCTATCACTGTTTGTATAAATATGTCTTGTTGCTGCTGTAGGTTCTTTTGTTTTACAGAGCATGTTTCTATTGTACTCACACTTGGTTTTTTTATTGCTCTTTAGAGAGTGTTCTTTTCTTACTGTCATGCCTTTTCGTTTAGTAATAGCTTTTTGTTGCCGGATTGGTAAACCCTTCTTTATTTATTCATGAGTCTAATGCTCCACTTATTTTGATTGTATTCTTGCTGAGCTGTTCCTTCTTTGAATGCCTCAGGTTCAGAGCAGTAGCCAGTTGAGCGGCATGTTTTCTTGTGGAGCTTGCTTATGGCCTCCTGGGTAGCTCAGATTTTTGTTCCTCATCCTTGTGAGGTAGTTTCCTTTATTTTGTATAGACATGCATGCTCACTAGTGGGTTCGTGTCAGGTTGTTGATGCCCACTAGTGGCTTACTTGTGATGCTGGGTATGAACTGAAACTTCTATTTTTGCCTATTTGGAGGTTGTTCACTTGCTTTCTGGGAATGATTTATGCTAGGTGGCAAGTTAGGTATTTTATACCCTAAAAGCATTACAATATGTACCTCATGCACGTCATGTTTATAAAACTAAAGCACTACTTTCCCAAGTAACTTAAAGGCTATTTGATACTATATTAACCTTAGAGTCGTGCATACCATGAGTCGTCCCTCGCGGACACTTATGCTCATCTAGGATGTCAAAGAAACTTAACCAAAGTATTTTCCGCTGTGTATAAATATATATTTAATGTGGACTAGCTGATCCACTGTGACGAGGGATACGGCCATTAAATATAACTAGTTTTCTTTCATATTAAACTATGAATTTTCCTTAAAATCTAAAGTATGGAGTCTTTGCATAACGTGTATAGTTATCCCCTGTATGACGTAGCATCACACCACGTATTTTCTCTTGCCCTGATACGTTTTAATCATAGGGAAAATACGGGTCGTGACAGTTGGTATCAGAGGAAGGTTGCTTGACAATTGGTCGGACAACCTTTCCCTTGTTAGCATTAGTGGTTTCGCGTCATACCATACACTCTCTGATATGTCATCAGTAGGTCTTGGCTGAAGCATGAACACAACACTCATAAGCATGAATAGAAGTATACGGGGCATATTATATAGTATGGGATGCATAATATGTGTTTGTATATGGATCCACCATAGGTGGCAACATGTGAGGGTTTTGTAGTATGGGATCCATAACCTTACCACATGAATGCTCATAGCACGTTTTCCTTTTTTCGTTGCATGCAATGTTATGTAGTATTGGATGCATAACATTGTCATGCGTACGATCGCTCATGACATGCATTAAGACCTTTTTTTAGAATGCATTGCACAACATGCATAACATAACATTACATAAGCACAACGTGCCAAGCTAAAGATTTGCATGATGACATATGTACACACATGGTTTTGAGTCGAAAGAAATAAAAATTCATGCATTCATGGTCTAAGCACACGAGTTAGTATGCTGGTTGTGAACCATCCAAGGCTAACCATACCATCATTCTTGTAAAAAAACCCAAAGTAAGTTAGTAGTTGAAGTTCATATTTAAGTATGTATGTCTGTACCGGGTAGTTTTGTTCTAGCAGTTGGGCTAGGTTTTGATTAGTGCTAATTCGATAAGAGGTTGGCGAGGCGTCCTTCGACAAGACTGACTCCCCAATATGAGGGTGAGTCTTCCGGAGCGCAAAGCGAGGAGTTGATTGAAAGTCTGCGGTAGTGAAATGAAGCCTTGTCTAAGAAGGTGGAGGTTATGCATGCTCAGATCAAGACTCTGTTAGTAGTTATGGATGGACAACCTCTGAGAGTGTCGGACAGTGTTTTGGGCGTAGCTGTTCCTGTTCCTCTTACTCCCCTGGTACCTCCTGCTGCATTCCCCCGGAGATGACGTTTATATCGCACATCCAGCGGTTGAGACCTCCTACTTACGATGGGAAGGCAGACTTTATGGTTTTGGATGATTGGCTAATAGCCATCAAGGAGATGTTATCCTTTTCTGGAGTTACTGCTGATCAAAGGGTGATGATCGTCGCCTATCAGCTTAAGGGATTGTCTAAGAGTTGGTGGCTGAGAGAGAAGGAGAGCATGAAAGAGGGATTCTCTTAGGAGACCTTCAAGAAACTGTTGCTAAGGAAGTATCTGCCTTCAGTCAAGAGTGTCCGCTTGATGAATGATTTCCTCCATTTGAAGCAGACGCACCTCTCAGTGAGTGAGTATGAGATCGAGTTCAGCAAACTTAGTCGGTTTGCCCCCAGCTTGGTAAGCTCTAAGGTGGATCGAGTTAAGAATTTTCTTGGTGGCCGAAGAAGTGATGTCCAACAGTTAGCAAGTGCTTATGGATCAACGAGCTATGCTGGAGTGGTGGAATCTGCTTTTAAAGTTGAGGCAATTGAGAATGCAAAGCAAAGACAGTAGCAAATGAGAAAGGATAAGAGGAAATCGGATGAAGGAAAGAGCCCTCAGGTACCCGGTGCTGCCGCAAGAAAGAAGAATAAGGAGGTTTGTAGCTTTTGTGGACGGTCAGGACACCCCTTCGAAAGGTGTTTTAAGAGGCTGTAAACTCAGAAGAAGGAGCAGGAGCATGCAATTCAAGGTGCTCCCAAAAATGTTTTATTCTATTCTGCATGTAAGCGGCCGGGGCATGATGTTGCCCATTCCTTGGGAAAGGATAAGTGTAAGGCAAGAAGTTGTTTTCTTTGCAGTCAAGAAGGGCACATCAAGGCTCAATGCCTACAGCTCCAGCCTGTATTGCAGCTAGTGCCACTCCAGGCATTTCCACCGCCTCAGCGAGTGGATAAAGGCAAGGGAAAGCTGAATGTGATCTCTTCAAAAGAAGCACAGACTTCGACTCCGGTCATTTCGGGTTAGATTTATCCCTATCCTAAATGTTTTGCTTCTAATATAGTTTTAGCATTTGTTTTTCTTAGTTGTGTATGCTATCTTATAGGAAGATTTAAGGTGAGAAACCGCTGGGTGGGTGTTCTCTTTGACTCTGGCGCTACCCACTCATTTATGGCTAGAGCCTTTGTGGAGCATTATCGTTTGGGTCTAGAGCGAGTTAGTGAAACCTTTTGCTTCAAGTTTCCTTCTGATGATTCTGTGGTTTCAAATCAGGGCATTCAGGAATGTCCCATTTTGTTGGGGGATTTTCTAGCGAAGGCAGATCTGAAGGTGATCGACCTGGAAGACTATAATGTTATCTTATGCATGGACTGGTTGTCCAGGTATGATGCAGTTATCCAGTGCAAGGGTAAGCTCTTGGACTTCGTTAAGGACAACAGTCATCCTTGGAGTGTTTATGCTGATCTGCGCCTGGACTCCCCAGTCATTTTTGCGGTATCTGTTCAGAAGCTGCTTGATTCTGATTACTTTTCCTATTTGGTCTCAGTAGTGGGGACTGTTGTTAGTGTACCGCGTTTGGAGGAGATTCCTGTGGTGTGCGAGTTTGCGGATGTTTTGCCTGTCGATCTTCCTAGTCTTCCACCATATCGAGATGTTGAGTTTGTGATTGACTTGGAGCCAGGTACGCATCCTATTTCGAAGGCGCCGTACTGGATGGCCTCGCGAGAGCTGGAAGAGTTGCGTCTCCAACTGGATGAGTTACTAGAGAAAGGTTTTATTAGACCGAGCTCGTCTTCTTGGGGTGCTCCTATTCTGTTTGTAAAGAAGAAATACGGATCGATGAGTCTTTGCATCGACTACAGAGAGTTGAACAAGGTTACTATTAAGAACAGGTATCCCATACCCAGGATAGATCATTTGTATGATCAGTTGCGAGGTAGCGCAGTGTTTTCTAAGATTGATCTTTGTTCTGGCTACCATCAGCTCAGGATATATGAGTCAGATATTCCACGGACTACTTTTCGATCGAGGCATGGGCATTTTGAATTTCTGGTGATGTCGTTTGGTTTGACCAATGCGCCCTCAGCCTTTATAGATATGATGAACCGGGTGTTCAAGGACTTCCTGGATAAGTTTGTGGTCGTGTTTATCGACGATGTTTTGATCTATTCCCACATTGCTGAGGAGCATGACCAGCATATGCGTTTTGTTTTATCTACTTTGAGGGACCACAAGCTATTCGCCAAATTGAGTAAGTGCGAGTTTTGGTTTTCTCAGGTTTCATTTCTGGGCCATGTGGTGAATAAGAGTGGGATTTAAGTTGACCAAGAAAAGATTGCTGCTGTGATGGATTAGAGAAGGCCGGGCACACCCAAGGAGATTAGGAGCTTCTTGGGGTCGTCCGGCTACTACAGGATATTTTTGGAGCGTTTCTATACCCAAGCTGAACCTTTGACTAGATTGACTAAGAAGAATGCTGCTTTTGTTTAGAGTGAGAAGTACGAGGAAGCCTTCCTAGAGCTCAAGAACAGATTGTGCACTGCTCCCATTTTGACCCTGCCCGCGGAAGGCATAGATTATGATGTTTATTTGGACGCATCGCATGTTGGTCTTTGTTGCGTATTGATGCTAGGCGGGAAGGTGATTGCGTATGGGTCAAGGCAATTGAAGACTCATGAGAGGAATTACCCTACGCATGATTTAGAGTTTACAACCGTGATTTAAGCGCTGAAGTTATGGAGACATCTGCTTTATGGCGTGCAATGCAAGATTTTTATTGATGACAAGAGTTTAAAGTACGTCTTCACCCAGAAGGAATTGAATCTGTGCCAGCGGCGATGGTTGGAGTATGTTGCCGACTACAATGTTGAGAACCAGTACCATCCGGGCAAGGATAATGTTGTGGCCGATGCCCTAAGTCGAAAGACGGGGAAGATTTTTAATATCTCTACCGAGCGATTAGTGGAAGAATTTCTTTTGATGGATATTTCTTTGGGGAGCTGCGACTTGCAGAGTAGTTTGGTAGTAGCTCAGCCTTCTTGGATTGCGTTTACGAGGCTACATCAGAAGGATGATCCAGATCTATTGCACTTGTATCTTAGAGTTGAGAAAGGGGAATTGTCGAATTTTTTGATTGATGATGCGAGTACTTTGAAGTATCCCGACAGATTTTATATCCCCGCCATTATGGATGTTCGAGTTATGTTGTACAGGGAGGCACATGGCTCTAGTGTTGCATACCACCCAGTATCTACCAAAATGTATCATGATTTAAAGAAGATTGCCTTGTGGTATGGGATGAAGGGGGACATAGCCAGGTTTATTTCTGAGTGTTATACATGCATGCGCGTTAAGGCCGATCATGGAAGGCCTGGTGGCATGTTAACTCCATTGGATACTCCGACTTGGAAGTGGGAGAGCATTTAATCGGATTTCATCATGGGTTTACCGAGATCTCCTAGAGGTTATGATTCAGTTTGGGTGATTGTGGACAGATTAACGAAGTATGCTCACTTCGTACCTTATAAGATCGACTATCCAATAAAGAAAATAGCTGAGTTGTATTTGAATGAAGTCATCCGATTGCACGGTGTGCCAGTCACAATTATTTCAGACTGAGACTCCCGGTTTACATCTCGCTTCTGGAAGAGTTTGCAAGAAGGTTTGGGAACTTATTTGAGATATTCTAACGCATAACACCCACAGACCAATGGTCAGACAGAGCGAGTTAATCAGATAGTGGAGGACATGATCAGATGCTATATTTTAGACCACGGAGGAGCGTGGGATGAGCGTTTGCGGTTTATGGAGTTTGCTTATAATGACAGTTGTCAAGAAAGCTTGCAAATGGCTCCCTTCGAAGCTTTGTATGGGAGGCGCTGCAGGACTCCTTTATTAAGGGCTAATGTTGGCGAGAGACCTTTGTTGGGTCCAGATGCGCTCGAGGAGATGGAAACTATTGTGAAGCTAATTCGGTAGAAGCTTCGAATAGCCCAGGAGCGATATGAGAAGAACGCCAACCGGCGTAGATCTTATATAGTGTTTGCTATGGGGGACTTCGTATTTTTAAAGGTTTCCCAGATGATTGGAATCAAGAGGTTTGGCAAGAACTGGAAGTTGTACCCGAGGTTTGTGGGGCCGTTTAAGATCGTTGAGAGGATTGGTGTGGCAGCTTATAGGCTGGACTTGCCGGCGAATTTTCCTGGCGTGCGCGATGTTTTTCACGTTAGTTAGCTGTGGAAATGTGTGCAGAGTGACAGGAAGGTTTTGGATTCTATGCCACAAATATAGGCAAATCTTTCTTATGTGGAGATGCCTGTCCGCATTTTGTAGGCTCAGGATCGCGTGTTGCGGAGGAAAACAATTCCTATGGTTAAGGTTTTGTTGATGAATCAGGGTGTGGAATGCGCGACTTGGGAGCTAGAGTCGGCAATGAGGAAGGCCTACCCTCATCTGTTTCCCTGACTTGTGCCTGGAATATTTTGTGCTCTGTTTTATATAGTTTTTGCTTGGCTATTTATTCTTCCTTCTTGAAAAAAGGGTTGAGTGTTAAGTTTCGAGGCAAAACTTTCTTTTAGGGGGAGTGGCTTTAACGCCCCCGATTTTTTTTCTGTGTTTTGTTTGATTGTTGTTTGGCATTACGATGACGCGTTTCTGGCATTTTGCCGATGTTAGAGCCTGGTATTAGCTCTTTAGGTTCCTTGAGTGGCCTTTTCGTAGCATGTTTGTAAGATTCCCCAGCAAGCTGGAGTTTGTTTTGGTGACTCGGCTTAGCCTCTCACGGAATGCTTGTACTTTGGTTTGGGAGGTGTTATCCTGAGTGTTTGATCGTCGGATATTGTTTTTGACTTCGCAGTTTGTTTTGTAGCATGGGTGTTAAGTTATGGTGCGAGTTTCGTCAAATTTCGAGGTCATTTGTTTTCGCGTCGTTTTGAAGTTTTATTTAATTAATTGATATTAGATTATATCCTATTAATTATTTGTTTGTTGGATGGTTGAGTACATTAACCTATTAACATATAGGCTAACCTAATAAGAGTCATTGGTGACTGCTATTGTATTTGGCTAAGTGGCCAAGCTTAGTGTTCAATCTAGTTGGATATATATATATATATATATATATATATATATATATATATATATATATATATATATATATATATATATATATATATATATGTACATATATATATATATATATATATATATATGTACATATATATATATATATATATATATATATATATGTATGTATATATATATATATATATATATATATATATATATATATATGTATATATATATATATATGATATATATATGTACATACATATATATATATATAGTTTGTATGTACATACATACATATGTATATATATACATATGTATGTATGTACATACATACATATGTATATATATATATATATGTATGTACATATATATATATATATACATATATATATATATAGCTAGTTGAGTGCAGTGTGAGTTTATATAACATTTCTTTAGTGCTATCGGGTTTCTTCTTCCCCAAGCTGGCGGCTAGCTTCATGCAGAAGGAATAGAGCGACGGAAGTAACCAGGGGCTCCGGCCGGTGATTTCTAGCAATTTAGAGCCCGTTTTTCTCGGTTAAGGGCGGATCTAAACTGCAGTCACCTTGATCTTCCTTCCTAGGTAAGTCTCTCTTATTCTAGGGTGGTCTTTAATAGCTAGGGTTTTTCGGGTTTTCTCTTCTTCTTCCTCAAAGCTTCAGTTTTGGTCTTCTAGGTGGCCGACCATTCCGCCGGTGCCAAGCTTTCGGGATAGCTGCTGTTTTCCTGGAGGTAGAGGCAAGTGGTGCCCTTATCCCTTGCAAAACTTAATATTACTCTTATTATTATTATTGTAGTAGCTTAATTCTCTCTTCTAGAAGCTAGGGTAGCTGGAGTTTCATTCCAGCTAGGTTTTACTCAAGCTGTATAGTTTTAAATTATTTTTTTTTCTTATTCTTTCTTTTATCTTTCTGTTCACTATTTTGGGTCGAGGTATAGGGTGGAAGCAGCATTTTTAGGTTGCTAAGTTTAGTTCAGCTTGTTTTGGGTAGCTGTGGCTGGGCAGTAGGAGAGAGGTAGTGGTTGGAATTATTTTCCAGCTCACTGTTTAGCAGGCGTTGAGTGAAATTTAGGCTAAGTATACGAGCGTTGAGTGTGGTGGACACACTAAACGCCTAGCTTTTTGGTCTAGAGACTAAGTCAAGAAGCGTTGACAACGTTGACTGAGGTGAGCTCACTCAACGCCGTCTGCCTTTTGGCGTTGACTGAGTTTAGCTCACTCATGCCGTCGGCCTTGGAAATTTATAAGTCTTTTGGTGTTGAGTGAGTTGAGCTCACTCAACGCCATCAGCCTTTTTGGCATTGAGTGGGTTGAGCTCACTTAAATCCGTTTGTGTTTGGCATTGAGTTAGTTGAGCTGACTCAACGCCGTCTTGCAAGAGACTTTTTCTAAGTCTTTTGGCATTGAGTGAGTGAAGCTCACTTAATGTCGTCTGCCTTAGGAATTGTTTCTAAGTCCCTTGGCGTTGAGTGAGTTGAACTCACTCAACGCCGTCTGTCTTTTGGCGTTGAGTGAGTTGAACTTACTCAATGTCGTCTGCGTTGGGCATTGAGTGAGTTGAGCTCACACAATGCCGCCTAGTCCGACATTATTATTTTTATTTTTCCAAGTCAAAAGCATTGAATGAGTGGACCCCACTCAACGCCTTGGCTGTTTGGCTTTTTGGCATTGAGTGTGGTGAACTCACTCAATGCCGGAGTTAGGTTTTTCGGCTAAGTCATTTGGCGTTGAGTGAGTGGAGTAGACTCGACGCAGTTCCTGTCTTGTGTTTGGCCCTGAGTGAGTGAAGCTCACTCAACGCCGTGTCAGATTTGGCGTTGAGTGAGTAGAGCTCACTCCATACTATGTCAAGTGGACTTGACGCTTTTGCTATCGGTTGGTGTGTTTCCTTAGGATTGTTATTGTGGCTTTTCCCTATGAGGGTGTTGGGTGTTCGGCTAGTTTTGCTAGGAAACTGACTCGTGGATTATGGAAGCTGGTGTGGTTTTGTGGGCTCTGTAAGGGGTGAATTACCTGTGTTGAGCTGTGGCCACCACCACCTAGGCCGTATTGGGTTGGTAAGATTAAGTCTGTGGACTTTGTAGCTGCCACCGGTTGTTTTCACCCTGGATTGTTTTTTGGTCTGGTTGTTGGTGAGGGCTATGCCGCCCACTCCGACCTAAGGTTTTCACCACGGACAACAATTCACAAAGATTAGGAGTGTTAGTTCCTTTCCTTTCTTATGGCTATCACTGTTGGTATAAATATGTCTTGTTGCTGCTGCAGGTTCTTTTCTTTTGCAGAGCATGTTGCTATTGTACTCAAACATGGTGTTTTTTTATTGCTCTTTAGACAGTGTTATTTTCTTACTGTCATGCCTTTTCTTTTACTGATAGCATTTTGTTGCCAGATTGGTAAACCCTTCTTTATTTATTCATGAGTCTAATGCTCCACTTCTTTTGATTGTATTCTTGCTGAGGTGTTCCTTCTTTGAATGCCTCAGGTTTAGAGCAGTAGCGGTTGAGCGGCTAGGTTTCTTATGGAGATTGCTTGTGGTCTCCTGGGTAGGTGAGATTTCTGTTCCTCATCCTTGTGAGGTAGTTTCCTTATTTTTGTATAGACATGCATGCTCACCAGTGGGTTCGTGTCCGGTGTTGACGCCCACTGGTGGCTTACTTGTGATGCTGTATGAACTGAAACTACTATTTTTGCCTATTTGGAGACGTTCACTTGCTTTCTGGAATGATTGCTAGGTTGCATGTTAGGTATTTTAAACCCTAAAAGCATTACTATATGTATCTCATGCACGTCATGTTTATAAAACTAAAGCACTACTTCCCTCCGTAAGTAGTAAAGGCTCTACTAGCGGTTGAGCTAGGTTTCTGGGAGATTGCTTTTGGTCTCCTGGGTATGTGAGATTTCTGTTCCTCATCCTTGTGAGGTAGTTTCCTTATTTTTGTATAGACATGCATGCTCACAGTGGTTCGTGTCCGTTGTTGACGCCCACTGGTGGCTTACTTGTGATGCTAGGTATGAACTGAAACTACTATTTTTGCCTATTTGGAGGACGTTCACTTGCTTTCTGGGAATGATTTATGCTAGGTTGCATGTTAGGTATTTTAAACCCTAAAAGCATTACTATATGTATCTCATGCACGTCATGTTTATAAAACTAAAGCACTACTTCCCAAGTAATGTAAAGGCTATTTGATACTATATTAACCTTAGAGTCGTGCATACCATAAGTCATCCCTCGGGGACACTTATGCTCATTTAGGATGTCAAAGCAACTTAACCAAAGTATTTTCCACTGCATATAAATATATATTTAATTGTGGACTATCTGATCCACTATTCCGAGGGATACTGCCATTAAATATAACTGGTTTTCTTTAATATTAAACTATGAATTTTTCCTTAAAATCTAAAGTCTGGAGTCTTGCCTGAACGTGTGCAGTTATCCCCTATACGACATGGCATCATGGCACGTATTTTCTCTTGATCTTATATGATTTAAAAGTTGGGAAAATGCGGGTCGTGAAATTATCATCCTCACATAGTGGTGGAAATCCAAGTGTAGCTCTGATGGTATTATATACCAATTTTGCATGATCAGAGCTGGCTTTGACTAATATTCTCTCCCCCTTTATGACTTCTCTAGCTATATGATCTCTCAGATAATTCTTTTGAAATATTATTTTATCAGCAAGATATTCTGTACCTTCTTTGTAGTAGGCTTTGAACTTAGTCAGGTGATCAGAAATAGTTGTTTGAGAGGCTTCAATGGCTGTTTTGACAGTAGCTAGATCTGCTTGTATGTGCTTGGATACTTCAGTTTTCAAATCAGTAGAAATATTTCCCAGTTTTTTGAGAATTTCATCATGTGAGTCCTTGAGATTTTCATTTGATCTGAATTGATTTTCTAAGATATATCCATGCTTAACTACAATGTCCTAAACTTCAGTTTTTTAGCTATTGTTCCTCAAAAAAATATACTACAGCATTACCTCCCTTATGGAGGCAATCTGTAATCTCTTTCTTTTTCAAATTGACTTCAAATCTGATGGATTTAATGTCTTGAGCCAGCTGGGACTGCAGTTCTTTATGTGACTCATCCACATATTTCTCCAAAGACTATCTTTGCTCATCCAACTTGACTTGCAGTTGGACCAGTAGTGAACTGAAGTCCATGCTTTGAGCAAGTGGTGGAGGGACTGTTTGTAAGGCTTTCTTATAGCCTGTACTCCTTTTCCTCAGAGCAACCAGTTTTCTCTTTTTAGACATAGAGGCTTCTTAATCATTAAAAGATTGAGATGAGCTTTTTATATCTACAGTTTCTATATTAACTGGGCCATCCAGTAGCTCCTCCCCCTCAGTTTCTGGTAGTTCCTTTTCTACTCTTTTCTATTCCCCCTCAGTCCTTTCCGTAGTTAAATCAGGGAATAGTTTCTCCAAAGTTACCTCCTGTTGCATCTGAAAAGAAGGAACAAGGTTTGCTTGTAAAGATAAAGGTTCTCCCTGGACATCTAGATCTTTGTCCAGGGTCTTCTCAACACTAGAGCAATGGACTTGCTCAACTTGAGCTGTATCTGTCGTCTGCACATCTGGTGCTTCATTCTTAGCAGTGATCAGTGCTTCTTTGTTTATGTCTGATACAATATCCATCACTGTATCAGCAGCATACTCACTCTCCCGAGTAGCTTCAGCAATACCTCCCTCTTGGAAAGGCAGCTGTGATTGTTCAGTGTCTTGTACTGCTATTTCAGGTTGCTCTCCCCCTGGAGTGGAGTCGATCTGATGCCTTAGCTGCTGACTGCTTTCAACTTGATCTTGAGCTTCTTTTCCTTATTTGTCTTCATCTGAACTGAAGACTACCTCTTCTTTAGAATCACTGGAAGATTCTGCTTCCTATACAATTTCTTTCTTCTTCTTATCCTTCTTGACCTGTTTTTGTGGAGTATAAACCTCCTTTGTAAATACTCTATCCCATCTGGAGAGAATCCTCACATCCATGCTCCTCATATGATTGATATTGGATCCTGGCAGTTGATTCATAATATCTGGGATAGTTGAAGCTAAACACAAGATTAGGATTCTACCCAGGTTTGGCTTCTTGATTCCTTCTTGGATCTTGTAAAATACTACTGATGACCAGTCTGTTTTTACATTGAATATAACTCTGTTCATTAGGTTTAACATATAGGCATATATCCTATCATGTCCACCAGTCTTGAACATAATCACCTTTCCTATGATTTCTGAAAGATACTTACCTTGAAAATTCATCCCCTTCCTGGAGATAGACGATCCTACCTTGGTATTTGGATTCAATCCACACCAATTTAGTGCATCCTTTATCATAGATGGAAGTACGTCATCATCTTCTTTAACCCGGGGAACTTAAAGCGACTTCCTGATCGTCTTAAGTGTGAGTTTTACTCTTGAATCCTGAACTGTGGATTTCATCTTTTTTCCTTCATAATCCACATTTGCAGACGAGTAGAATTCAAGGACTTCCTTCTTCCAAATTCTTGTAGGTTCGGAGACCAAAAACTCCAAGCCATTTTCGGAAATTAGGGTAATCACACCCTTGATGTCCTGTGAAGCTGTCTCGAATCCCCCGCAAACCAGCTCATATCCTTCATTCACCTTGTCATCCTAATGTGGCATCATTGACGAGAGAGAGAGAGAAAGAAGAGAAAAGAAGTGAATATCTATGTCGACACAAGGTCTAGAGTCGAGAATTCTAAAGGCGTAGTCGACTAGATTTTGTCTCCCCCTATTTATAGTCTACTAGTAAAGGGTAGGTCAAAGGACGCACCTTACTTAGTAATAATACTAGTCGACATAGTTTTACATATGTCGACATAAAAGAGTTGAAATACTTAGGTCTCCACAAAACTTATTTTTAGTCGACACGTCTATGTGTCGACATACTTGTGTGAGTGTCGACACGGGTTAGTCAAGTCTCGACAGATTATATTGACACCATTTCTTATGTCGACACAAATACTATTTATGTGTTGACCAACATACTCAGAGTGTCGACACAATTTGCTAGTGTCGACACAAACTTTCTTACTTACCCAAATTTCCTGAGAAATTTGTTGCTTACATATTATACTTAGGAAAGCTTGTGCTGACCTATTCTAGGTTCAACATAACCAATTCAATTTTAAAATAATTGAATTTAGTTTCATCTAGAGGTTTTGTAAAAATATAAATAATTTGATTATTTGTGTTTACAAATTTTCGACTAATATCTTTCTTCTCCACATGTTCTCTGATGAAATGAAACTTAATTTCTATATGCTTAGTTCTACTGTATGAAATAGGGTTTTTAGAAATAGAAATAACACTAGTAGAATCACGGAATAGTTAAATTCTACTTACCTTGATGTCATAGTCTTCAAGTTGATGCTTTATCCACATCAACTGTGCACAACAGCTTTCTGCAGCTATATATTCTGACTCAGTAGTTGAGATAGCTACACTTGTTTGCTTCTTACTGCTCCATAACACCAGCCTTCCACCTAGGAATTGACAAGTTCCTGTGGTACTATTCCTGTCTTCTTTGCACCCTGCAAATTCTGCATCTGAAAAGCCTTTTAGTAAGAAATCTCTATTCTTAGGGTACCAAAGACACAGATTAGGTGTGCCCTTAAGATATCTCAAAATTCTCTTGACAGTAGTGCAATGAGATTCCTTTGGGCATACTTGGTACCTTCCACAAACACATATTGCATACATGATGTCAGGTCTACTATCAGTCAAGTAGAGTAGAGAGCCAATTATCCCTCTATACAAAGACTCATCAACAGGTTTCTTGCCTCATCTTTGCCTATAGGCATACTGGTTCCCATTGGAGTTTTCATGGTGGAGGCTGAGTCCATTCACTATTTATTAATCAACTCCTTGGTGAACCTAGACTCAGATATGGACAATCCATCATCAGTCTGTCTAACTTGAAGTCTCAAGAAGAACTTCAACTCACCCATACTAATCATTTAAAACTTCCCTTGCATAAGTTTGGCAAACATTCCTACAAAGGTTGTTTTCAGTAGATCCAAAAAAAATGTCATCAACATATATCTTGACTAGGATGATCTTGCCTTTAGATTATCTAAAGAATAGAGTTTTGTCTATCTTTCCTCTAGAGAATTTATTCTCAATAAGAAAAGCAGACAAGGTTTCATACCAAGCCTTAGGGGCTTGTTTCAAACCATATAGAGTTTTCTAAGCCTATATACATAGTTAGGATAGTGAGAGTCTACAATTCTTGAGGGTTGTTCAACATAGACTTCCTCTTTTAAGTCACCATTAAGAAATGCTGAATTTACATCCATCTGATATACCTTGAAACGTTGATAGGCAGCATAGACCAAGAACAACCTTATAGCTTCCAGCCTTGCCACTGGGGAAAAGGTATGATCAAAGTCAATCCCTTCTTCTTGCATGTAGCCTTTTGCTACCAGCCTAGCCTTAATCTTGATTATGGTGCAATTCTCATCAAGTTTTTTATGTAGATCCACTTGGTTCCTATAACATTGAGATACTTTGGTTTAGGAACCAGTTCCCAGAATTTACATCTTCTGAATCTATTCAGCTCTTCTTGCATAACATCAATCCAGTTTGTATCTAGAATGGATTCTTCAGTCTTCTTGGTTTCTATCTGTGAAAAGAAGCTTGAACATAGAACAGTGTTCACGCTCTTGCTCCTAGTTAGTACACCTTGACTTGCATCACCAATGATTTGGTGAGCTGGATGATCCTTCAAGTGTCTTCTTGCTGGAGGAAATCTGCAAACCTCTTGGCCTTCTTCATTTTCCTCATCCTGATGCACTTCACTGTTTTCTTCTTCATCTAGTAAATCTTGTTCTCCACCTGGATGGCATGCATCCTTTTCTTCATCTAGACTAGCAAGTGCTTCTTCATTAATAGTCAGCTTGTCCAGCCTGTCCTTTAAACCTGTAGAACTACCTAAAGAGCTAGACAATTCACTGTTAATCAACTTAGACTCATCAAATACTACATGGACAGATTCTTCTACAACTTGTGTAGTCAAGTTGTAGATCCTGTATGGCCTACTATTATTGATGTACCCAACAAATATCCCTTATAGGGATTTAGTAGCAAACTTAGTTTGGTATTGCTTACCATTAACTAGGACATAACACTTTCTACTAAAGATTCTGAAGTAGGAAATGTTTGGTTTTCTGTCGTTCAAAATCTCATAGGGAGTCCTCTTATGTTTCTTATTTATGGAAGCTCTATTGAGTACATGACATGCAGTATTTACTACCTCTGAGCAGAAGTATTCAGGGAGAGTAGTGTCACTATGTAGTGTTCTACTTGCCTCAATTATTGTCCTATTCTTTCTTTAGGCAACTACATTTTGATGGGGAGTTCTAGGTGAGGAGAACTCCTAATGAATCCCAAGTTCTTCACAGAACTTTGTCATACACTCAGACTGAAATTCATTTCCATGGTCACTTCTGATTTTGACCACTGAAATGTCAAACTCATTCTGAATTTGTCTAACAAAAGTCTGGAAGACAGTAGGGGTTTTAGATTTCTGGCTCAAGAAGAAAACCCATGTAAATCTAGAACACTCATCCACAATAACCAATGTGTATACCTTCCTACATAGACTATGAACTGGCATAGGACCAAACAAATCCATATGCAAGATATATAGACATCTCATTGAATCTTTGGTATCAAGTACTTGGAAAGAGAACTTTGTCTGTTTGCCCTTTTGGCAAGCTGAGCAAACACCCTCTTTAATGCACTTGACCTGAGGACCATTCCTCACTAACCCCATACTAAATAGCTGTCCTATTGACTTATTGTTCAGATGAGCCAGCCTCTTGTGCCATTGGACACACTATGATGCTTTCTCACCTATAACTATACAAATTGGTGAGAAGACATACTCACAATCAAGGTTAAGATAATATACATTCCCTTTCCTAGTGCCAGTCATAATGATCTCTTGATCACTTAACCTCCTTATTTGGCACTCCCCTTTAAGGAAAGCGATTTATAACCTAGATGACTAAGGTTACTTATGCAAATCAGGTTATGTTTCAGACCCATCACATGATCCACTTGAGTGATGGTAATTGAATTACTTGAAATATTACCAAATCCTTTGATGATTCCTTTTTCAAATCCACCAAAGATTACTTTGGGTCCATTATCTGTGGGTGCATAGTCCCTCAACTTCTTTCTTGTTCTAGTCATGTGCCTAGAACATCCACTATCATAGTACCATATAGGGGTATGGCCACTTGGATTCACCTGCATCAAAGAAATATTTACCTATCCTCCGAACCCAAATTGTTATTGGGTCCTAGGTTCTTGTTTGTTTGAAATCTATCATGCTTACCTGCAGCTTTTCTGACAGGTAAGCTATTCTTATTTTTAACATTTGTGTTGAACCAACAATCTATGCGAAAGTGGCCTACCTTACCACAACACCAACACTCAAATCTTTTATACCTTCTCTTAGGTACAGTCTTCTCAACATTGTTGCCAGCATTCCTTTTAAGTGTTGGTGCTGGAGCAGCGTAACCCAAAGTTTCCTTAAGAACATGATGGGTTTGCTTATAGAGTGGCCTATTGGCATATACACCCTTGCAATTGAGATCTCCATACTCACAGTGACAATGAGTAATATCATGATCATACCTGTTTGTAGGTTGCATCACTTTCCTAAAGGAAATAAGGGGTTTTTTGGCTAGTGGCTGAACTGGGCCTTTGACTTTTCGTTGAGAATTGGCTGCCCTAGTTCTTTCCTTGAAGCCTAATCCTGTCTTTCCTTTCTAAGATATGAAGTTATCTATTAAAGGCAAGACAGACTTTGACTTTGAAAATTTAGCCACTAGATCCCTTTCTTTTTGGAGTCTTGCTTCCTGATTTTTGATATGATTTTCTTTGAAGGAGGTTGTGCCCATCTGAATAATAGTTATGTTTTTCAGTTTGCCAACCTCCTTTAATTTAAAATCTATCAGATTGGATGAATCTATTGCAGCTTGTTTGAGAGATTCAATCTCCTTGGCCTACTTCATGACAAGGAATCTGCTCCTCTTAAGTGCTTGCAACAAACCACCATACTCATCAATTAATTGATGTACATCCCCCTCAGATAAAGAACAATCCACTTCTCTTGAAGTTTATGCTACTGATTTTGATCCAGAAAAATAATCAGAAGCTAAGGGAGAACGGTATACCTTACTTGGACAAGGATGATCCTTGCAATGATCATCTTCTGATAGAGCCATTAGCCCTTTACAGCAATAGTCTTCAACTCCATTTATGGAGTCTAGCATTTGTAAGAATTCTGATTCCCTAGAATCCTCTTCTGTAGAGAACAACCCAACATATGCTTCTATATCTTCTTCTTTTCCGGATTCTTAGGATGAAGAGTCTGTTAAACTCTTCTGCTTCTGAGCAACAAGGGATTTCTCCTTCTTGCATTTTACTTGATGCTTCTTCTTGTCCTTAGACTGCTTCCTCTTCTTAGGACAGTCAGCTATGACATTCCTAGACCTGTTGCAGCAATAACAAACAATCTTAGAATTAGTTTTTTTATTGAGATTTGAGGCATACCTGTCCTCCTTGGAAGTCTTCTTTTTCTTATAATAATCATCCTTGGAGAAGGATGTTGAAGGATTGGTTCTCCATTTCTTCTTTTTCATAAACCTCTGAAACAGCCTTGTAAAGGCAGCAAAGTCTTCATTAGAATGGTGGCTGTCTGATGTACTGATGTCAGGATTTTCTGCTTAGGCATCATCACTTCTTTTGGGTGGAGAAGGAAACTTTCTTCTACCCTTTCTTGTGCCTTCATCCTTGAAGGCTACTGACTTATCTTTATACTTAGACCTGCTGCTTTTCTATTCCTCTTTTCTAGTAGTGAGCTGCATTTCATAAGATAACAACTTTTCAAACAATGTGGGTGGAGGTGTATCAGCAAGCCTGGCCACCTCTCTGATGGCATATAACTTTATATCCCAGTCCTTGGTTAGTGACCTGAGAAACTTGGCATTTAATTCATATGTGCTGACGACTCTTCCATAGGTCATCAGCTCATTTACTATTCTGAAAAACTTCTTGTAATATTCTGCTATGCTGTCAGACTTGGCTTGTATAAAGCTTTCATATTCTTGATTCAGCACATATTTCCTATCCTTTCTAACTTCTTCAGTTCTCTCCATGTAGACAATCAATGTGTCCCACATCTCCTTAGAGGTTTTGCAATGTACCAAGTTCTGAAATATGGCATCATCCATAGCACTTATAATAATGTATTGTGCTCTATTGTCTAATGTTTCCAGGATGACTTCATCCTTAGTCATTTCAGAAAAGCTCTTTGGGGTTTGCATATTTACATCAAGAGCTATTACGTTCATTAAAATGAATTGACTTTCTTGTATTGTGATATAGATTCTTAGATCAGATGCTTCCATGAATAACCTGACCCTTTCCTTCCATATCCCAAAACTTTCTTTCCTGCAGATGGGCAGTTTCATGGATTCAAATTCCTTCTAATTCTCATTTGAACCCATTCTTGCTATCTATTAATTGCCTTGGAGATTCACTTAGATTATTAGGTCTATCTTTGAGCAACCTCCCACTAATAACACTTGAAAGACTTGATTTAAAGAGCCTAGACACCTAGAGGGGGGTGAATAGGTTCTAATATTCTTTAATAATTTTAAGCAAGTAATTAAATCAATCACAACATTACATTCACATCACATCATAGTACACCAGATTTATAGTTGTTCCCCAAGTTATGGGTACATCCACTTTCCCACTTCGCCTATCTAGTAGAGAACTGGATTCAGCCCAACTTCCTTCCACTAACTCAGATCCACAAATCTAACACCTCAGATCCTGATGGGTTCCTCCAGCTCAAACTTATACAAGTCCTACCTAAGATTCATCCCAAGAACCCTACCTCAGGCTATAACCCTACCTCAGCCTTTATCACCAGGCTTACAACTCGAACTTTCATATGTCCTACACCTAAGGCTCTCAGCCCTACCTCAGCCTTTATATACACATGCTTACAACTCAGATCTAGAAGATCTTGCAAGGAAAAAGAATATTTAGTAGTACAAAAATTTCACATAGATAAAACTCTCAATTGGTGTGAGCTTCTTGATCAGTTCTTGAACAAACTGTATACTTCAAATCCAACCTGACTTAGCTTTTTCAAAGCTTCTTGATTGAATAAAATGAGATTGATTTAACTTGCAGTAGAAGTTGATCTTCAAACAGCTCCCTTCTTAGATTCAGAAATAGATCTGAATCTTTCTTGCAGACTATTCAGGATCTGCCCTCTTAAGGGTTCCCCCTTTCTTTTTGTTGAATTCTCTCTCTGGTTCTGTGTTGTTTTGTTCCCTCTTAGTTGCTTTCTTAATTACTTTGGTTTCCATCGATCAGTACTTTATATAGAGTTTCTCAATGATTACCGGCTAATCTTGTTTGTAATAACCTTCTGACAGTTCTGACAAAGGTATCAGACATGTTAATTATGACAGCTGTCAAGTCTTCAGCCATGACAGCTAATTCTGCAATGACTTTATATCTCAGCAGGAAAAACTCAGAAAATTACTTCACATGTGTCGACACAAATAGTCTAAGTGTCGTCACAAGCCTTGATGATGTCGACACAGCACTCAATGTGTCGACAAAGTCATTCTTCTGCTTCTCGACACAGCTTCTGTTTGTATGTGTCGACACAAGTCCTGTGTGCCAACACAACTGCTCCTGGTCTCGACATAACTGATGCTGGCAGATGGCATTGAGTGTATGTCCAAACATCAGTGAGTGTGTGTCTACACAAGTCATGAATGTCGACACAACTATTACTGGTCTTGACATAGCTAATGCTGATAGATGGCATTGAATGTATGTCCAGATGTCATTGAGTGTGTGTCGACACAAGTCCTATGTGTCGACACAAGCCTTTTAGACTAAGTATAACTGTTGTTGATAGATGGAGTTTAGTGTGTGTCGACACAAGTCCCGTGTGTCGACACAAACCTTCTTCAGGTGTCGACATAATTCTTGGGTGTCGACACATGCCTTTCTTCTGGTGTCGACATAACTCCTGGGTGTCGACATAGCTCCTGCTTTAGGTGTCGTCACAATTCCTGGGTATCGACACAGCTCCTGCTTTAGGTGTCGACACAATTCCTGGGTGTCAACATAGTTCCTGCTTCAGGTGTCGACACAATTCCTTACAAGTGTCGACACTTGCACTTAAAATTTTTTCGTGCATTTCTTAAACCTGCACACTGAAATTTATACATCCCATAAAATACAAACTGATGTATATCATTGAGTAAGGGGAGGCTTCTCCAAATCTTCTACATATTTTCTAGTGTACCCAACAGATTCACAGAGGACACCAAGAATTATAGTGGTTCCCCAATCTTGGGTACGTCCACTTTCCACTCATCGATCTAGCAATATGCTAGACTCAACTATTACACTAATCTCGGATTGAAAACAATCCTACCACTGGGAACAACGTTCCTACATATCGATCAAAAAAGGGATCTACAATCGGAAGATGAAAACTTAGTACAACTCGGAGAACAAAGCTACTACACTCAGAGAATAATCTCCTACAAAATTAAAAAGAAATTTGTATAATACAAACAATAATCTTCTCAGATCTGAGAATCTCTCCCTAGGTCTTCTTACTTGGTTGTCTTACTTGCAGCTTTATCATTAATATTAGAAGAAGTCTCTCGGCTAGATCTGTTCTGAGAAACTTTGACTCGTACGATCAAGGAGTAGATGGAGAATGATGAATCTCTTGATCTGCAAATCGATCTAGATCGAAAGTAGCTCTTGGCGTTATTGAAGACGTGCGGTGACTTTCTTAAGAATAGGAAATCTGTCGGCCTATCAAGAATCTTAGAATAACTCGCTAAGGGTTAGTCATAGTGACAGGACCTTATATAAGATCTCCCTAACGGTTATAATTGTCATTAATGATGGCCACGTGGACCAGTCATATCACGGAATTCACAAATTTGATCTGACAAAAACTTAAATAATTTTCTTAAAATTGTTCAGCATTTCTCGAGTAAGAAATATACTACTCGAGTGCTTTAGCTGTCTCTCAAGTGAATGAATCTGACTTCTCGAGATGAGGTATTCCTGGAAATTCTGGAAAGAGAAAGAAATAACTTGAGTGTTTAAGAGATCACTCGAGTGCTAGATATTCTTCTCGAGAGGTAGACTTGAAATTCACGAGAGCTTGGACTTGGAAAAAATTCTAGGGGAAATGTCGATCACTCGAGTATTGAAACTGGACTACTCGAGTACTAAACGAACTACTCGAGTACAAGGATGTGCCACTCGAGTGGTCTTAGAATTTTCTCGAGATCTATCTTCTATCACTCGAATTAAGCTACTCAACTACTCGAGTACTCAGCTATACTACTCGAGTACTTAACTTAGAAAATTTCTGAGACTTAAACATTTATTACTCGAGAAGGAGTGCAGGTCTACTCGAGTGTTGTACTTGGCTTCTCGAGTGCTAGATATAAGCTACTCGAGAACCACTTCCATACTCGAATCATAGACTAGATCTGCTCGAGTGCTTCTCAGGTTTCCACTCGAGTACTAGAGCTTCACACAAGTAAAACACTTAGAATTTTTCTCAGTTATATGAAACTTGAGTTCTTCATTCCAAACAGCATCAAGTCTTTCTTCATAAGTCCAAGTGCTTGAAAGTGAAGTGTATCTTAATAGAGGGGCTACACATGAGTCAACACTATGGATAACATAATTTGGAATTACATTGTATGGTCCTGTGTTTGATGTCCCATAATAGACTGACATTGGTCTACACTTGGCAATAAGTCCTACAAACACATAACTAGAACAAGAATTCAAATACAACCTAATTTATCTTAGTTCAAGGGTGACTTCATACAAATTGAGGTTATTATGGATACAATACCCAACAATCACCCCCTATTTGTAGAAGTCAAAACCCTTTATAATAAGGTGAATTATACCAAAATAAAAATAACTACATATTTGAAAAGTAAGCACAGAAAAAATGCATGAAATTTAGAAATAAAAAGATAATAATAAAAACAAAGAATTATATAATTAGAAATGTTTCAAGATTTCATCTCTATATATATTCAATCCTCAATCCCATAACATATAACTATTCCTAGCTTTGATGTTGCTGTTGTTGTTGTTGTTGCTGCTGCTGCCTGTCCTTCTTCTCCTGTTGTTTCATCTGATAACTAAAGGCTTGGGATAGTACTTTGGAGGTCTAGGTAGAGCATTAGGATTATTCCTCCCATATTCTTTGTCATAGATCCTTCTTTTAGTCATAGAATTCTCATATAATTCCCATTCAAAAGAGCTATAATGAAGGTTCCTGCTTTCATTATAATCCATAACAAGCTTCAGTTTATCTAAAATCAAGGATTTGGAAGTTGGGCACCTTATTTTAGCAAACTACTGAGCTTTCCTTTTCTATGCTTTGGGTTTTGGAAAAGGTCTACTTGTAGAAGCTCCATATCAATATTTCATTCTCTTAGGAATCTGAATTTCTAGTAGATCTTGAGGAATGTCAGATTCCCATACCTGAGAGTAAGATTCCTAAGGTAGTGCTTCCCCTTCAGACCTAGGAGAAAGGTAGGCATCTGAGCGTGCATCTCAGCAGGCTGGCCATCTGCAAGAGGATTCAGATGGTGAGGAATGATGTTAGGATCAGCTTGGAAGTCTAGGAATATCTTATTGTGCATCCAGACAGCAGTATCAAAAGTATGGAATTCGACAGATTGAATTTGGGCTAGCACATCTTTATTAATTTCATTCATTTTCTCAGTCCAGAGGGTCTTGATATTAGTATCATAATTTTCAAATTTTTCTTTCAATATTCCCTCCCCCTTTCTGATTTCTACGCATAGCTTCTCTATAGCTTGATCTTTTAAGATGCCCACTTCTTCACATATCTTTTCAAGGTGCTCTTGAGCTTTATTATCAAGTTGAATCTAATTATTTGCTACGGTGACTGATTGGTCCATTACTTGAACAACACTTGTAGCTGTATGATCTAGAGCTTTTCCACCTATTTGGAAGTGGTGCCTCAGTTGATCAGTGTTGTGTTGAATCTCAGCAAACCATCTGCTCATTTCTTTTTCAAGTGTTGTGACTTTATATTGGTCAACTTTCAGAGAATCCTCAAAAATATATCATTTGATCAAGTAACATCTGCTCAATCTTACCAAGTATATAAAAAGTAGCAGGTGTAGAAAAGGAAGGAGGAGTAACAGAAGCTTGTGGAGGAGGGGCAGTCCAGGTTGCAATATCTTCAACAACTACTGAGCTCTGAGCTCTGGTAGTATGAATCAAGACATCTCCTTCCTCACCAATGACTGTGGGAAGTGTGAAATCCAATCTACTCAAGGGAGTTTCAGCAGGTTCTGGAGACTTCTCATTCTCATCTGAAAGCAAAATTGTCTCTTGTGGTTCTTTCTCTACAGCTGGGTAGTGATCAATAGGTGACTCTGGAGATGGTGTAGGAGATGGAGATGGTACATGAGTGGGTTCCTTGGATGGATCTTCAACATTTTCTTTATAGAGGGGAGGTAAAGGCTCATCTGAGCTAAGTTCTTCAATCAACTTGTTTATATCTTCAGTAGTGGAGAGGATGGTCTCTTCTACCTGGGAATCTGTCTGGAGATCTTCTGAAGTGGAAGGATGGAAGGAAGTATCTGGAGGTGGAGAATGTACTCTGTCTTGCTGACCAGAAGGAGAAGGAGGAGTAGGCATCCTAACTTGTTCTACATAGGAGGCATGCTCCCCTCAGCTGCTGCACCAGATATGCCAACAACATTATGGAGAAAGGGAGATGGGGTCCTTTCCTCTATAGTAGGTGCTCATGTGCTTTAGCAGCATGGGCTAGGTTCTACAACTTCAATTCCCATCTCTGGATGTAGGGGATTTATACTTTCTTCATGTGATGGAGGGTTTTCCCCTGGAGAAATCAAACACCTCTTTATTGATCTCATGCAACATCAGTGAGATAATCCTGACATAATTTGGTATCTTAATGCTCTCTCTGATCTTATCTAGAATAATCATACCAAACTGAAATCTCTTCATACATATAATGGCTGTCATAATGTCAAAAAGATCATTAGTTATGAAACTGATGGAACTAGTCCGGCACAAAAGTATTTATCAAATTTTGTCCACTAGCAACTTGCTCTCTGGATTGAGGTCTGACAATATGATGGATGTTACTTCAGTTGAAAAACCACTGAAATTACAGGTTCAGTCATTATCTTCTTCACTGACTTCATCCTCTTCATCCACTACAGGCATCTTAAGGAGTTGTGAAACAGAGGTTTTGTTAAGCTTTACCTTGATTCCCTTGACCTTGGACTTCAACACTTTCCCATTCCTCTTGACTTTATATTCTTGAAGAATTCTTCTACCTTTGGAAAGAGTATTTTGCACGGCTGTTGAAGGACAAATGTCAAACCTGTTGTGTTGAGTAGGATCATCAAGTTCTTGAAATCATCGAAAATCTCTGTTCTGCCGGCGATAACCAACTCAGTGCCATCTCCGATCTTTGACGACGGACCCATGTACTTCAGTGAACTGCGGGTGATGGATTGGAAGACGATGGCGATGGCGACGACGGCGTGCTTTGTGTGAGCGGCGGAAGGCAAAGAGTATTTTCGAGAGAGAGAGGATTTGAACTCAAGTAAATTCTTGAAAATCCGATATTTTCTATTTATATAACCGTAGTAATGATGATTAGGAGTCTAATAAGCTTAAACATACCTTAGATAGCGGTGGAAAGGATGCAGATTTCAAAAAAAAAAAATTTGAATGAATTCAGAATATGGCGGGTCATTTCTCGAGTGGAACTTCAGTACTCGAGTGATGGAATAACTATACTCGAGTGGCGGTATGACAGTACTCGAGTGGTATAATTCTACTTCTCGAGAAGAAGTTTAGTACTCGAGTGATAGCACTCGAGTGACTTACTTAGTTCTCGAGAATTCAGAGAAGTACTCAAGTATTCAAATTTGAATTCTCGAGTAGTCCTTCCTTATCTCGAGAAATGAAGTCCACATAGAGAAATTCTATCCTTTTTGACTAAACCGTGATTTCTGAGCTATGAAATGAGTCCACCTTGTCTATTCCTCTTTGTTGAGCAAACCCAGTTCAGTTTTAAAGAAACTAAACTTGGTCTCGTCCAGCTGCTTTGTGAAAATTTATGTAATTTGCCTATCTGTTGGAACATACTACAGATCTATGTCCCCATGCTCCACATGCTCCCTGATGAAATGGTGTCTCAGCTCTATGTGTTTTGTCCGGCTGTGAGAGACTCGATTGTTGGCTATTGCTATTGTACTGGAGGAGTCGCAAAATAATAGGATGTCTTTGACCATCAAGTTGTAATATTCCTGTTGATTCTTTATCCAAAGCAATTGTGCACAACAACTTCCTGCGAAATGTATTCTGACTCGGCCGTTGAGATTGCGACACAATTTTGCTTTTTGCTGCTCCAAAGCTGAAATGAGTCTCCTTCAAAGGAATTGATAAGTCCTAGAAGTGCTCTTTTTCATCTTTACTACCTGTAAAGTCAGCGTATGAAAAACCAATTAGCTTGCTGTCATTACTTTTTGGGTACCATAAGCCAAGATTCGGAGTACCTTTAAGCTATCTCAAAATCCATTTTGCAGGAACATAGTGAGATTCCTTATAGTTCACTTAGAATTTAGCACAGACACATGTAGAGAACATTATGTCTGGTCTACTAGCAATAAGGTAGAGCAAGGATCTAATTATGCTTCTATACTTGGTTTCATCTAAAGGTTTCCCTTTCTCATCCTTGTCCAGAGACATAGCTGAACCCATTGGAGTCCTCATAGAGGATGCATTCTCCATTCTGAATTTCTTAATCAAATCCTTGGTGAACTTAGTCTGCGAGATGAAAATTCCATCTTCAGATTGTTTCACCTAAATTCCTAAGAAATACTTCAGATCACCCATACTGCTCATTTCAAACTTCCCTTGCATAAGTAAAAAAACTTCTAGCAAAGTTTGTCGTCTATAAAGCCAAAAAAAATATCATCAACATAGATTTGCACTAGCAAAATTTTGCCTTTAATTTCCCTAAGAAATAATGTCTTATCTATCTTTCCCTTATGAAATTGTTCTCAAGAAGAAAGGTAGACAGCGTCATACCAAGCTCGAAGAGCTTGTTTCAAATCATATAGTGCTTTAGATAAAAGATATACGTAATCAAGAAAGTTAGAGTCAACGAAACCTGGAGGTTGTTCTGCATACACCTCTTTCTTGATGTTACCATTAAAGAAGGCAGACTTCATATCCTTCTGATAGACAGTGAAGCCCTTAAGTGCAGCATACGCTAGGAACAATATGATTGCCTCTAGCCTTGCCACTAGAGCATATGTCTGGTCGAAGTCGATTACCTCTTATATCCTATAACCTTTGGCGATGAGTCTTGCCTTGTTCTTTATTATGGTCCCATCCTCATGCATTTTTTTCCTGTAGACCCACTTTGTCCCGACGACATTCCTTCCTTTGGGTCTTGGAACAAGCTTCCAGACTTTTCAAAGCCTGAAATGATTTCGCTCTTCTTCCATAGCCTTTATCCATGACGCGGCTGGGTTGGCTTTCTCATACTTCTTTGGTTCAACATGTGAGAGAAAACTCAAAAATAAATTCTCGTTAGTTATACCTCTACGAGTTTGACAACATCCTGGGGATCTCCTATGATTTGATCCATAGGATGATCCTTCAGATGTCTGAGCTCTAGTGTTCTTGAATCGGAGTGTCTTCAACCACAGGAGTGAATTCATCAACTTGGGTAGCTTCTTCATCTTGATCATCAACCTCTCCAATAGGGGATGGATTGGTGATCTTGATAAACTTTTCACCTTTTTCTTCCATTTGCTCACTCAAGTTGAGTTCTTTCACCTTTGAACCTGCATCTTCAACAAACACACTAGAAGAGCCGCTTTGCAGCAAGCTCATCTCATCAAATACAATGTGTATAGATTCTTCTACCACTAGGGTTTTCTTATTAAATACCTTATATGACATACTATGGCTACTATACCCTACAAAAATAACTTCAAAACTCTTTTCACTAAATTTAGTAGTGTGATACTTACCATTGTTAAGAACGAAGCATTTACAGCCAAAGATTCTAAAATATGAGACAGTTTGCTTTCTACCCTTTAGAAGTTCATAAGGCGTCTTATTGTGTTTCTTTTTTATGCGTGCTCGATTTTACACGTGGCATGTAGTGTTGATGGCTTCAACCCAGATGTACTCCGTTAGTGAAACATCACTCAACATAGTTTTGCAGGCCTCTAAGAGCGTTCTATTCCTTCTCCCAGCTACTCCATTTTGTTGCGGAATACGGGGAGAGGAAAACTCACGAAAGATTCCTAGGCTTTCACAAAATTCTGTCATGCCCCCAGACTTGAATTCAGTTTAATTGTCACTTCTGATTATTTTGACTACGAAATAGTTGTATTCATTCTGGATCTGCTTAACAAAATTTGTAAAAACATCGAAGGTATCTGACTAATGTTTCAGAAAGAACACCCAAGAAAAACGCGAGTAATAATAAACAATAACCAACGTATAATCCTTACCTCCTAAACTTCTAACTTGCAGTGGACCGAACAAGTCCATATGAAGCAGGTGTAAACACCTATTAGAGTCTTTTCCTATGTTGCTTTTAAAAGTTGCCCTTGTTTGCTTGCTTTTACACATGCATGACAAGGTCTATCCTTAGCGCACTTAACATTTGGAGCATCACGTACTAAGTTCAGAGAAAATAATTTATTAATAGTTTTGAAATTAATATATGCTAATCTCTTGTGTCATTGATCACCAAGAGACGCACTATCTTTTGGCAAAAGACACACTGTTGTAGAAGAGTCTATACAAATAAAATTTAAACAAAATTTATTCCTACTACGAGTGTCTGATAAATTTTTTTTTCAAATTGTCAACCGATTTTATAAAACACTTATCAGCATGAAATTCAACTATTTATCATTTATCGCAGAGTTGGCTTATGCTTATGAGATTGTGTTCCAATCCTTCAACATAAGCCACATCCGAAAAGGATACACTACCGTTTGTAATCATACCAAAGCCTTTCGTAATTCCTTGGTCAAGAACCTCCAAAGATGATCTTTGGCTCATTCACGACTGGTGAGTAATTCTGAAATAGGCTTCTTGTTCCAGTCATGTGCCGAGAGTATCCACTGTCCAAGTACCAGATTGGATTTTTGGTGGTCTTTGGACATACCTGCAGTCAAAAATAAATTTTCCTAAGGAAACCAAACTTTCTTGGGTCCTTGGTCTCTAGTTCGCTTGCTCCCCCTACATGAATTAACAATGTGAGAAGTCTTTCTTACATTGTTAAACTGAGGGGTAACATAGTGTCTGGGATTAAACCAGCTATCGATGGCCAATTGACCAACTCTGCCACAAACACCAACAGTCGAACATGTTGTATCTTTGCCTAATTTTCTCTTTCTTGACCTTTAGAGATTGTGGTCTAGCAGGGGCAGCATACTTGTAGGTAGAAGCTTCTTGGTGAAGACATTCATAAGTCTTCTTATCCTTCATATGCTTTTCAACAATAGGCCTAGCTTTTGTAGTCTTCTTCATGTTATGACCATGATTAATAGGGCCATTGCTCTGAAGAGTTATCTCTTCATAAGGTGTCTTAAAGACACTTTCACCAAAGTTTCGTGGGAGAGTCCATGCTTGGTACCTCGACTTGGGCTCTAGATAAGTAAGCCTAGTGAGGTGACCATAGGAGGAGTCAAGATCAAACTTATTAGTAGGAAAAATAACCTTCTTAAATGTAGTCTGATCTTGTGTAGCTTTACCCTTTTCCTTGGCCAAAGCCTTCTTGGCCGCCTTATTCTTTCGCTGAGCCTTATTTCACCTAGAGGATTTACTAGGAGCCTCAACATGGCCTAAGCCAGCACCCTTAGTCTGAGCTGAGAATTCAGCAACTAATGGAAGGACAGTCTTGGGCTTTGAGAAGCTTTCAACAAGCTTCTTTTCAGCATCAAGTTGCTCTTCCAATTCCTAGATGATCTTCTCTTTCAGATCAAGGTGCTCTAGAGCCTTACTATACACTTCAACAGCAGTATTACACTCTTCTCTGAGTGAGTCCATCATAACGACATCCTCTCTCAGAGAGCTCTCTATGACCTTTAGAGACTTTATCTCTTTAGCTTGAGTTTTCACGACCTTTCGATATTTGTCGTAGGCCTTGATCAACTCCTTATACTGGGCCATAAGTTCAGACTCATTGTCAGAAGAGCTGTCCTCATGATCATGATCAGAGACATCAGATTAGGAGAGGGGGTGTATGAGAATTTACCTCCCCAGTGAACTGGGTCTCTTCTTGTTTGTTAGTATTTTCCATGAGCCCAAAGTAGGCTTTATCTTCTTCACTTGACTCAGATGAGTCAGAGGAACTGAGAGTCTTGCCCTTTTTGGCTACCAGGCTGTAATGCCCCCGATTGTTCTGTGACTATTTTATTCTCGTTTGGCGTTACGATGTCACGTTTTCGTGGCTTGTGTTATTTATGGAGTGTGGTTTAGCTCCTTAGAACTGAGTGGCCTATTTTGTAGCATATGGGCAAGGTCTCCCTAGCAAGCCGAGTCGTTTTGGGTGACCCGGTGTGGCCTCTTGGGGGATGCTTGTGTTTTGGCTTTAGGTGGGTATAACTCAAGTTCTGTTCATCGAAAGTTAAGTTCGACTTCGCCGTTGTGTTCGTAGCGTGGGTATTTAGCTACGGTACGAATTTCGTCGAATTCCGAGATAGTTTGGTTTTCACGTCGTTTTGGGTGTGCCATTAGTAATGTCTATTAGAATTCTCCTAATTTTGTAAGGGAGCCGGCGGTTGGGATTCGGTTTTGCTGAACCGATGCGTTTAAAGCTTATATAAAAGCTTTATTAAGAAGTGGCGGGCCCACTTCTCCTTCCTCCTTCTTCCCAAGAACAAAAGCAGAAAACCGCTGCTCATGTTCGCGGAAAAGAGAGGCGGAAACGACGGGCTGCCCTTGCTTTCGGACGGTGATTCCGGGAGTGTTTGTGTACGGATTTCGGTTCCGAAAGCGGCGTTGTCTTGCTCTCGCTCAGGTCTACGTTTCGACGGTAAGATATTTGATTTTCGTGGAGTTTTTTGGAGATTTGGGATTTCGATCTTGAGGTTCTTCCGCCATTAATGTACGGGAGTATGTTTTAGGTGGTGCTGCTGCTAGTGCCAAGTAAGAGGAGGGAAAGCCATCCAAGCTTCGCCGGAAATCGAGGCAAGTGGTGTTCTTGCCCTTGCCATTATTGTTTTTCTTTAATGTTTAAATTTCCCGATTAGCCCTAGGGTAGAAGCCAAGCATGTTCTCTTTTTCTTGTTGAATTTAGGGCTTAGATTCTCCCATGAGCCCCCCTTCTTTGTGATGTTGGTGCTCAACCCGCCAGTGTAATGCAATCAGTTTTATTCAAGATTGTTGTCTGGTTGGTGGCTTGCGGGTGAATCCGAGAGAGAGAGAGATAAAGGGGTGCCTGCTGTGTTGTTTGTAAGAGCCTTTTTGAGTTCTGTCTGGCCGGCGTTGAGTGTTGTGCACACACTCAAAGCCTTTGCGGTTTTGGCGTTGAGTGTGGTGCATACACTCAACGCCGCAACTGTAACGAGTCAGAATATTTCTAAGTACTGGGGCGTTGAGTGAGGTTGACTCACTCAACGCCACAGACCCTGCTAGCGGCTAAGTACTTTGGAATTGAGTGAGTCGACCTCAATCAATGGCATTTTTGTTTTGGCGTTGAGTGAGGCAAGCTCACTCAACGCCGCGGTTTTCCTGAGAAGCAAACTGTTTTGGCGTTGAGTGAGTCGACCTCACTCAACGCCATTTCGGTTTTGGCGTAGAGTGAGGTGGACTCACTCAACGGCATTGCTTCTTTGCAGCCAAGTACTTTGGCATTGAGTGAGGTGTGCTCACTCAATGCCATAGCCTTTTCTGAGGCTAAGTACTTTGGCGTTGAGTCAGTTGACCTCAATCAATGCCATTCCTGGTTTGGCATTGAGTGAGGTGGCCTCACTTAACGCCGAAGGCAAGTTTGCGGCCAAGTCCCGTGGCGTTGAGAGAGTCTAACTCATTCAACGCCATTTCTGCTTTGGCATTGAGTGAGGCAGACTCACTCAACGCCACAACCCTTCTTCGCGGCCAAAACATCTGGAGTTGAGCGAGACAACCTCACTCAATGCCATTGTTGTTTTGGCGTTGAGTGAGATGGCAGAATTGCCTATTTGCAGCTAAGTGCCAGGGCGTTGAGTGAGTTAACCTCACTCAACGCAATTTTTATTTTGGCGTTGAGTGAGGTGGACTCACTCAACGCCGTAGTTCTCTTTTGCGGCTAAGTGTAAGGGCGTTGAGTGAGTGAGCTTCACTCAACGCCATTACTGTTTTGGCGTTGAGTGAGGCCAGCTCACTCAACGCCCCTTTCTTGTATTGTGGTTAAGTTTCGTGGCATTGAGTGAGTGTACCTCACTCAACGCCATGCCTGTTTTTGTGTTGAGTGAGGCTAGCCCACTCAACGCCAGAGTTGTTCGTACTTGAGGCATTGAGTGAGTGAACTCCACTCAATGCAATGCTTGTTCTGGCGCTGAGTGAGGCTGGCTCAATCAACGCCAAGGTCTAGGTAGGCGTTGAGTGGGTCCCACTCAACGCCAAGCCGTGTTGAGTTATTTCAACACTTTTCCTCTACCTCAATTTTCGTTCCCGAGTGAATAACTTGATTACATTTTGAGTTTCCTTGTCGGCCATGTTTTTTTTCTTTCCTAAAGGCCGAATCGTGGGTCGTGGTTAGTAGTGTTGGTTTGAAGCTCTTCATGGGGGAGGTGTTGTGTAATTTAGCCAAGGCCACCCTTATTCTTCTATCTTCCTCCAGGTACGGGCTGGGCAAGGCGGTGGAAGGTCCCTTGTGTTTTCACATGTAGACCCTTGCACTTGTTGGCTTGGACATAGTGGTTGGGGGGCTGAGTTTGCCTCCAACCCGGATCCATGTTGTTTCTCTTTGCTACTACCAACTCCCACAGCTTAGGGTGTTAGAAGTTTCTTCCTTGGTAGATTGCAGCACTTTAGGCTCTTGGTAGCTTAGTAGACTCTGCATGATGTAGTTTCTGGGCAGGGTTGATGTTGTTTCCTCACACGAAGTGCATTTCTTGTTGTCTTGCTTTGGGCAGTTGTGACTTTTACTGCTGTGTTATTTCCTCTTTCATTTATTCCCTGGTTGACACTTTCATGCAGTTTTTCCTTGTTTTGCTTTCTGAGGTATTCTTTCTCCTATTGAATGCCTCAGGTTCTGAGCAGTAGCCAGTTTGGTGGCTAGGTTACGGTGGTGTAGCTGGTGGTCTCTTGGACTTTTGAGATCCTGTTGCTTTGTTAGTGAGGTAGTTTTTCTGTACTTTTCTTACAAACATACATATTTGCAAGTGGGTTCGTGTAAGTGAAAGTCCACCTAGTGTCAACTACCTTCACCTATGGGGGGGGGGAATAGGTGTCTTTGCAGCGTGTTAGCGGAATTGAAATTATACCTGCACAAGAAAATAAAATAACAAAGCACACAAAATACACAAGCAATTTATAGTGGTTCCCCGATTTGGGTACGTCCACTTTCCCCCTTCGACCTATCTCCCAACCAGGGACGACTCGGTCACTTCACCAACAGGATTGAAATCCAATCCTTACACTAACGGAAGGAACCCTTCCACACATAGGAGTCAACACTCCCACAACACGGGTTGCACCCAACCCTACAACTAGAGACCAATCGGTCCTTTACAATGAAGAGAAAATAGCTTGTAAGAAATACAAACAACGTAAGGAGAATAGGGTGTCCCTCTTCGTTCGACGACGTGTTCTTGAAGTCAACGAAGAGTCCACAACCCTAGATCTCACTTGGAGAGGTTCTCCCCGAGGACCGGCGGCGGCGTCAAGCGGCGGCAAGGCTCTCGGTGTTGGCGGCGGCAACTGAACACAGCAGCAAAGCACTGGAGATCCAATCTTCTTAGCGAAGTCGGCAAGGTCTACCAACGGTCACACGAGGATCGATCGTCTCGATCGATTCGGACGGGGAAAAATTTCCCTATCTCAAATCAAGAGACAAAGGATCTCTGGATAGACACGTGAGACGCTGTGTGGGACTTGGCTTCTATCACCGAGGATCTGAAGGAGATCGAGATCGGCTTTGGTGATCGGCTGCGGCGACGGAGGCGGAGCTAGATCGCGAGATTAGGGTTTCGTCGGCCGCTTTCTTTCATATGTGTTCTGTATATCTTACTGTACACAAATACCAGAGTATTTATACACTAGGTCAAGAGATGACCGTTGTGGGCCCCACCAGCAAAAAGACCGAAGTCCGATTCAAAATCCCGCAGATAACTTGGACCGGTCCAGACAGACTTGGAAAAATGCCTAAGTCAAATTCGGCGAGAATCGAGAGTGATTCTCGACGAATCGGCGAGAATCACTTACGATTCTCGCCGAATTCTACTTAGAGAATTCTGGCTGCACTGGTTATAGAGGCCGGGGAGAATCGGTTGGAATCACCTTGGATTCTCGCCGACTCGTCGAGAATGCAAAGTCATTCTCGACGAATCGACGAGAATCACTTGGTGATTCTCGACGATTCTGCCTTAGATGATTTTTCTGACTGCGTCGCGACAGTCGGCCCAACCCGGCAAGAATCAACTAGTGATTCTCGTCGACTCGTCGAGAATCACAAGTGATTCTCGACGAATCGGTGAGAATCACTTAGTGATTCTCGATGAATTATACTTAGATGAATTTTCGTCTTTCCACCCGTGAGCAGGTCTTTGGCCCATCCTTGCTCCTTGTCTGCTCTTGCTTTATCATAGCCCTGTACTTGAAATTAAGTACACCCCAATAGAGAGAGTACACGTAGGCCAACACACTGATCTGCTCAACGAGGGATTACGTTGCACAGACCCGTGTATATTGACCCACTGCACCCTGACATTGGTGTGTACTTAGCGTGGAATAACTGCAAGCACAACTAGAAAATATTTCATCAAATACATTGTCTATTTACCTTGGCTTGCACAGGTGCTTCTTCAAATCAGGTACATTGAGGATGCAATACCCAACAATCTCCCCCTATTTGAAGAAGCCTAAACCCTACAAGCTAAGGTGAATAGAGCATATATGAATGAAAAACCGAAACTTAAAAGTGAGGTGATAAGGATATGCATTACCAGTTACTTGAGAGCAGACTAGAACATTGAGCTACCTTAGCCTTAGCCGAGAGGGTAATCTCCCCCTTTTCGGCTTCTGCAAATCTGGGTCTGGTGCAGCTGACACCATGCTCCCCCTCAGTTCGTGCACTTATGTTTTCACTTGAGTTTCTGGCAGATGCTCCCCCTAGATGCACGCGCCATGAGCTTCTGTGGTCTTCATTCCTCATAGTTTAGCATCCCCAATTCAGTTTTGAAAAGACTGAACTTGGCCTCGTCCAAGGCTTTGTGAAGATGTCTGCAATCTGCTTGTCAGTGGGAACATAACAGAGAGAGATGTCCTTGTTCTCCACGTGCTCCCGAATGAAGTGGTAACGCACTTCAATATGCTTCGTTCTGCTGTGCGAGACCGGATTGTTGGCAATAGCAATTGCACTGGAGGAGTCGCAGTACATCGGTACTTCCTTGAACTGGAGGTCATAGTCAGCTAACTGGTTTCTTATCCATAGGAGTTGTGCGCAACAGCTGCCAGCCGAGATGTACTCAGACTCTGCAGTGGAGGTTGCTACATAATTCTGCTTCTTGCTGTTCCATGAAATAAGCCTTCTTCCGAGGAATTGACACGTCCCGGAGGTGCTTTTCCTGTCATCCCTACTCCCTGCAAAATCAGCATCTGAAAACCCTATTAGCTCGACATAATTGCTTCTCGGGTACCATAGGCCAAGATTAGGGGTACCTTTAAGGTATCTGAGAATTCGCTTTGCAGCTACATAATGAGATTCCTTAGTGTTCACCTAATATCTGGCACAAACACATGTGGAGAACATAATATCCGGTCTACTCGCAGTAAGATAGAGCAGGGATCCAATGATGCTTCTGTATTTGGTTTCATCAAAAGGTTCCCTTTCTCATCCTTATCCAGAGACATGCTGGATCCCATTGGAGTCCTCATAGAGGTTGCATTCTCCATGCCGAATTTCTTGAGGAGTTCATTTGTGAACTTCGTCTGAGAAATGAAGATTCCTTCCTCAGACTGTTTCACTTGAAGTCCCAAGAAATACTTCAGCTCTCCCATACTGCTCATTTCAAACTTTCCTTGCATAAGTTTGGAAAACTTTTTGCAAAGATTGTTGTCCGTTGAGCCGAATATAATGTCATCAACATAGATTTGCACCAGCAAAATCTTGCCTTTGACTTCCCTGAGAAACAATGTCTTATCTATTATTCCTCTAGAGAACTTGTTCTCAAGAAGAAAACTAGACAATGTCTCATACCAAGCTCGAGGAGCTTGCTTTAGGCCATATAGCGCTTTATAAGAAAATATATACATGATTAGGATAAGTAGGATTGACAAAACCTGGAGGTTAAGCAACGTATACTTCCTCTTTCAAATCTCCATTCAAGAAAGCCGATTTCACGTCCATCTGATAGACTGTGAATCCTTTGTGAGAGGCATAGGCCAGGAATAGCCGGATTGCCTCGAGCCGAGCAACTGGTGCAAACGTCTGGTCAAAGTCAATCCCCTCCTCCTGTCTGTATCCTTGAGCCACCAGTCTGGCTTTGTTCTTGATGATGACTCCATGTTCATCCAACTTGTTTCTGAAGATCCACTTGGTGCCAATCACATTTTGCGTCTTTGGTCTGGGAACCAGCGTCCAGACTTCGCATCTTTCGAATTGATGCAGCTCCTCTTGCATGGCCAAAATCCACGATACGTCTTTGTTCGCTTCGTCGAACCTCTTTGGCTCCACCTACGACAGAAAGCTAAGATGCAAGATCTCGTTAAGAGTACCTCGGCGAGTTCTGACACCGTCTCGGGGATCTCCAATGATTTGATTTCTGGGATGATCCCTCACGTGTCTGAACTCTAGAATTCTTGCATCAGGAGCTTCAACTATTTCTTGGGCATCTCCTTCTTCTAAAGGATTTGCCTCATTCTGAGCTTCAACTTCTCTGATCGGCATAGATGTGGAGACATTGACATACTTTGGAGTTGCATCTTTCTCGGAATCATCCAGTTGAAGCTTTTCGAGTCTGGCACCTGCAGCTTCAGGAAGACAACTAGAAGTCTTGCAGTTAAGCAAGCTTCCTTCATCAAATACAACATTTATTGATTCCTCTACCACTAGAGTTTTCTTGTTGAAAACTCTGTAAGCCCGACTGTGGCTACTATAGCCCATGAATATGCCTTCGAAGCATTTTTCACCAAACTTAGTACGCGGGTACTTCCCATTATTCAGTACATAACATTTGCAGCCAAAAATCGTCAGATAGGACATGGTTGGTTTCTTGCCTTTCAGTAGCTCATAAGGAGTCATACGATGGCTCTTGTTGATCAATGCCCGGTTTTGAACATGACAGGCCGTGTTGATAGCCTCGGCCCAGAAGTATTCTGGGAGAGAAGCGTCATTCAACATTGTCGTGCATGCTTCAATGAGTGTCCTATTCCTCCTCTCTGCCACTCCATTCTGTTGAGGAGTGCGAGGGGAGGAGAACTCATGAAAGATACCAAGCTCTTCACTGAACTCTGTCATAGCCCCAGACTCAAACTCTGTTCCGTGGTCACTTCTGATTTTGACCACTGAGCAGTTAAGTTCGTTCTGTATCTGCTTGACAAAACTGGTGAAGATGTCAAACGTATCAGACTTGCGTTTTAAAAAGAACACCCACGTAAACCGAGAGTGATCATCTACAATCACTAGCGTATACGACTTCCCCCCTAAACAATGAACTTGCATTAGACCAAACAAGTCCATGTGCAGAAGATATAGACATCTGGAGGAATCTTTGTCTGGGATGCCTTTAAAGGTAGCCCAAGTCTGCTTGCCCATTTGACAGGCAGGACATGGACTATCTTTGATGCACTTAATAAGGGGAGCATTCCTTACTAAGTCATTGGAAAACAGCATATTAATCGTCTTGTAATTAATGTGTGCCAATCTCTTGTGCCATTATTCACAAAGAGATGCACTGCCTTTAGCAACGAGGCATACTGGGGTAGAAGAATCTAAACTAAGAAAGTATAAACAGAAAATATTTCTGCTCCTAATGCCTGTTAATACGGTCTCCGAAGAGTCACATGATATTATCAGGCATTTATCCTTGCAGAACTTAACGTCATACCCTTTATCACATAACTGGCTTACGCTGATCAGGTTGTGATTTAACCCTTCAACATAAGCTACGTTAGTGATAGAGAGTATACCGTTGGAAATCGTACCGTAACCTCTGGTGACTCCCGATCAGATCCCCCAAATATGACTTTGGGTCCATCCTCGACTGGAGAGTACTCCCTCAGCAGGCTTCTTGTCCCGGTCATGTGACGGGAGCATCCACTGTCCAAATACCAAATAGGAGTTTTGTTGGCCTTTGGACATCCCTGCAAAACAGAATTAATTTGCCTTAGGAACCCAATCAAACTTGGGTCCTAGATTCCTTGTTAGCATACTCCCCCTCGAATGGTTAACTCTACGAGTGGTCGGCCTCGCATTGCTAACATAAGGAGTCTCGTTATACCTTGGATTAAACCAACAATCCACGACAAAGTGACCAATTTTGCCACAGCACCAGCAGTCAAACCTATTATACTTCCTCTTGGACGCCTGCTTTACCCTTGAAACGTGGGGTTCAGCTGGGGCCGAAGACCTGGAGGTGGAGGCAACATGATGACCACAGTCACATGACTTCTTCACCTCTTGGCTTTTCAGTGTAACATGCTTGGCCTTAGGCGCCAGCTTCCTATTATGGCCGCTAGAGAATTGACCATAATTTCCTAAATGGATTTCCTCAAAGGTACCTTGAAGACACTCTCACCGAAGTTACGGGGAAAGGTCCACCCATCATATCGGCTCTTCGGCTTTGCAACAGAGGGCCTGAAGTGATGCCCATATGTTGACTCAAAGTCATGTTGGTTACAGGGAAAGCTAGGCTTTCTGAACTCAACAGGACTGAGTGGGGCCTTTCCTTTCTCATCAGCAGAGGCTTTCTTGGCAGCCTTATTCTTTCTCCTGTTCCTGTTTCTCCTGGACGAGGAGCTAGATACCCCTACGTGCCCCAAGCCAGCCCCTTTGGCTTGAGCAGAGAAGGTATCAACTAATGGAAGAACAGTTTTTGGCATAGAGAAGCTCTTGACGATCTTCCTTTCTACCGCAAGTAGTTCTTTCCAACTTGTCGACTTCCTCCTGCTTAAGATCCAGGAGCTTAAGAGACTCTGAATGCTTTGAAGTCAGGTCCAAGTGCTCCTGTCGGAGGGAGATCAAACTGGTGATCTCTTCCCTCAGGGATACACTCTCACCTTTAAGGAATTTAACTTCCTTTTTCTCCGCCTTCAGTTTCTTTCGACATTTCAGGAATGTATTGAGCAAAAGCTCATACTTATCTAGGAGCTCAGCTTCAAGGGCAGAGGGCTATCCTCAGCATCATCATCCTGAGACTCAGGATCAGAGTCAGAGTCGGAGAGAGGGGTGTGAGCTTTTATCTTCCCAGTAAATGGGGGGCATTCTCCTTCTGAGTCAGAGCGACCCATCTGCCCAAAGTAGGCTTCCTCATCATCACTGGTGTCTGACGTGTCAGATTCACTCAGCGTCTTTGGCTTCTTTGCGATGTAACTCCTCTCCTTCTTCTTGTCTTTTGAGGACCTGTGCTCCTCTCCCTTTCCCTTTTCCCTCTTGCCTTGATGGCAGTCGGCCACGACGTGTCCTGGTTTGTTGCAACCAAAGCATATAATGTCAGAAGAGCGGTGTTTGTTCGGTTTGGAAACATACCTGTCAGAGGAATAGTTCTTCTTCTGATCCCTTGAGGAGGAGCCGTTTCTCTTTCTCTGATTCCTCAGCTTGAGGAACTTCTTGAATTCCCGTGTGATATGGGATAAATCTTCCTCAGATAACTCTGATCCGGAGGAGCTCGGCTCAGAGTCTTCCTCTTCATCCCTCTTCCACACACGGGAGGAAGCAACACCCTTACCCTTTCTGGATTGAATGGCTTTCAGAGCCACCGTCTTTTCCTTGGTCGCGGCTTTCTCTGCTTCCTCTTCAGCCTTCCTAGTGTTCAACTACAGCTCATAGGACATGAGCTTCCCGAACAGAATCTGTGGATCAGTTTCCGCAAGTCTGCCAAACTCGCGGATGGCGCAGATCTTTGTGTCCCATTCCTTAGTGAGGGACCTAAGGAACTTATCATTGAGTTCACCGTCAGTGATCACTCCTCCATATCCTTTGAGTGCATTGACGATCTTGAGGAAGTTTTCGAAGGTAACTCCGATCTCCTCCTTTGTCCCTTGTCTGAAGGCCTCATATTTCTGATTGAGGAGGGATCTCCGATCGTCCCTCACTTCATCTATGCCCTCCATTAGAACAATCAGACAGCTCCAGAGATCCTTGGCTGTCCTGCAATTGCTGAAGTTCTGCATCATGGAGTCGTCAACTGCACTTACCAGGATGTTCTGAGCTTTCCTGTCAAGTCCGAATAGCACCATTTCGTCCTTGTCCATTTCTGAAAGTTTCTTGGGTACTTTCTTGGTAGGATCTATGGTGGAGGCCTTAGTGGGAATGTAAGGTCCCTCCTCCACTATCATGAAGAGCCGGGGGTCGACTGCTTCCATGTAGAATCTGATTCTTTCCTTCCAGATAGGAAAGTTCAGTCTGGTGCATACTGGGATCTTGCTGGAGTGCTTGAGTCCGTCCATGGAAGATATCGGTCTTCTTCTTGACACTGGTGGCAGGATTCTACTAAAGGTGTGAACCTTTTTTGAAGAGTAACCTCCCTCTAATACCACTTGAAAGTCCACCTAGTGTTAACTACCTTCACCTATGGGGGGGGGGGGGAATAGGTGTCTTTGCAGCGTGTTAGCGGAATTGAAATTATACCTGCACAAGAAAATAAAACAACAAAGCACACAAAAATACACAAGCAATTTATAGTGGTTCCCCGATTTGGGTACGTCCACTTTCCACCTTCGACCTATCTCCCAACCAGGGACGACTCGGTCACTTCACCAACAGGATTGAAATTCAATCCTTGCACTAACGGAAGGAACCCTTCCACACGAAGGAGTCAACACTCCCACAACATGGGTTGCACCCAACCCTACAACTAGAGACCAATCGGTCCTTTACAATGAAAGAGAAAATAGCTTGTAAGAAATACAAACAACGTAACGATAATAGGGTGTCCCTCTTCGTTCGACGACGTGTTCTTGAAGTCAACGAAGAGTCCACAACCCTAGATCTCACTTGGAGAGGTTCTCCCCGAGACCGGCGGCGGCGTCAAGCGGCGGAAGGCTCTCGGTGTTGGCGGCGGTAACTGAACACAGCAGCAAAGCACTGGAGATGCAATCTTCTTAGCGAAGTCGGCAAGGTCTACTAACGGTCACACGAGGATCGATTGTCTCGATCGATTCAGACGGGGAAAAAATTTCCCTATCTCAAATCAAGAGACAAAGGATCTCTGGATAGACACGTGAGACATTGTGCGGGACTTGGCTTCTATCACCGAGAATCTGAAGGAGATCGAGATCGGCTTCGGTGATCGGCTGCGGCGACGGAGGCGGAGCTAGATCGCGAGATTAGGGTTTCGTCGGCCGCTTTCTTTCGTATGTGTTCTGTATATCTTACTGTACACAAATACCAGAGTATTTATACACTAGGTCAAGAGATGACCGTTGTGGGCCCCACCAGCAGAAAGACTGAAGTCCGGTTCAAAATCCTGCAGATAACGTGGACCGGTCCAAACAGACTTGGAAAAATGCCTAAGTCAAATTCGGCGAGAATTGAGAGTGATTCTCGACGAATCGGCGAGAATCACTTACGATTCTCGCCGAATTCTACTTAGAGAATTCTGGCTGCACTGGTTATAGAGGCCGGGGAGAATCGGTGGGAATCACCTTGGATTCTCGCCGACTCGTCGAGAATGCAAAGTCATTCTCGACGAATCGGCGAGAATCACTTGGTGATTATTGACGATTCTGCCTTAGATGATTTTTCTGACTGCGTCGCGACAGCCGGCCCAACCCGGCAAGAATCAACTAGTGATTCTCGTCGACTCGGCGAGAATCACTTAGTGATTCTCGACGAATTATACTTAGATGAATTTTCGTCTTTCCACCCGTGAGCAGGTCTTTGGCCCATCCTTGCTCCTTGTCTGCTCTTGCTTTATCATAGCCCTGTACTTGAAATTAAGTACACCCCAATAGAGAGAGTACACGTAGGCCAACACACTGATCTGCTCAATGAGGGATTACGTTGCACAGACCCGTGTATATTGACCCACTGCACCCTGACATTGGTGTGTACTTAGCGTGGAATAACTGCAAGCACAACTAGAAAATATTTCATCAAATACATTGTTTATTTACCTTGGCTTGCACAGGGGCTTCTTCAAATCAGGTACATTGAGGATGCAATACCCAACAGTAAGGTTTTTGGCGCCCACTGGTAGTTTTTACCCTCGTACTAGATATATTACTTTTTGCTGCTACCATTTTCTGGAGATAGTCTACTTGCTCTGTGGAGGATTTATGCTAGGTTGCTAGTTATTTTAAAACTACAACTATTATTATGAGTATATCGCATGATCAGCATGTTTTATAAAACTAAAATCACTATTTTCCAAACAACGTATAAAGTTCATTTTCTTATATTTAATATAAAATAAATGTAGAGTCTTGCATAGCATAAGCTGTCCTCTTGGGGCACTTATATACTCCTTAGGAAGTCAAACCTGAAAAAAGTATTTTCTGCAGCGTAAAGTATAGTTTTTGACTGTGCACTAGGTGATCCACCGAGCCGAGGGATACGACCTCTAAAATATAACTGATTTTCTAATCATTAAACTCATGAAATTCTTTCTTAAAGTTAGTAGATGGTTTTGCCTGAGCGTCAGAAGTTATCCACTGCTCGACGTGGCATCATGACGCGTATTTTCTCATACTCTGATAATTCCTAAATTCGGAGAAAATGCGGGTTGTGACAGTTGGTATCAGAGGGAGGTTGCTTGACAAGTTAGTCGGGCAACCATCCTATGATTGCTTTTTAGTTCAGCATAATGTCATTCACACACCGATATGTCATCAGCACGTCTTAGCAAAAGCACGAACACTACACTCATAGCATAACATGAAGTATACGGGGCATATTATGTAGTATGGGATGCATAATATATGTTCGTATATGGATCCACCATAGGGGCAACATGTGAGGGTTATGTAGTATGAGATGCATAACATCACCACATGGCTGCGGCTAGCTTGTTTTATTTTTTGTTGCATTAGAATGTTATCTAGTATGGGATGCATAACATTTTCATGTGTATGCCGCTCATAACATGCCTTAGGGCCTTTTAGAATGCATAGCACAAACATGCATAAAATAATATTACATAAGCACAACGTGCCAAGCTAAAGACTTGCAGGATGACATATGTACACACATAAGCTTTCAAGTCAAAAGTATTATAAAGTCATGCATTCCCGATCTAGGCACATGAATTAGTATGGTGGTGGTTAACCATCCTAGGTTAGGGCATAACATCGTTTTTTGTAAAAAATATAAACTCCCAAAGCAAGTTTAGCAGCTTTAAGTTATATCTATAAATGTATTGTCTGTACTTGTAGTTGGTTCTAGCCGTTGTAATAGGATCTAACTGTTGTTGTTATGATTTTAGTATGGCGAGACGTCCTTCGACTCGATCGACTCCCCTGTCTGAGGGTGAGTCATCCGGAGCTCAGAATTACGCAGTGATCGAGAGCCTGCGGCAGAGTAGCGATGCCTTGAGCTGGCAGATGGTTGAGGTGCAGGCCCAGATTCAGTCCCTGGTGGCAGTTATGGCAGGTCAGACTCAGGGAGTTCAAGGCCCTGTGGGGGGGGGGGGGGGTTAGCTGTCCCTCCTCCTCCTGTACCCCTAAGACCTCCAGTAGTGGTGCCAGCAGAGATGACCTTCATCTATCAGTTTCAGATGCTGAGCCCTCCCACTTATGATGGGAAGGCAGATTTCATGGTGATAGACGATTGGTTGATCTCCATGGAGGAGATTTTCTCATACTCAGGGATTGTAGATGATCAGAGGGTGATGATATCCACCTATCAGCTTAAAGGTTTGGCTAAGAGTTGGTGGCTGAGAGAGAAGGAGAGCTTGGTAGCTGGATGCTCTTGGGAAGTGTTAAAGGAGATGCTGTTGAGGAAGTTCTTACCCTCGGTCGAGCGTGACTGCCTCATGAACGACTTACTCTATCTGAAGCAAAGGCAACTCACGGTGAGTGAGTATGAGATAGAGTTCAGTAAGTTGAGTCTTTTTGCCCCTGGATTGGTCAGCATTCAGGCTGAACGAGCTAAGTGATTTCTCGGTGGTTTGAGGAGCGAGGTGAAGCAGTTGACCAGTGCTTATGGGTTAGAGACTTATGCAGGAGTAGTGGAGGCGGCTCTAAAGGTGGAGGCTATTGATACCGCAAAGAGCAGAGGCCAACAAATGAGGAAGGACAAGAGGAAGTCGGTGGAGGAGAAGAAACCCCAGGTACCCGGTATTGTTCCAGGAAAGAAGAGCAAAGTGGTGTGCAGCTTCTGCTGCCGGTCAGGCCACCCTGTCGAGAGATGTTTCAAGAAGGCAGCAGCTCAGAAGAAGGAGCAGGTTCATGCGATTCAGGTTGCTCCAAGGAGGGATGTCTCTTGTTCTATTTGCAAGCGACCCGGGCATGATGCTGCCCAGTGCTGGTCTAAGGATAAAGTCTGCTATCAGTGTGGGCAGAAGGGACACATCAAGGCTAGGTGTCCTCAGGCCCATCCTATTCTTCATGCAGTTCAACTTCAGGCGCTACCTCCACCTCAGCGGGTGGACAAGGGCAAGGGAAAGCTGAACGTGATATCTTCCGAGGAGGATCAAGCTTCAACTAAGGTCATCTCAGGGAAACTTAAGGTAAAGAACCGCTGGGCGCGTGTTCTGTTTGACTCCGGCGCTACCCACTCGTTTGTGGCTAGAGCCTTTGTGGAGCGACATCGGTTGACTTTAGATCGAGTTCGGGATACCTTCCGTGTCAAGTTCCCCTCTGGTGAATCTGTGTTGTCAGATTCAGGCATGTTAGATTACCCTGTTTTGTTGGGGGACTTCCTTGCGAAGGCAGACCAGAAGATTTTTGATCTGGAGGACTTCGATGTTATTTTGGGCATGGACTGGCTGTCTAGGTATGATCCAGTCATTCAATGCAAAGGGAAGAACTTGGACATCATAAGGGACGACGGTCAGCCCGAAAGCGTGTATGCTGATCTGTGCAAGGATTCTCTTGTTATCTCTACGGTATGTGCTCAGAAGCTGTTTCTTTCGGATTGTTTTGCGTGTTTGGTCTCGGTGGTTTGGACCGCTGTTAGTGTACCGCGCTTGGAGGAGATTCCAGTTGTTCGTGGTTTCGCCGATGTTTTTCTGGATGATCTTCCTGGTCTTCCTCCCGAGCGGGATGTGGAGTTTATGATTGATTTAGAGCCGGGTACGTGTCTTATTGCTAAGGCGCCGTACCGGATGGCCCCTCGTGAGTTAGAGGAGTTTCGAGTTCAGTTGGATGAGCTGTTGGCAAAGGGATTTATCAGGAAGAGTTCGTCGCCTTGGGGTGCTCCTGTGCTGTTTGTGAAGAAGAAAGATGGGTCAATGCGGCTTTGCATCGACTATAGGGAGTTTAACAAAGTCACTCTTAAGAATAGGTACCCTCTGCCGAGGATCGATGATTTGTTTGACCAGTTGCGCGGTAGCACGGTGTTCTCCAAGATCGATCTTCGTTCTTGCTATCATCAGCTCAGGATCCGTGAGGCAGATATTCCACGGATTACATTTAGATCGAGGCATGGACAATTTGATTTCTTGGTGATGTCATTTGGTTTGACCAACGCACCATCAGCCTTCATGGATATGATGAACCGGTTGTTCAAGGATTTCTTAGACAAGTTCGGGGTGGTCTTCATCGATGACGTGTTAGTTTATTATCGCAGTGTTGAGGAGCATGAGCAGCATTTGCGCTTGGTTCTATTGGAGTTGAGGAACCACAACTTATTCGCCAAGCTGAGTAAGTGCGAATTTTGGTTGCCTCAGGTATCATTTCTAGGCCCCGTGGTGAGCAAGGATGGGATCTCGGTCGACCCAAAAAAGGTCGCAGCGGTGATGGATTGGCGTTGGACGAATACGCCTAAGGAGATCAGGAGTTTCCTAGGGTTGGCTGGCTACTACAGGAGGTTCGTGGAGGGTTTCTCTTCCCTAGCTGCACCTTTGACCAAGCTGACTCAGAAGAACGTGGCTTTTGCTTAGAGCGAGAAGTGCGAAGAAGCCTTCCTCGAGTTAAAGAGGAGATTGTGCACTGCTCCCGTTCTGACCCTGCCTACTGAGGGTGTGGATTATGATGTTTACGTGGATGTTTCGCATGTATGTCTGGGTTGTGTGTTAATGCAGGTTGGAAAAGTGATTTCATATGGGTCAAGGCAGCTGAAGACACATGAGAAGAATTATCCTACGCATGACCTCGAGTTCGCAGCGGTTATTTATGCGTTGAAGCTTTGGAGACACATACTTTATGGGGCTCAGTGCAAGATCTTCGCCGACCATAAGAGCCTGAAGTACATGTTCACGCAGAAGGAGTTCAATCTGTGCCAGCGGCGGTGGCTAGAGTATGTGACCGATTATTAGGTAGAGATCCAGTATCATCCAGGCAAGGCCAATGTGGTGGCCGACGCTTTGAATCGAAAGACGAGAAAGATCTTTAATCTCACCGCCGATCGTTTAGTGGAGGAGTTTCTCCTTATGAATATATCAGTGGGATGCTGTGGCTTGCAGAGTAGTTTATCAGTGGCAGAGGCATCCTAGATTTCTTTGAACAGACTGCACCAGAAGGACGATCCGGATCTTCTGCACTTATTCACCTGGACCGAGAAGAGGGGGTTGCCAAGCATTGCTATCGATGATGCGGGTACTTTGAAGTACCGCGGCAGATTTTGCATCCTCGCTGTTGGGGACATTAGTGGTATGATATGAAGAGAGGATCATGGATCCTAGTGGCCTCCCATCCAGGATCTACGAAGATGTATCGTGACTTAAAGAAAATTTCCTGGTGGTATGGCATGAAAGGTGATGTAGCCCGGGTTGTTGCTGAGTGCCACACCTGCAAGCGTGTGAAGGCCGATCATGGAAGGCCTGGTGGCAAGTTGGCTTCGTTAGATATCCCGACTTGGAAGTGGGAAAGTAAATATGTGGATTTCATCACGGGCTTACCGAAATCCCCGAGGGGATTTGATTCTGTCTGGGTCATAGTGGATAGACTTACGAAGTGTGCGCACTTCGTGCCATATAAGATTGATTACCCGATGAAAAAGATAGCGGAGCTGTACTTGAATGAAGTCATCCGACTGCATGGTGTGCCTGTGAGTATCATTTCTTATCGAGACTCCCGGTTTACTTCTCGTTTTTGGCAGAGTCTGCAGGAGGGTTTGGGTACGGATCATAGGTATTCTACTGCTTACCACCCACAGACAAATGGACAGACGGAGCGGGTGAACTAGATAGTTTAGGATATGATCCGATGCTACATTTTAGAATACGGTGGAGCGTGGGATGAGAGGCTGCGACTTATGGAATTTTCAAACAATAACAGTTATCAGGAAAGCTTGTAGATGGCTTCTTTTGAAGCCTTGTATGGGAGGCGCTGTAGAACACCATTATTTTGGGCTGAGTCTGGTGAGAGAACTTTGTTGGGTCCATATGCTCTTGAGGAGATGGAAGTCGTAGTGAAGCTTATTCGTGAGAAGCTTCGTATAGCTCGGGACAGATACGAGAAGAACGCCAATCAGCGTGGGTCTGCCTTGGAGTTTTCTGTAGGGGACCTTGTATTTCTTAAGGTTTACCCGATGATGGGTGTAAAGAGGTTTGGTAAGAATCGGAAATTGGACCCAAGGTATGTGGGCCCGTTTAAGATTTTGGAGCGGATTAGTGTGTCAGCTTACAGGTTGGATTTGCCAACAAACTTCCCAGGTGTTCATAATGTTTTCCATGTAAGTCAATTGCGGAAGTGTGTGCGTAGCAGTGGGCAAGTCTTGGATGTTTTGCCCCAGTTGGAGCCCAACCTCTCTTTTGTTGAAGTGTCGGTCCGTATTTTGGATACTCAGGAATGGGTGCTGCGAAGGAAGTCCATTCCGATGGTGAAAGTTCTTTGGAGGAATCAGAATTTGGAGAGCGCGACATGGGAGCTAGAGTTGGCCATGAGGAAAGCTTACCCTCACCTGTTTCCCTGATTTTGATCGGTATGTTTTCCTTCTTGTAACTCCTATTTGTTACTTTTCTTCTTTAGTAGGAGTGTTGTGCGTAAAGTTTCGAGGCGAAACATTCTTTTAGGGGGAGTGATTGTAAAGCCCCCGATTTTTCTGCGACTATTTTTTTCTCGTTTGGCGTTACGGTGTCGCTTTTCGTTGCTTGTGTCACTTATGGATTGTGGTTTAGTTCCTTATAACTGAGTGGCCTATTTTGTAGCCTATGGGCAAGGTCTCCCTAGCAAGCCGAGTCCTTTTGGGTGACCCGGTGTGGCCTCTTGGGGGATGCTTGTGTTTTGGCTTTAGGTGGGTATAATTCGGGTTCTATTCGTCGAAAGTTAAGTTCGACTTCGCCGTTTTGTTCGTAGCGTGGGTATTTAGCTACGGTGCGAATTTCGTCGAATTTCGAGATAGTTTTGTTTTCGCGTCGTTTTGGGTGTGCCATTAGTAAAGTCTATTAGAATTCTCCTAATTTTGTAAGGGAGCCGGCGGTTGGGATTCGGTTTTGCTGAACCGATGCGTTTAAAGCTTATATAAAAGCTTTATTAAGAATTGGCGGGCCCACTTCTCCTTCCTCCTTCTTCCCAAGACCAAAAGCAGAAAACCGCTGCTCCTATTCGCGGAAAAGAGAGGCTGAAAAGACGGGCTGCCCTAGCTTTTGGATGGTGACTCCGGGAGTGTTCGTTGACGGATTTCGATTCCAAAAGCGGCGTTGTCTTGCTCTATCTCAGATCTACGTTTCGAAGGTAAGATATTCGATTTTCGTGGAGTTTTTAGGAGATTTGGGATTTCGGTCTTGAGGTTTTTCCGCCATTAAAGTACGGGAGTCTGTTTTAGGTGCTGCTGCTGCTAGTGCCAAGTAAGAGGAGGGAATGCAGTCCAAGCTTTGCCGGAAATCGAGGCAAGTGGTGTTCTTGCCCTTGCCATTTTTGTTTTTCTTGAATGTTGAAATTTCCTGGTTAGCCCTAGGGTAGAAGCCAAGCATGTTCTCTTTTTCTTGCTGAATTTATGGCTTAGATTCTCCCATGAGCCCCCCTTCTTTGTGCTGTTGGTGCTCAACCCGCCGGTGTAATGCCAACAGTTTTATTCTAGATTGCTGTCTGGTTGGTGGCTTGCGGGTGAAGCCGAGAGAGAGAGAGAAGGGGGTGCCTGCGGTGTTGTTGGTAAGAGCATTTTTGAGTTCTGTCTGGCCGGCGTTGAGTGTGGTGCACACACTCATAGCCTTTGCGGTTTTGGCATTGAGTGTGGTGCATACACTCAAAGTCACAGCTGTAGCTAGTCAGAATATTTCTAAGTACTGGGGCGTTGAGTGAGGTTGACTCACTCAACGCAACAGCCCCTGGTAGCGGCTAAGTAACTTGGCAAATTCTCTACTATCACATCCTTATTGAGATCCATTAATTTCTTGGGAACTTTTCTTGTTGGATATATAGTGGAGGCAGTCATTGGTACATAAGGACCTTCTTCAATGATCATGAATATCCTTGGATCCACAGCTTTCATGAAGAACTTGATTCTTTCTTTCCACATGGGAAAGTTTGTCTTTGTATATAGAGGAAGCTTGGCAAAATCCTTGGCCTTGTCCATTCTTGGAAAATTCTAGAGACATCTTAGGGAAGATTTGATCAAGGTGTAAACCTTCTAATGATCAACCTCCCTCTGATACCCATTGAAATAGTGTTCAAGTTTTCTACCTAAATCACCTAGAGGGGGGTGAATAGGTGAGTTGTGTGTCTTATTGCGGAATAAAAACTTTAACGAACTAATGCACAAGAAAATAACCAAGCATTCACAGAGGAAACTAAGAATTATAGTGGTTTCCCAATCTTGGGTAAGTCCACTTTCCACTCATCGATTTAGCAATACGCTAGACTCGTCTACTCCACTAATCTCGGATTGAAAATAATCCTACCACTCGGAACAACATTCTTACAGCTCGATCCAAAAAGGAATCTACACTCGAAAGATGAAAACTTTATACAACTCGGAGAACAAAACTCCTACACTCGAAGAATAATCTGCTATAAGATTAAAAAGAAATTTGTACAATACAAATAGTAATCTTCTCAGATCTAAAAATCTCTCCGTAGGTCTTCTTTCTTGGACTTTGCGGCTTTATAAGAAATTGTAGAAAAAGACTCTCAGCTAGATCTGTTCTGAGAAACTTTGAACTCACACGATAAAGGAGTAGATGGAGAATGATGAATCTCTTGATATGCAAATCGATCTGGATCGAAAGTAGCCCTTGGAATTCTTGAAGACGTGCGACGACTTTCTTAAGAATAGGAAATCTGTCGACCGATCCAGAATCTTAAAATAACTCACTTAGGGTTAGTCATAATGACAGGAACTTTTATAACATCTCCATAATGGTTATAATTATCATTAATGATGGACACGTGGACCAGTCATATCACGGAATTCAAAAATTTGATCTGATAGAAACTTAAAGAAATTTCTAAAATGGTTCAGCATTTCTCAAGTAAGAAATATACTACTCGAGTGCTTTAGCTGTCTCTCGAGTGAATGACTCAGAGTACTTTAGATTAGGTATTCCTTGAAAATCTAGATAGAGAAATAAATCACTCGAGTGGTTAAGAGATCACTCGAGTAGTTAAGAGATCAATCGAGTGCTAGATATTCTTCTCGAGAGGTAGACTTGAACATCACGAGAGCTTGGACTTGGAAAAAATTCTGGAGGAAATATCGATCACTCGAGCACTGAAATTGTACTACTCGAGTAATAAACGAACTACTCGAGTACATGGATGTGCCACTCGAGTGGTTTTAGAATTTTCTCGAGATCTATCTTCTATCACTCGAATTAAGCTACTCAACTACTCGAGTACTCAGCTAGAGTACTCGAGTACTTAACTTAGAATATTTCTGAGACTTAAACATTGATTACTCGAGAAGGAGAGAAGGTCTTCTCGAGTGCAGGACTTGGCTTCTTGAGTGCTAGATATAAGCTACTCGAGAACCACTTCCATACTCTAATCATAGACTAGATCAACTCGAGTGCTTCTAAGGTTTCTACTCGAGTACTAAAGCTTCACACGAGTAAAACACTTAGAATTTTTCAAAGTTATATGAAACTTGAGTTCTTCATTCAAAGCAGCATCAAGTCTTTCTTCATAAGTCCAAGTGCTTGAAAGTGAAGTGTATTCCAATAGAGAGGCTACACATGAGTCAACACTATGGATCACACACTTTGGAATTACATTTTATGGTCCTGTGTTTGTTGACCCACTGTAGATTGACATTTGTATACACTTGGCAATAAGTCTTGAAAACACTTAACTAGATCAGGAAATCAAATACAACCTAATCATCTTAGTTCAAGGGTGACTTCATACAAATCTAGGTTACTATGGATACAATACCCAACACGGGCCAACAATACAACATGTATGCAATCCTGGGTTTCACCCAAGGACCCATATCGCGTATGCATATAGCACATAATCATAACATAATAATTGGGTAATTCCAATTTCCCCATCGATGTCAATCCTGAAACAAAAAGGGTACTACAATTCCCCTAATAGAATATAAGCCGCCACACGGAAGTCTTGCCAAGGCCCTACCCACTCGTTTGTCTTATACCCGGGCTTGCTTTCAAACTTTGACTACTCATGTCAGGATTCCGTCTCACACACAAACCGATTCTAATAACACTTACTGGACCCCACCCGCTCGTGGGCTTCATTACCCAGGCTTGCCCTATGCTTGGCGTTCTCGTCAGTCTCATAGAAGGGAGACTAGTCTTGCCGGGACACTCTCCCAAAATGACTTGCACGTCATGGGATATCCAGCTGACCACGGAGACAAAGCCGCACCTTAGTACATCACAATCCATAACCTTTCCTACACTAATCCATCATTCGTACTACAACGTTCCTGTGTACATAGGAAACCATCTACCGCCAACACGGAGCTAAGTTTGTTCGCTTCCAGCTACACATACACAATCGAAAAAAGGGGTCAACACATATATCACAAATGACATCTTGCCGCAACGGATTTCTACAAAATCCTTGAGGCTCGATATGCAACATCACCGAGTCGGACTAACGGTCGTGACTATGGCTTCACCCACAATGCCTAATCAACTAACAGAGCGGATTTTTAACGAAATATCATGTCGTGGATGGACACAATTCACCTGGTGGTTCTTCTTGAACCATGGCGACCCAAACCCCTCTCATTTGAGAGATTTGCTGCCAAAAGCTTGAAAAGCAAGAAAGAAAAAGATGTTATGCACGCATCCTAGAAACCTAGAGGAGAAATGTCGTTACCTTATGACCCTTATTCCTAGCCATGGAATACTTACTTTGAATGGATTGACATGAGCGCTTGCACGCCCTGTCCACAAATCTGGTCTCGGAACGACAATCGGAGCTCTGAAGCTCCGTCAATCGTAGAAGAAAGCTCTCTCCTTCCTCCTCCCTTATCTCCCTCAAAAACCCTAACTTTCACTCTAAAAGATGAGAAATGAGAGGGAAAACACCCTCAGCGCTACTAAAGTCCAATGAGAGGAAGATCCTGGGCCATTGGATGGAGTTTAAGGAATCATCAGACGGTCATAAAAGAAAATAATAGAACTGTACCAGCCCGCAAGATCAGTGGCGCACGACTAGTGGTCGTGTGCACTGGATCCCATGATCAAGCGATTAACAATTGTAGAACTCTAGAAAAAATTGGATAAATGCGCACGAGCAACAGCGCATGACCAGTGGTCGTGCGTACTATGTCCAATGTTCATGCGATTACCCTAGGAAGAACTTTGAAAATGGAGAATAGTGCGCACAATCTGTTGCGCACGACTAGTGGTCGTGCGCACTAGATCCAATGATCGTGCACTAGATCCAATGTCGAGCTCATGGACCTATCACCAGCGGTATCTCTACCGCCAAGCGTTATCTTACAGCGACTCCAGGTATGAAAATTGGGGTATTACAATATCATTGTCATGATTGACAATTTCAGTAAGTGGATTGTGGATAAGGAGCTAGCTGGGACCACTACTCAAATCATCAGAAACTTCATCTATGCAAGATTATTTGCAGACATGGAGTTCTGTTGGCCATCATTGCAGCTAATGGCTCTCAGTTTAGTAATACATAAATGATTAACTTATGTAGTCAGATTGGAATAGAGCTGCTATTCTCGTCAAAGCATAATCCCAGGAGCAGTGCTAAAGTTGAAGTTACAAATAAATAGATTTTGAACCTCTTGAAAAAAAAAGATTTGAACCATAAAGGAAATTGGGCAGTATAGCATCCTTCTGTACCTTGCACCCTTCAGAATATGCCATCCTCAACCACAAGAGAAACACCATTCAAACTCCCTCATGGTTTGGAGGCACTTATTCCGATAGAGTTTGAGGTACCCAGTCCAAGGGTCATGATCACAAATCAAGAAGGAGAAGACTGGATGGACATTAATGATGCAAAAATGAAGTGCAGTTTAGATTTGATTGAAGAGCTACGAGATGCTGCAACCATCAGGCGAGAAGAAGTGAATAGAAGAATAGCGAGGTATTTCTACAGAATTGTCAGAATTAAGAAGTTTTAAGTTATAGATTTGGTGTTAAAGAAGGTATAAGTAGTAGCCTGACATGGTGCAGTCGAAAAAATAAATCCAATCTAGGCAGGTCCTTGCATCATTAAGAAAGTGCTAAAGAATGGAGCATATTACCTTTAGGCCTATGATGGGGAGGACAACTTACACACCTAGAGAGGCGATGAATTGAAGCGGTTTTATTCTTAAATGTTGTCTTCTCCTTGTACTTCAGCAATTATATTCATAATGAAGATCCTCATACTGACACTTTTCCTTTTCTAGTGAACTTAGCTTATTTCTTCTTAAGTGTAAGGATCACTAGATCAAGGAGATGTCGTCGGGTACTGCTTAAATCCCTACAGATTATATTCATTAGTATAATACCACGAAGACCAGGTGTTGCGGGGAGATTTCACATACATGTAGTGGAATATTAAAAATTCCTGTGCGGTGTACAACAGGATTTCAGATCCTAACTAGTATGTAGCATACCCCGACATCATGGGAGGTCTGGGTGACTGTTAGTATTATCGTACTTCGATTGGGATAACATTACAGCTTTGATTATTTATTTGAGGAAAGCAATGCTGCCCTGCACGCACCTGTCTAACTAATCATCTTACTTTGTGACAATTGAATATTCCAATGTATTGACAAGTGGTTCCAACAGGGGACCCACAACTTTGTTTATCTTTCTAAGGAAAATAATCTCTTCCTACGCGCACCTGCTGATGAGTACAATTATGGTAGTGTTTTTACTATCATATTGTAATCATGTCTACTATTTTCCACCGCCCTAGGTTGTAATTTCGCAAGAATAGTGAAGAATTCGTATTATCATGAATAGAAGAGCATAATTAGGAGTTCCTATTATTTCATGTATTGAGTTATGTACTTATTCGATCATTTTCCAAATGTCGGTATTGCTAACCAGTGGAACAAAAAGTCTCAGAGAAAACGGAGGAGGTCACGAGTCAACATGGCTGAGGAAAGGAAAAAAATTTGGGCGAACACGGGTAGGAACACGGTCGTGTGCCTACCCGTGTCCTTTTTCAGGATGGAGCTGAAGATTTTTGAAGAAATGACAGAGAACCACACGGGTTGGAACACGCCCGTGTGTGAACCCATTTCCCATCCTGGAGATCTCGATGCCTGGCGCCAACCAACCCATATGCATTGAAAACGGCTACCTACACGGTCGTGTCAGTACCCATATCATCTGACATGGCCCATGTCCAGACACGCCGAGTCGTGTGGAACTGCCCTAGAACCGTCAGCACGGCCTGTAACACGACCGTGTTGGAACCTGTGTCCGACCCTATTTGAAAGGAGACTATAAAAACCTTTGTGAAAATTTTATTCTGGACTTTTGGATCATTTTCTTTTGGAAAACTTCTGGAGGATGAAGGTGGAGCACCCAAGCGAAGGACTAATTGAAAGTGATTTTGTATGCGTTTAATCTTTCATGTATCTCTCTTAATTTTCTTTTCACTTGGTGATCTAACCTTATTTAACTTTTATTTCTCTTGAACTTTTCATTTGAACAATTTAGTAATCATGCATCTTCTTGTTTTCATCAAATTCATTGTACTTTATTCATATATAGGCATGCAAACATTGAGAATTATCCTAGTTATGAATTTAGTTTTTGTTTTACCTGAATTCCAAACTTCTAGATTGAGAAATTGGGTGTTTGTGATGATGGATAAATATTCAAATCTAGGTGTTCTTTCTCTTTGCATTTCAATTTTCATGTTCAAGAGATATGCTAATCGGATAATTTTAATACGGATAAATGGATTCATGGTATTTAAGAGATAGGATTTCATGAATTTATGTAGGAGATAGGGTAATGTAATTAATGCAAATTTGAGTGTTGTAAATTGTTCGAGAGAAAATTTACTAAACTTAGGTTTAGGATTTGAATTGCTCGAGAGAGAATTTGATAAATGTTTAACCCTTTTACAATACAATGAATTTGATAGTTTTGTTATTTCATGATTACATAGAATTGTATATAATAGTGAGTATGTTCACTTGAATGCTCCTACTTTTAGTCTTTTATCATCTTTAACTCTCCAATGTAATTTTATCCAAGTAGTCATAGTTAGGATTTTTTAGATTAAAAATCAATTTTAATTATAGGTATGATAATTGAGTGAGGGTGAGTACGAGTATTTGAAATGACCCTGTGGAATACGACACGAGATGTAGATTTCTTCTATACTATGATTGATAGGTGCACTTGCCTGAATGATAAATCAATCTAGCTTATGCCCATCTACATAGTTTATTCTAAAGTGTAGAATGAATTCGCATCAAGTTAAACAAGCTCAGCAAAGCAATCATCAAGTTTTTGGCATCGTTGCCGGGGAACCCGATTTCAATATTTAGAAAGCTTAAAATCTATTAATCTACCATTTTTGCTTACTAACAAATAATTGTAAATTAGTTTTTAGTATAATTATATTACTTAATCTATGTTTTGTAGTCTGTTAGACTATGACAAGGGGAAGAAATTCTGGGCTAGCACCATTTCATCCTGACCTGGAACGAATTATTCAAATGCAAATCAAACGAATCTCCAAATATAGAGAAATCGTCCATAAACACTTCCATGATATCTTCAACATACTCGGTTAAGATGGCTAACATGCATCTCTGGAAAGTGGAGGGGGCAATACATAAACCGAATGGCATACGCCTATAGGCAAATGTAACAAATGGGCAAGTGAATGTTGTTTTCTCCTGGTCTTGTTGTGCTATAAGAATTTGGAAATACCCAAAAAGTCCATCTAGAAAACAATAATAAGAATGTCCTGAAAATCGTTCTAATATTTGGTCAATGAAAGGTAAAGGGAAATGGTCTTTCCTAGTGGCATCGTTTAGCTTCCTATAGTCAATACAGACACGCTAACCCATTACGGTTCGCGTTGGAATTATCTCATTCTTATTGTTTGCTACCACTGTTAGACACCACTTCTTAGGAACAACCTGTACAAGACTAACCCATGAACTATCCGAAATAGGATATATCATACCAGCATTTAACAACTTAACAATCTCTGCCTGAACTACCCCTTTCATATTTGGATTTAGCCTACGTTGTGGTTGAATAAAGGATTTATAGTTTTCTTCCAAAAGAATTTTAAGAGTACAAAAACTAGGATTAATACCTTTTATATCAGATATTTGCCAAGCTATTGCACCTTTACATTTCTTCAGCATAGTTATTAATTTAGCTTTTTCAGTATTAGAAAGTTTAGAAGAAATAATACCTAGGTAAGAAGAATTAGTTCATAAGATTGCATACTCAAGATGATCCGGTAATTTTTTATGTTCTACCACCGGTGGATCCTTAGTATTATTCTTATGAACTTCATGATCTCCTTTGGTAATCAAACTATATTAAGTAATTCTACTCAAATAAACAGAATAACCTAGGAAAAATAAATGCTCAACAATTTCTTCATTCTTTTCATCTTCTACATAATAGTTAGTTATGCAAATTTTAAAAGGATCTCGATAACAAAAATTAGAATTCATAGAAGTCATAAAACTATCAACACCATGAGACAAATAGCAATAATCATCATTATCTAAGGATTGTTTCATAGTATTGCCAATTTGAAAAGTGACTTTATCTTCCCCTACTCGCAAAACTAATTTACCATCAAAAACATCAATAAGAGCTCTAGAAGTGGCTAGGAATGGACGACCTAGTATAAGTGGCCCTTCGATATTTTCGTCCATATCTAGAATAACAAAATCAGCTGGAAATATAAACTTATCTACCTTAACCAATACATCCTCAACTATACCTCTAGGATACTTAACCGACCGATCTGCTAGTTGAATACTCATTCTAGTCGGGCTATGTTCTCCTAGACATAGTTTCAGATATAGTTTATAAGGCATTAAGTTTATACTAGCTCCTAAATCCGCTAAAGCTTTATTAACTTGTAAATCACCGATTAAACATGGAATTGAAAAGGAATCAGGATCATTAAGTTTTTGAGGTAATTTGTTTTGTAAAATAACTGAACACTCTTCATTAAGTGTGACTAAGGATAATTCTTCTATTTTCCTTTTATTTGAAATCAAATCCTTCAAAAATTTTGCATACTTAGGCATTTGAATAATTTCAGAAAAAGGTAAATTTACATGCAATTATTTAAATATAGATAAAAATTTACCATATTGCTCATCCATGCGCTCCTTGTTCAACTGCGCTGGATATGGTATTGTCAGTTAATACTCCATTGGTTTCACATTCATCTCGTTCGGTGCTTTGCAGCGAGACTCCTCTTGGGGTGCTTCCTCTAAAAGCCTTGGGTCTTGTAATTCCTTTCCACTCCTCAAATTGATTGCTTTTGCATGCTCCTTCGGGTTTGTCTCAGTATTACCCGGAAGTGTTCCTTATTGTCTTTTAGATACCATCCTTGCGAGCTGACCAATCTGATTCTCCAAATTACAAATTGAGCCATCATGGTTCCGGAAGGCTACATCGGTAGTTTGCATGAACTTGGTAAGAACATCTTCTAATGTTGGATTCCTTTGCTCCGGTTGTTGTTGTCCAAACATAGTTGCTTGCCTTGATTGCCTTGCCCTCCCCAAGTGAAATTGGGTGGTTCCTCCATCCAGGATTGTATGAAATACTATATGGGTTATTTGCAGGATTTAAAGGTGGTCTAGTATTGTTACCCATATAGTCAACATGCTCTTGCAATTGAGGTTCACCACTAGGAATTACACAAAGTGAAGGGTCCCATTATTGAGGTACCATGGAGGGTAATGCTAAAGAGAGGATTTTCATCTCTTGGTGAAACCTCTTCACTTGAATGGCTAAGGAAGTAATGACATCCACTCCATACATTCCTGCAGGCTTAGTAGGCTTTGGTCTCACGGTAGTCCATTGATAATTGTTCATAGCCATATCTTCTATCAACTGTAGAGCCGCTTCAGGTGTCTTATTATTCAAGGTGTCCCACTAGCCGCATCTATCATTTGTTTGGTGGCTGGATTAAGACCATTGTAGAAAGTCTGAATCTGAATCCATGAAGATAAGGCATAATGGGGACATCTCCTTAATAGATCCTTGAATCATTCCCATGTGTCGTACAATGATTCAGATTCAAGTTGAACATATGTAAAGATATTGTTCCTTAACTTTGCAGTCTTCGCCGGTGGAAAATACTTCATCAAAAACTTCTCAACCATCATGTCCCAAGTAGTAATTGACCCTCTAGGTAAAGAGTTGAGCCACTGCTTCGCCTTATGCCTCAGTGAGAATGGAAACAATCTAAATCGAATAGCATCGTTGGAAACACCATAGATCTTAAAGGTATCACATATCTCTAAGAATTCGACTAAGTTTGTGTTGGGATCCTCATCTTATAGGCCATCATATTGGACATATTGTTGAACCATTTGTATAACACTCGGCTTCTATTCGAAATTATTGGTTGGAAAAGGTGGTCTTACGATGCATGACCCAGTACCTTGGAGATTGGGCCTAGCAAAGTCAGACATGGTTTGCTCATTCTGGTGTTCCATGGTATCTAAATTCTCTGGATGATGTTCTCCTTTGTTTACTGTTTCCTCTTCTAACAGTCCGTTTGAAATATCTATGGTGTTAGTTCCCACTTTCTTTTGGTTAGAAAAAGTTCTGAGGAGATGCGAGGAAACAAACCTAGTCCTTAGTTGGGAAAAGAGCCATTTAATGGTACAAGAAGGGTTAGTATTAGGCCATAAAATCTCTAGCCAAGGAATTCAAGTCGATAGTGCCAAAATAGAAACCATAGAAAAGTTACCACCACCAACCTCCGTTAAGGCAGTGAGAAGCTTTTTAGGGCACACCGTTTTTTACCGCCGGTTCATTAAAGACTTCTCTAAAATTGCAAAACCACTTACGAGACATTTAGAAAATAACACACCTTTTATTTTCAATCAAGAGTGTCTACATGCCTTTGAGTTCTTAAAAGAAAGATTAATTAATTCTCCTATTATGATCGCAACTGATTTTACTCAACCATTCGAGATCATGTGTGACGCTAGTATTTTGTGGTAGGAGCTATTTTAGGACAACACTGAAACAAACACTTTCATCCTATATTTTACGCTAGCAAAACACTTAATAATGCATAGGAGAATTATACAACTACGGAAAAAGAACTCCTAGCAGTGGTTTTTGCCTTTGATAAATTTAGATATTATTTAATATTGTCTAAAGTGGTAGTATACACAGATCACTCTACCCTTAGATATTTGCTAGCCAAGGCAGAAGAAAAGCCTCGTTTAACCCGTTGGGTTCGTTTATTGCAAAAATTTGGTTTGGAAATTTGGGATAAATGAGGAGCAGAAAACTTAGCGGCATACTATCTATCATGTTTAGAAAATCCATTACGAGCTAAGTTACATGAATCTGAGATTTGTGATACATTCCCTAAGGAGTCATTATTTTCCTTATCTACAAAAATAAATCCTACTTATCCATGGTTTGCCGATTATGTAAACTATCTCGTGGCTAAGGTCCTTCCAAAGATTTTTTCACATCAGTAGAAAAAGAAATTTTTCTCTGACTTGAAATATTACTTCTGTGAGGACCCTTTTCTTTTTCGGATTTGTGCAGATTCCGTTATTCGGAGGTGTGTATCAACGGAGGAGGGTTGGAGAATCCCGGAGCAGTTCCATTCAAGCCCTACTGGTGGTCACTATGGAGCGAATCGTTCTTCCAAAAAGGTTCTCGACTCCTGTTTTTATTGGCCCCTTCTATTTAGAGATGCCTAAAGGTATGTGTTTTCATGTGATTCTTGTCAGAAATCAGGTAATATCTCTAAATTACATAAAATGCAACAAAATCTTATTCTTGAATGTGAAGTATTTGATGTATGGGGAAATGATTTTATGGGACCATTTCCAGTTTCGTATGGGAATAAATATATTTGGTAGCCGTGGATTATGTATCAAAGTGGGTTGAAGCGCAAGCTTTTCCTACTAAAGATAGTAGAGTAGTAATTTAGATTTTGAAATCCTTATTCACACGATTTGGCACACCACGTGCACTTATTAGCGATAGGGGTTCACACTTACAACACTCAAATTTGCATTAATTACATTACCCTATCTCCTACATAAATTCATGAAATCCTATCTCTAAAATACCATGAATCCATTTATCCGTATTAAAGTTATCCAATTAGCATATATGTCGATCATGAAAATTGAAATGCAAAGAGAAAGAACACCTAGATATGAATATTTATCCATCATCACAAACACCTAATTTCTCAATCTAGAAGTTTGGAATTAATGTAAAACAAAAACTAAATTCATAACTAAAATAATTTTCAATATTTGCAAGCCTATATACAAATAAAGTACCATGAATTTGATGAAAACAAGAAGATGCATGATTACTAAATTATTCAAATGAAAAGTTCAAGACAAATAAAAGATAAACAAGGTTAGATCACCAAGAGAAAAGAGAAATTAAGAGAGATACATGAAATATTAAACACATACAAAATCTCTTTCAATTACTCCTTTGCTTGGATGCTCCACCTTCGTCCTCCAGAATTTCTCCAAAAGAAAATGATCCAAAAGTCAGGAATAATATTTTCCCACAGGTTTTTATAGTCTCATTGCAAATAGGGTTGGACACGGGTTTTAATACGGCCGTGTCATAGGCCGTATTGACGGTTCTAGGGCGGTTCCACATGACTCGGCGTGTTTGGATCTAGGTCGTATCAGATGACACGAGTATTGACACGGCCTTGTAGGTAGCCATGTTCAATGTAAGCAGGTTGGTTAGCGCCAGGCATCGAGATCTCCAGAAAGGGACACGGGTTCACACACGGGCGTGTTCCAACCCGTGTGGTTATCTGTAATTTCTTCCAAAATCTTCCGCTCTATCCTAAAAAGGACACTGGTAGGCACACAGCCACGTTCCTACCCGTGTTCGCCCAAATTTTGTCCTGTCCTCAGCCATGTTGACTCTATGACCTCCTCCGTTTGCTCCAAGACTTTTAGTTCCACTGGTTAGCCATATCTGCATTAGGAAAATGATCGAATAAGTTCATAGCTCAATACATGAAATAATAGGAACTCCTTACTATGCTCTTCTATTCATGATAATACAAATTCTTCCCTATTCTTGCGAAATTACAACCTAGGGCAGTGGAAAATAGCAGACATGATTACAATTATGATAGTAAAAACTCTATCATAATTGTACTCATCAAATACCCCCAAACTTAGATGTTTGCTTGTCCCTAAGCAAACTAATTCAAAATCTTTGGTTACCAATATAAAATTTTGCTTCCGCACACTGGTTGCTATGAATTTAAAGAGAACTTTGATGATGTAATCGTATGGAAAATAGTGTAGCAGACTTTTCTAAATATACTATTATCTTAAAATTCCTCCAATATATCTTTTAACTATCTTTCACACTTTCTTAGAAATAGAGGTATAGTCATCCGTAACCATCGTGAGGAGAAAATAATAATTTCAATAAGATATGCATTAGTGATTCAATACTTATAGGTACCAATATTGATAGTCATAAGCTTACCTTTTCACACCCTCTCCACAATACTAGTTAGAATTAGTGAGGTTGGATCCTTAGGACTTGTATAGTGGTGTAACTTTTTTGGCTTAGGATAGGCGATTATAGGTGGGGTAATCAAAGATAAATTTGATGGTTTTTATAACACCTAGATCACACTTTGAGCCCTTTGTATGGTAAATACCTTAATATACATCAATATTATAAGAGCACCCCCAGACTTTGCACTTATTAGACTTCCCATTTTTTTATGGAAACTGTATATATTTATTTTTATTAACCAATGGTCAATAATAGGGATCATTCTGAGTGGGTGCAAGTGTACACGCACTCAGGCCACATATCACTATGTTTTTCTTTTATGGGGTCCATAGTAGGGATCATTCTAAGTGGGTGCAAGTTTACACGCACTCAGGCCACATTTCACTATGAATAAACTTATTCCATGAAGATCTCAATTATAGGTGTGCTAATAGGTAAGGACTGGTCTTGGTGAATTTTAGTGGTAGAGTATCAAAAGGCATAGGGAAAAGGTCCAAATTTGGTGTGCAAGGGTATGATGTTAATGGTTTTGGGATTGCAAGGCTCAAACTATCCAAAAGGAGGCCTAAGTCATTTTCTCCTTCACTAAACAACTTATGTGAATGTTTTGAGGATTGCTATAGGGTAAATTCTAGACATCAATAAAGAGTATTTTTTTCTTGATTCCCTAATACAAAACTATCTAAATGTTACACTCATCAACTCGCTTTATTGTAGATAATTATATTTTACAAAATAGAGTGATTGATAGTTAATAATATAGAGGACTAATCTTAACAATAAATTATATAGAGAAAATTAGGCAAATAAATTTCTATATGTAATTACTTATCAACAAAGTTGATCACTCAATGAGTTTACATCAATTCATTTTAATCACCGTGTGAAAGTAAATTAATTACCTATAATCCCAAATGAATGAATTAATGAGAGCTTAAGGAAATAAAAAAAACTAGGGGTGCTTAACAATCATGAGTACTATGATAGCAAGAGTATAATCAATTGTAATCATGTCCATCACACAAATATTATAATTGATGGGCATGAGCACCTGCCTAACTGATCAAATTAGCTTGTAGCCCTAGGCATGAGAGTAGTGTGTCCATCTTGCTTGGGGAGATGTTAGAGCTTTCATGAATACCCAAGAAAAGCAATGCAGCCCCGTATGAACCTGACCACTTGATCATCCTATGTTGTACATATTTTGGTCTCCAATGATCTGACATGCCCCTATATGTCATTCATGTCTAGGAGATCGATCAGCTTTGTCATGTGTTGAAGGGGACATGTTTCAACTCTTGTGACAACTTGAGGAAAGCAATGCTGTCATGCGTTCACCTACCCACTTAATCACCCTAGAATATTACTATTTTTGTTCTTTCTGAAAATTGCAGTTAGCTTCATTCAAACCTCTTTAGCTGTATAATAGTTAGAATACAGATTTAGTAGTCTCTTGAGGAATGCTGCAAAATTGTTCCAATATGACTGATGTTACGTTTTTATAATTATTGGTAGAATTATCCTCTTTGTGGCATAACAATTGAGATCTAAATTATTCTAACATAGCACCTAGGAAGGTTAGCTCGGCAAATAGGAACAGTTATGATCATAATCTCATTTATATGATGAAGATTATTTACATAGTTCCAAGATGCGGTGAACAGAGTTAGATTATCTGGTCAGCACACATTATCATGACGCCAGTTATTCTTATGAAAATATTCCAGTTTCATCTTGGTCAGCTAGTTATATCTTTGGAATCACCGTTTGATGTTGCAGTAAAAATGGTTAAATTATGAGGTCAATACACATTATCAGCCCGCCAGTAATTCTAACAAAATTATTCTGCTTTCTTCGCAGTCGGCTAGTTATATCTTTGGAATCATATTTTGAAGTCACGGTTAAAAAATGGATAAATGATGCGGCTAGTACATATTATCAACCTGCTAGTTGTTTTTCTTCCTAAATTATTTTGCTTTTTTTTGGAATTATCTCTTGGAACACAAGTTGAATCGCTTGATTAACACGGTATTGTTAAGTGGTGAGGGTATAATTATCAACCCGCTATAATTAATGGTGTTATTTTGCGGTTAAAGCTCTGACTTCTTCATAACTTTATACTTCTAAAGTTATTCATGTCTAAGTTTGTGGTTAGTGCTATTAAACATCGCGGTCTGAATTCTTAATGTATTTATCAAGGATGACACTATCTTTTTAGTATTATTTTCTTATCATTATTTGGCATGATCGGTTAATTGTGCATATGCATACTGTTATTCATTTAAATTCTCGAACAATTATTCGCAGTTGGAAAGAAAAATGAGGCCGCACTAATATGTTTATACAGAAAAATGGAAATTGAGAAAGGGAAACTAAGAGAAAAGTTTATCTCCTCATTTTGACAAAATGAATTACATCATATCTATTCATGAGACATACAAAAAAAATAGACTGACAAAGTCCAAGATAAATTTACACAAGTTTGGTATTCATCTTGCTCTAAGAAGACCTAGCCAAACAAGACTCTGATGAGCTTGAACCAGAAGATTTGTCACTGCTTTCTTATTCAATATAATCTTCTTCAAAATCAGAGCTATCCACGCTTTAGATTTCATGTTTGGCAGATTTATCGGATAGATTTTCTTGATCGCCAGCTGCTCCTCTTCATCCTCAGAAATTTATTCTTCACCTTTTGTGTCTTTAGTAGCATTATCAACTTCGAGCTCGACATGTTGAAAGCCAGGATAAATCTTAAAAAACTAACTATCTCATATTCAGCCTTGAAGGCCTATTTTTATTTATAAAGTTCAAACTTTCTTCAACAAATTCCCACAAATGACCGACAATATTACTCAAAAAGACTAGGTTCTCATGGTCATATTCCTTCTACAAAAAGAAAGAAAGGTAAAAAAAATTTTCGGATAAACTAACATAAACTGCCAAGCCCGCCAAGTAAACTCTTACGGCACTAGCTCCCTTTAATTTTTCTTCAAGTCTTCATCCTCTTCCTCTAGCCGCTCATTATTCTGAAAAATCTTGGCAAGAATCTCAGCCACAAAATGCTCCTTAACCAAACTTCTCGCATGAACCCGAGCAGCAAGCATTTGGAGATTATCAATCGGGATCGACTGTAGCTCGGCCAAGTTTTTCCTCCCATATATAGACTAAGTTACCGCATGACCATGTCGAGTAATCTTATTGGCCTTCCATGAAGGAATTTTTGGAACATGCGTTACACATCTCATGGTTTTAGAATAACAATTCTCAGTGTGTATTTGATCACGTTTGTTTGTGTTTATAGTATACAGACTTACAGGTATGAATACACTATGGTTCCACTTATTGTGACCTTCCCTAGGGCATTAGCACTACTGTAGGCACTAACAATGTAGGAATGATTTATATCTGTGACATACCACCGGGCATCAGCTCTGTCGATGGTGCTAACGACACGAGATTAATATTGAGCGCACAATGATTTCTCTCTATGACCTACCGCCAGGTACTAGCCCTACCGTCGGGCTCTTGCCTCATCGTCGACAATCAAGTCAATCCTGTTGAGCTGAAACCACTACCGTCGTGCAAGAGACATTACCACGCTATAATATCAAAAAGTAACAAAACATTATTTTAGGATATTTTTCCGAATTTTATGGACAGCTGGCAACACTGCGTGAAAAGACCTACTGCCAGGCACTTGCACTACTGTCGGCAGTAGCTTATTTAAAACGAGACTATAAAAAGTACACTTTTCTTTTTCTGAGAAAATAAAGAGAAGAATTACAAGCCTAGTGTTTGTCCACTTCCTCTAAAGTTGCGAACCACCATCTCCGTGCAAGAAAAAGTAAAATTTCTCCCTCCCGTTCTTGATCGAAGAACTCCGAAGTGCACATTCTCTAATGACCATCCACAGTTGTTTTTCTTCTTAAATTAATCTGCATTTTTTCTTGAATTATCTCTGGAAGAACAAGTTGAATCGCGTGATTAACGCGGTAAGGTTAAGCGATCAGGGTATAATTATCTACCCACTACAATTAATGATGTTGTTTCATGGTTAAAGCTCTGACTTCTTCATAACTGGCTACTTCTAAAGTTATTCAAGTAGAAGTTTGTGGTTAATGCGATTAAACATCGTGGTCTGGATTCTTAACATATTTATCAAGGATGACACTATCTATTCATTATTATTTTCTTATCATTATTTGGCATGATCGGTTAATTGCGCATATGCATACTATTGTTCAGTTAGTTTCTCGAACAATTATTCGCAGTTGGAAAGAAAATATAGGTCGTACTAATCAGTTTATATGGAAAAATGGAAATTGATAAAAGGAAACTAAGAGAAATGTTTATCTTCTCATTTTGTCAAAATGAATTACATCATATCTATTCACGAGACTTAAAAAAAGATACTGACAAAGTCCAAGATAAATTTACAAAAGTTTGGCTTTCTTCTTCTTCTTAGAAGAGCTAGCCAAACTAGACTCTGAGGAGCTTGAACCAGAAGATTTGTCACTGATTTCTTATTCAATATACTCTTCTTCAGAATTAGAGCTATCCACGCTCTAGCTCTCAAGTTTGGCATATTTATCAGATAGATTTTCTTGATCGCCAACTGCTCCTCTTCATCCGCAGCTATTTCTTCTTCACCTTCTATATCTTTAGTCATGTTGTCGACTTCAAGCTCGACATGTTTAAAGCTAGGTAGATCTCATCAAAACTAACTTTCTCATATTCGGCCTTGAAGGCCTATTTTTCTTTAAGAAATTCCAACTTTTCTTCACAAAATTCCCACAAATGACCGACGATCTTACTCAAAAAGAACGAGATCTCATGGTCATATTTCTTTCGTAAAAAGAAAGAAAGTTAAAAAAATTGCTGATAAACTAACATAAACCGCCAAGCCCGCCAGATAAACTCTTACTGCACTAGCTCCCTTTAATTTTTTCTTCAAGTCTTCATCCTCTTCATCTAGCCGCTCATTATCCTGAAAAATATTAGCAAGAATCTCAGCCACAAAATGCTCCTTAACCAAACTTCTCGCATGAACCTGAGTGGCTAGCATTAGGAGAAAATTAATCGGGATCGACTGCAGCTCGGCCATGTTTTTCCTCCCATATATAGACCAAGTTACCGCATGACCATGTCAGGTAATCTTATTGTCCTTCAATGAAGGAAGTTTTGGAACATGCGTTCCACAACTCATGGTTTGAGAATAATAATTCTCAGTGTCTATTTGATCATGTTTCTTTGTGTTTATAGTGTGTAGGCTTACATGTATGAAGACACCATATTTCCACTTATTGTAACCTACCCTCGGGACTTAGCACAACCATCGGCACTAGCTATGTAGGAATGATTTACATCTTTTACCTACCACTGGGTGTCAGCTCTACCTTCGCCGCTAACGATACAGAATTAATATTGAGCGCACAATGATTTCTCTCTATGACCTACCGCCGAGTGCTAGCCCTATCGTCGGGAACTTGTCACCTCGATGACCATCAAGTCAATCCTGTTGAGCTGAAACCACTACCGTCGGGAAAGAGCCATTACCATGCCACAATACCCAAAAGCTACAAAATATTATTTTAGGATATGTTTCCTAATTTGACGGACATCTGGCAACTCTGTGTCAAAACACCTACTATCAGACACTAGCACTACTATCAGTAGTAGCTTATTTAAAATGAGACTATCAAAAGCACACTTTTCTTTTTCTGTGAAAATAAGGAGAAGAATTACAAGCCTAGGGTTCGGCCACCGCCTCTACAGTTGCGAACCACCATATCCGTGCAAGAAAAAGTAAAATTTCTCCCTCCCATTCGTGATCAAAGAACTCCAAAGTGCATATTCTCCAACGACCATCAACAGTTGATCGAGTGCGAGAAGAACAACATTTAGAAGCATCAATCTCAAACTGTTCCACGTAAGATTTTTTCTTTGAGGGAGCTATAGTTTCAAACTTCTTTATCTTTATTTGTACTTTTTCTCTTTTTTAATCGTTCTTTTGGTGAAGAAAATCGACAGGGGAGTTTGTCAGAACCGAGAAGGATTCCATTGGAAATCGTCTTGGGAGGACGTCTAGATCTTAGAGATCTAGTGGGCTCTAAGATCATTCCTAAGAGGAAGGTAAGGAGTCGGCTCGTCAATCTTCTTGAGAAGAGGATAGAGAGAGAGCAAACCAGTCCTTATTGTAGGTTAGAAGGGAAACCAAAAGATAATTGTTTGACTCATCGCCTCTGATCTCTGGCGTCACGGAAATCTAGTTGTATTGTTGTAAACCATTATTCTATTTTTTAATAAAAATTTATATCTTGTATTTCATCTCGAATTCGTGGTTGCATGTTACTAGGGTTCTAAGGGGTGAATGGAGAATTAGAAAACAAAATTTCAAAGGGGAAAAGTGGTTCGGGGACCTACAGCTGTACGGTAGTAGTCTCCTGCCCAGCGGTAGCCTCCAAAACAGGTTACTCTACTTAAATTTCTTAAATTCTGATTTTAATTGACAACCTTATTCACCCCCTCCCCCTCTTAGGGTTGGACACAAGATCTAATATGTGTTATCATAGCAATGTTATTCCAAAATAGTTTCATCACCGACAGTAATGGCCAACCCAGATCATAAATTGACTAGTGGGGATGGAACATTGTACATTGAAGAATCTCTAGTGCCACATTTATTTTTAGGTGCGAACTATAATGGGTGGAAAATTTTAATGACAAAATTCCTTATTTCAGTAGATGTAGAAGTGTGGAATATGACTATTATAATGCCCCCAAATAATTTAAATTGGAATGAATGTTGTTAAAATTCTAAAGCTATGAATATTTTATTTTGTTTGCTTGGACACGAGATTTTCAAACTCATCTACACAATACCTACTGCCAATGATATATGGAAATTTCACGAGACTACTTATAGTTTTCCTTCTACAGATGATGAATCTGAGTGATTTCTTTTGGATCCAACTGAAGAACCAAATGAAGCTTTGATCTTGGAGGATGACATGTTGAACACATCATGCAAAATAGAAGTTGAAATCTCCACTATAAAAAAAGAATGTTAAGAAGAAGTTAAAGGAACATTTTGTTCAAACATTATCTCTTCTTAAAACTTTATGAGCAAAAAATCTTTTTTTTCTAGCATCTATTTCTATATTGTGTGTGCTTGAAAATATTAAACGTAGAATTAAGAAATTGAAAATATTAATTCAAATCTATGACTAGAAAATAAAAATTTAAAAGCACAACTTAATGTAGAATCCAATTATGATGCGAGTAGTTCGCCCACATGCTCTTTTGATAAAAATTCTATACCTTATATTAGTTGCAATGAACTAAAAGAAAATTTCATGTTTTTTGAAAAAAAACTAAATATTTATAAAGAACATAGTAAAAAGTTGATTGATGAAAATTCTGCATTAACTCGTAAACTAGAATCATTAAAAATATTTGTGCAAAAATGTTCAATCAATAAAAAATCTTTTATCTTTAATTTATCTTCAAAATTATATAATGTATCTACTAGTATTTCAAATTTCATACAACGTGCACCTAATAGAATATCTAACCCCCTTTTAGTTTCACCCAACGTTAATGTAAATGGTAAAAATTTCCTAATTATAATACTTTCAAAAATCACTATAATTACAAGCCGCAACCTAATGATTACGGAAATTTGTCATATAAAAAGAATATTCAACCATAGTATGAATGAATGGCCATCATTGGATTTGGGTACCCAAAGGAACCACAATATCTCCCCATGTATTATCATGTTATATTTGGGTACCCAAAGGAACCACAACACTTGGCTCCTCTTGAATACCTAATTAACTTATCCATAAATATCCACATATTGCGTGAAGTAGAAATTAATCAAAACAAAATTACTCAATAATCTACTTCACAATGTGCTTTATGTCCTTTTTATTTCTAGGTTGTTTGTATTTTTAAATTTTTCTTAACCCAACATATCATGGACACTTTACATATATTTTTGAAATATGACTTACACATATTAAGTTAAATGATAAATCAATAAAACTGAACGAATTTGAAATTTCTCAAATCCTTTCTAAGTGGCCAAAATTTACTTATTCTCTAAATTCTATCCTTCTAAATCTATTACCTACAAATACCTTATATTATAACTATAATTTAAATAACTTTCAAAGATGGATTTAAATAGGCTATAAGGTGTCCTAAGCTAAAATTTTAAAATGCAGAACTTTTTATAAATTATTTCTCTAATTTTTTTGCCGCATTTGTTAGCCCATTATTAGAAAATCATAATAAAGAAAAAATGGACTCAAAACTGTTTAAAAATATGCTTTTTAAATGAAAAATCCAAACTCTGTTACTATCACCCGATGATTGGTATTACAACCAATGCTACTATTTTTCGAAAACTTTTGGTTTCACAAAATACTAAATTAAAAAATTTATTTTACTAGATTCCATGCTTTCAAGAGAGTTATATAATCGAAGAATTCACTATAATAAACTGACGTTACCAGTGTTGTTGAAACACAAATTTGGCTTCTGTGGAGTTTGAACCATTGGGGAAGGGGTGACCGCACACTTACTTCTCCCTAGCAAGCCTGAAAGACCAAATACTTAAAACTGGAACCGATCTAAGGCTTTAGTATGGAGGTTACACCACATACCCGAAAGATCTTAGAGCGCTTCCCCACCTTATCCTGTGCTAAGATAAGGGCTCCTCAAAAAGCATTAGAAGATCAGAGAGTAAGAACATTAGAATGCTTGAAAGCTTGCCTTTTGAGGCACCCCCTTAGGTCTATTTAATGTTTTTTAAAGTCTGGTCTGCAAACAGCGAGGCTCCGCTATTCTAAATAGCTATATGCAGCCAAAAATGGTCTGTCAGTATCCAAACTCCGTTGTTGGCTATTTTTCATCCTGCAAGGGCATCCAGGTATTTTTTTACCTCTACACCCAACTGGGCGAGTGGTCTATGGGGGCACCACTCGCCTAAAGGGGCGAGTGCTGGGGAAGCCAGGCACTCACCTCCGCGTCACCCCACTTTTGATGACTACTGTTCAGGATCAGTCTCGCACAAATCAATGACAAGGAACAGAAGGCGCTTAGTAAACTCGCCTCCACTCGACGCCAAGGAATAGAAGGCGCTGAGTGCACTCATCTCACTCAATGCCAAAGAACAGAAGGCGTTGAGTGCACTCTCCTAAATCAATGCCAAGGAACTGAAGGCATTGAGTGCACTTGCCTCACTCAATGGCAAGGAATTGTGGGCGCTGTATGCACAAGCTCCACTCGATGCCAAGGAGAATGAGGCACTAAGTGCAATCTCCTCACTCAACTCCGAGGAACTGAAGGCACTGAGTGCACTCGCCTCCACTCAATTGACAAGGAACTTGAGGCTCTGAGTGCACTCACCACAACTCAACACCACGTAACTAGAGGCTCTGAGTGCACTCACCTCACTCAATGCCAAGGAACTGAAGGTGCTGAGTGCACATGCTCCACTCTACGCCATGGAGCAGGAGGAGCTGAGTGCACTCTCCTCCACTCAATACCAAGGAACTCACACGCACAGCTTGTTCGGCGAAGACTGGAGGGGTCTCGTTCTTTGAGATCCCGCAAAGCAATATTCCTGTAGGGGGACCCGTCATGGAATACGTGGTTGTACACAATCGCCTCTCTTTGTGAGCTTCCAAGAAGGTCTGAAAGAATCATCCAACCCTAGGTATTTGATGAGTGCTTGTTGTCCTGGAAGGGAATATTTGGTCGGCCCATCCATGGCTTTATAAATATTCTAACGGGAGCAAAGTCTTTTTTTCCCTTCTCAACTTCCCTAATTTTCGCATCGACTGCAATGTCACTCTCGAAGGAAGCTCTAGATCGCCTCAACACTGTCCATCCTAAAGATAAAGCCTCGTTGGGCTCATTCTCCCCTAGCATACACGCAAAGTTCCCAGATTATCCCCGAAGATGAAGAAAGCCAAAGTTGTCAAACGCAACCTGACTAGAGAAGAGTAAGTCTCGCAAGAACCTTCCCACTCCGGGATTCCTCCAGTATTCCCACTCGCTTTCTACTCCTCGCTTGGGTAAAAATAGTAGTTGAAGCTCTGCCTACAGATCCCACCGAAGTTAAATGAAGTTAGGGAAGCGAGTGCCAAACTGCACTCGCTCGGGACTAGGAATGGCGATATGTCTGCCGAGATCACCTCTCCGCACCGACTCCATGTTCCCTTACAAGAGAAATGTATTAATTCTTCTATCTTCTAGCCTTTTACCATCTGGCTCACCCGTCTTTTCTTCATAACTCCCCCTTTTGGAGCTACAGAATTAAGAGATCCAACACCGAGATCCCCTGCTTGTAAAATGCCTGTAGATCCTGCCTTGAGCCTTCCGTTTATAGTGGATACTATACCAAACCTTCCTCCGCAGGTCAACACTTCTACCGCTGAACCAACAACCTTCTACCCCGGGCTTGGGAAAGGGAACATAACATTCAACAATCTCTTCGAAGGGAGGCCATGCACTTCTCGCCATTATTTTAACAAGGATGCGAGTACTGCACCAGGTAACAAACCATACTCGCCTTCCATAAAAGGCACAAAAACCAGTCAAACCTAATACTATTTAATGCAGGATTCCGCAAGATATCGTGCACCGATGATGATATTGATCAGGAGGAGATCTCGCCTCTTCCTTCTCCGGGTTTTATTGTCGATTACTTAGGTGACCCGAAGGCTTCCTAGGGGATGAAGCGGAAGTTGGCCGAGATACTTCGAAAGCAATCCCTACTAATGCACGAGATGGCCAACAAGGTGCATGAGAATCAGGAGTTTGCTGTGGAGCGGCTTCTAAGCTTAGAAAACTGATATATATAATTGATCGCCAATCTTGGGGGGGGGGGGAGGGAAGCTGGAAGTGGGACAGACTACCCCAACAACAAAATCGTAAGAATCGAGGAACAACTACACCGTGCTTAGCAGGGACTTCAAACAATTCTCTCCCTTCATTATGCTCGTGCAATACATGGGGCGGGAAGGAGAGGTAGGCGATGGTAGTAATGGCCCCTGGTGGGCCTACCGACACTCGCCTTACCACTCAAGTTTTTTTTTATTTGAGCCGTGTAATAATGATTGCTAGCCATTATGACGAGTTTTAACGATGTGTTGTAACTTTATATTCTTTATTTGATCTCGCTTTATTTTTCTGCCATTTATTCTTCCTGTTCCCGCGCATGTTTTTACTTTTATTGTCCTCTATACTTAGAAGAATAACGCGAGTGAGGGAGTGCGACATCTCAGTAGGGTCCAAGACGGGATCTGAGGCGAGATTTAACAAATATGTTATCCGTATTTTTCTTATCTTGGACCATTCCTTCCAAAAATTTCTATAAAATGACCCTCACCTACCGCATTAATTATCGCATTCAATAGCATCCAAATCCCTCTTGCCATTTTTCTTTCTATTGCACTCACATCCTTTTCTTATTTTCCCTTATTAATGAGATGATGGGGGATACTGAATAGCGAACCAAGTGCGCTGCTTTATTCGCCTGTTACGTACGGTTAGAGCGAATGGAATTTAGCCTACCCATCTTCTGCAAACTATTCAACTTTCGCACCAAGAGGGATAGGGTCGCGTTCTTCTCTAGAAACATCCTTAAGGAGAAAGGTCTCGCCAACAAAAATCATAACGTGGTCAAGAAGTTCTTCTTCATCTCTGGTGAGTTCGGCAACCTCCCCCTCTCGCCAGTCCAACAAGAAGAATCTACATACCTCCCTTCCAGTCTCGTCTGTCATGAGTCCAAGCTTCAACAATTCCTCCTTGGGAATGAATTCAACATTCCCTTTCTGAGGAGGAACGTCGACACGCTTCTTACAGTTCAGGTCGGGGAAGGTAGTTCTCATATTCATTTACTTTTAAAGATTACATGATTTGAAATTTTTCTAACTTAGGATACCTGTGTAGGGGTGTGAGATCTCCCTCTCAACCCTCCCTCTGCTGGCAGAACTGCACTAGCTTCTGAGAAGGCACATGTGGAGGCTGCCTCTATGGCCTGTAGAGGCCCAATGAAATCGATGTTGGGATCAAGTCGCCAGAAGCAAAAGACATACACTTCCCCTCCTCCACCACCTCCTTAGAAGCAATAAAAAGTTTCTCTCGCCAAAGGCAATGAGATCGCCTCCGATTTCCCTGCAAGTGTTGCTGGCGAGACTGTAGAGAAGGAGGCGGGCGAGGTTTGCTGGACCTCGACAGCAAAAAAGAAACCCGGGCCTAAGGACCATATGAACTTTGTCCTGGTCGAGAGGGTACTAGATGACTATGGCGAGCCCCTAATGGTATGGGACAAGGAAGCCAACAGGGCTTCCATCTCCATTGTAATCCCCTCCTAGCAAGTGGGCGAGATGGCCTCAGGCCAGGTAGTGTCTACTAATAGTGAAGAGAATAAGAACTGACTTAGCAATCCAACTAGGCAAGTATATCTTTCGAATTGTAGCTAGGGGACACAAGTATCGTATTAATATCCGGGAACTGTTGAGTAATCTTACTTACACGAAAACTATTATCTTACCGAAGGATTGTTTTGGGTTTGTTAAGAGAAAACTAATTGCAATTAAGAAAAGATATATTGCGCTAAAAAGATAACTACTTGTAGTTAAATAAAGATCTACAAAAATTGATTACAACGAGGGGTTGAAATGATGAAATAGAAAATCACTCGATTGTGAATCAACACGGCAAAAGTTGATTAAAAATGCGATAATAAACCCTAACATAATAAGGTAAATGTCCTTGACCGTGGAGGTTCCTAAAGCATGAACATGCTTCCTTGAAGTTGTGCCCAACTGAGTTTAGGAAGGTCCGACCAAACTCTCGTCCAAATCGGAGACCTAAAGCTCGCTATACGCGGTGAACCCAGCAATTTGATTTCACTCCAATCTAGGAGATTTAACGTCTACCTCTCTCGAGGGGCACGTGCAACTGTCTTTACTATTTAGTGTTCACTAACAACTACAAGACTCTTGGTTATCTAAGAGTGAAAAAAAAGATGGAAATTATTTATCGATGATTTAACTCCAACCATGAATTTTCAAGAGTAAATCGAAGGCCTAAACCCTAAAAAGAAAAAATTAAACTTAAAGCATCATAACTTAATCAACTCGAACCTCAGATCATCAAGATCAAGTACAAGGAGGATTAGTTAATCATGGTAAAATGGAGGAAAAAAGATGGGTAGACAAAAATTATGAAAACAAAGAGAAAGGTCACTTTTTATTAATGTTAAAAGAGAGCTAAAACTTGAAATAAAAGATTACAAGTGCATGGAAATAAAACTCCTAGGCTATCATTAACATAAAGCTTCTATGGAAATTACAAGAGCTAATACAAAAGGGGTACACTAAGCTAGAATTAAAAAAGGGCTAAAATAAGAAAGAGAGAGAGAGGAAGAGCATGAAAAACTTCAAGAAATAAAAGGGCAACTCCTCCCCTCTCACCCAAAACTCTTGTTGGACACAAGGGGGAACCCTTGGATTTATAGACTTTTTTCGGGTTGGTCACGCCCGATGGCAAGCCCGTGTAGGGGGACGTGTCATTAATGTTGATATGCCGCAACGGAAAATCTTTAATGATGACCTGCAGGCTTTGGGATGAGGGTGATACGGATAGAGATACAACTAGGGAGGGCGTGTCAGAGGGGCGTGTTAGGTGTTTCTCTCAAGATTTGGGTTCTGGAAGCAAGTTTCCTCGAGATCGGGTTATACGCCCTGTGACACACCCAGGGAGGGCATGTCAGGTCAATTTGGCCGAAAGCTGTGAAAACCTACAAAAGAAGAGAACACATTAGTGACAATAATATATATATATATAAGGGGGTCGACATATAAGCTTAAAAGACATGATTTGTGTATTAGAAACCAGAAAATACCCTAATAGTTTAGACTACAAAACCTACTATCAAATTTCCCCAATCTTAAGCTTTGCTTGTCCCTAAGCAAAGATATAAAAACTAGCTAACAAAAAAAGTGACTAATCAAAAAGTTCTAATTATGCTTACACAAGTACTATGCAAAATTATAAGTAGGGAGAATGAAAGTTAGGTGATAAGATCTATCTACCTCTAGAGGGGGGGGGGGGGGGGTGAATAGAGTAAGTTCAAATAGATTGATGTATTTAAAACTTTTTTATTTACTTAGTGTAGAAAGTGAGTTATGCAATGATTAAATATATAATAAAGCAAACAGCACACAGCACACAGCAAGAAGTAAACATAAACCACAGAAGACACAAGGAAATTATAGTGGTTCCCCAAACTTGGGTAGTCCACTCTTCTATCACCCTTTGATAGGAATCCACTGCAGGATGGTTGATCAGGTGTCCTAGGCACCACCAGATTTTTTGATAAGGTGTCTTGCCACCACTAATTTTGACAAGGTCTCAGCTAACCAAAAGGGTAACTTTTGAAGGGAGTTAAAACCCTGTACAGATGGAATAAGGTAAAGAAAGGATGAGTATGCTTCTCTGTCAACTATCAAAGAGAAGCTTGTGGATTTTGATGTTGTCAAAGCTCCCCCTGAGATGTAGATGAGTTCAGGTAGAAGAAGCTTTGCACAAGGGTGACAGGCTCTTCACTGCTTGTCCTTCTTCAGCAATAGATAACTCAGACACTGAGTGTTTGATGTCTGAAGGTAGAAGGCAGTCTGTAGAAGAGTTGATTGCAGAGCAGAAGAGAATCAGAGAGAATTGATGATGATCTTTCTCTGAGTGATGTTCTTCTCTTTGAATTCTCTGCAGCAGATTCTGTGAGAGAGAGATGATGAAGAATGTTCTCTGTAACAAAACTGAATAACTGTGTATATCTCTCTCGAAAGAATCTTTGAGTAATAGAATTACTACTGACTGATAGATAGCCGTTGGCAGGGCATTCAATGCATTCCTTAACTGTCCATGCCTTGGAAGGAAGTGCCTTAATTGATTTCCAATGAAAATTCCTTGAGATATGGACCAATTAAGTCTTGAAACGTCCAGGAGATCTCTTGCAATAACTGCTTTGATGATCTTTAATTTGAATTTCAAAAGTCAACAGACGGGAGAACCCAAAACATTGAATTCATCATAAATCGTCGATCTGAGCTCGACTATCCGTCGATCAGAGAGAGATTAAGGATGCAGAGAGAATCACGCCAAAACGTCGAGCTGAAGTCGACGTTACGTCGAACTGAGGACGACGCTGCGTCGAGCTGCGATCGACTATGCGTCGAGCAGCGGTCGACTACGTGTCGAGCTGAGGACGACGACACGTCGAGCTGGGGTCGACTATCCGTCGAGCTGAGCAGAACTAAAATCTCAAAAATCCTAAGTTCTAAACTCACACTCAATGACCTATGCTATACAATGAGGTCATGCATCCTTAGCATAGTTATCCTGACCCAAATATAAAAAGGGTGTTCCAACAATCTCCCCCTATTTGGATTAGGATTACTATTCACATGATTATAAGGAAAAAAAAACATACAGAAGATTAAAACACAGACAAAACCATAAACCACAGATAGAAGCAGGAGCAGATATATAAATATCAAAAGTGTTTATGGCAGTTGTAAGGAGGTGGAGCCATCTTACAGTACTTCTTCTTTGGTTCTTCTTCAAGGCTTTTCTTAAACTTGATTTCTCTCTGAGGATTGGCAACATCTTTCCTGGATCTGTAATCCTCAGAAGTACCCAAGGAAGTTATGCTTTTTCCACTGGGAGGAACAGCAGCAGGATGCAACTGCATGTACCTATCAAATTCAAAGAATTTGCTGGAATTGTATTTGTCCAATTCTTGTCTTCTCTGCTCAGACATAGTACTGATGTTTGATGTGTCCAGTCCTCTTTCTTTATTCTTCTTAATCAGGTCTAGAGCAACAAGCTCAGCCATTCTAGCTTTCCAAGCAGTAGGATTGTTGACTGGATCATTATAAGGGACAGGAGGTTCATATTTGTTGCTTTGATCTGAAGGAGGAGGTTTTTGCCTTACACCATCATTGAGCTTGAAGGGAAAAGGACCAGAGGTTGAAGCAATAGTCTTTCCTCCCCTTTGATATGGCTGGTGTCTAGCTTGACCTCTTGATAGGTTTCCTCTTGAAGATCCTCTTTGTTGATAACCTCTTGGTTGGCTACCTCTTTGTCCTCTCCTGGATTGATATGTCTTGCCTTGGAAGGAGGATGTGGGAGGTTTGCTGACAGGGTTAGCACTGCCTCCTGCACCTGGAGAAGATGGAGGAGGAGGAGGAAGAATAGATTTACAGGGGCCTTTGAAATACTTCTTCTTCTGTTTCATAGCCTTGAGTTGGTTCTTGGAATATTGCATCCAGGGCTCTGTAATCTCACAGTTGTGAAGAATGTGATAGGGAGTATCATGGTCAGTGGCCCTTTCCATTGGAACTCTCTTTAGAGCTTTGCTTCTAGCTTTTCTCTTTTTAGCAATGGTGGCAGATGAATCATCGGAGCTAGTGGCAAACTCATCAGAGGAGCTGCTTTGCACATGATCATATGGATCATAAAAATCCTTCTTGGAGGCAATTCCTGAAACAGGACTAGAAGCAGCTGTCAGTGTAGATGATGTATCTAACACTGCAGGAAAAGAAATGGCTTCAGGTGCAACAGACATAGGAGCAGCTAAGTCACTGATAACTTCAGATATTACAGCCTCAACTGAGCTGGCTGGATAGATCTTATTAGCAGGAGCAGAAGCTACCACTGCATCAGAAACTTGAGAAACAATAGAACTGGCAGGAGCAACAGCTACCACTGCCTCTGGAACAACAAAACTACCAGGAGCAATTTCAGGAGCAAGGGCTTCCACTGCATCAGAAGTGTTGGGCAACTCATCAACAGTGATATCATCAACAGAATGATCAACAGTACTAATATCAACATTTGAACAAGCAGGAGCAGCAACAGCACTATGATCAAGAGAATCATTTGCAGGAGCATCAGCTACCACTGCATCATCATCAAGGATCATTCTATCAAAAATAACAGTAGCAGCAGCAGAGAAGGGAACAATAGCCCTGGACAGATCTTCAGGAAGCAATAATCTGTATGGGCTGAAAGACCTTTGGAAAAAGCATGCTGGCACTGCCACTGTAAAGTCTTCAACTGAAGGCTGAACAAACTCTCTATCTGTAGGCTGAATTTCTGAAACTAACATCTCTTCTCTATCAAAAGGAGGCAGCTCTTCTTCTACAAAAATCTCCCCCTGCCTAGAATCAGTTAGAACTGACTCTAGGCCCCTAGAAGAAGGGCCAGCCACAATAGGAGTAAGGGAAGAGAGTTTAGATGAGATGGAGTTCAAAGAGAGGATTATTGGAGCTAGGGAAGCATCCAATAGAGAAGAAAGCCTTGGAGCCAAGAGCTCATAGAGCTTGTTGGCCAAGGGAAGCAAATTTACTTGCTCAAAGGGATGTTGAGCAGAGGTAGAGGGAGGAGAAACAGATGCAACAGAAGATGATGTTGGGATAGATGAAATGGGGATGGTAGGTTCAATGATGGATGACATGATAAGGTCAGAAAATGATGGTGTCTCAAATATGTCATCAGGAGAACCATCAAAGAAAGAATCACCTGGATTGTTAATCTCAATATCCATTGGAGGGAAGAAGTGAAGAGGATGAAAATCTTCAGATGTGGTAATGGATGGAGGAATGGATGAGGCAATAGTAGCAATTGATGATGTTGTTGGCATAGGGGATGAAAATTGAGATGTGGATGGAGAGAAGGTGGTTGGAAAGCAGAAGGAAGATGAAATGGTGAAGGATGGCATGGCTTCTTCTACTAGATCAGAAGGCTGAGGTGAAGTGACCACAACAGTCCTTGTTTCTGTAGAAGTTTTCATAGCTGCAGCAGCTCTGGGATTGGTGATTTTCCTGTCCCACTTACCAATGAGGGCACAGGTCAGTCTCTTAGAAGCATTGATATGCTTAGAGGATACCAGAAGCTGAGGGCAGATATGATGAAGCAGCAAACCCAACACTCTTCCAAAATGAACATAAGTCTTGTTGACCTTCTTCTTCACTAGATCAAACAGAATTTCTCCCCAATTCAAGTGCTTTTTGTCCAGGAGAGCAGCCATGATGCAAAATTGATGCCTGGAAATGGCATCATGTGCTGTTCTCTTAGCACAGATAACCTTGCCTACCACATCAGCTAGAAGTCTGAATTCTATGGCAAGGTCTACTTTCAACAGTTTGGAGGCATTCTCAGAGGAATGACCCATCTTGTCTAACATTTCAGCATATTCTTCATTGGACAGCTCCATACTGTCATTGCCATTCTCCAATTCAAACACCTCAGTAAATATAGCAGAGGTTAAGGATACCTGAGTCCCTGAGATTGAACCAGTAATGGTGCTTTCATCTTGAGTGACTGCTGTATAAATTCATTCTTTAATTTCTGTTTCTGCTATTGGCATTCTGGTTGTCATGAACTTCTCCAATTTATGTTCCTTGAACAGTTCTAGAATTTCCAGAAAATTTTGAGATGATCCTTCAAAGGAATCCAAATCAATGTCGAAACCACAATCAAATTTCATCGCCGCCAAGATTGCTGCTGGAATCGCCATTTCCTGTAGAATACCTCTCGAAAACAAGTGTAAAATCTTTGGAGGGAGAAAATACTTGCAGAAAATATGAAAGCGCAAATGAAATCGACGCCGAGAAGATGATTTTATATTAGGGTTCGACGCAGAAAAGGAAATAACGTCGAGCTTAGATCGACGCTAAGAAGCTCTAGGGGAAACGAAGAGACTCGGTGGTGTTCAGCTTAGATCGACGTTCGACGTTTTGAAGGTCGACGGTCGACGCTAATTGGGATGCTGAACGTCGAGCTCTGGTCGACATTAATTAACGTCGTCGACCGAGATAAAAACTTAACAGACTCTAGACAGGGTCGATCTCTGGTCGACGCAAAGATGAGGTTGACGGTCGACGCTTTTTAGCGGTCGACGATCAGTCGATCTCCAGTCGACGTTTTCAAATGAAAAACGTCGAGCGTCGAGCAGAGTTCAGACAGAACCTCTAGACACTTAAGAAAGAGATACATTTGCCTAGACTTTGTCATTTTTATGGTTTCAAAATCTTGTAGATTAACTTATGCTATCTCCATCTATCATTCCCAACTGATTAAGAAAGAAGAAGTGCTTCTTTTCATCCAAAGGTTTGGTGAAAATATCTCCCCTTTGTAAATCAGTAGAAATGTACTCTAGTGCTATTTTATTCTTTTCTACATTATCCCTTAAGAAGTGATGTCTGATCTCTATGTGCTTTGTCCTACTATGGAGAACTGGATTTTGAGCAATGCAAATTGCACTAGTATTATCACAAAGAATTTTTGACTTCTCTAAGTTGTAGCCATAGTCTAGGAGCTGGTTTTGGATCCACAATATCTGTGAGCAGCAACTACCTGCAGCCATGTATTCAGCTTCAGCAGTTGATGTAGACACAGATGTTTGCTTTTTGCAAAACCAGGAGACAAGTCTATCACCAAGGAATTGACAAGTTCCACTGGTGCTTTTCCTGTCTACTCTACATCCAGCATAGTCAGCATCTGAAAATCCAGTGAGATCAAATCCTGAGTCATGTGGATACCAGAGACCTAGATTTGGACAGCTTTTTACATACCTAAGGATTCTCTTAACTAATGTGAGGTGTGACTCTCTAGGGCTCACTTGGAACCTAGCACATATACATGTAGCAAACATAATATCTGGTCTGCTAGCTGTAAGATATAAAAGAGAGCCAATGATTGCTCTATAGTTAGTCTGATCAACTGGTTTACCAGATTCATCAGCATCCAAAACAGCATTAGTAGGCATGGGTGTTTTCATAGAAGATGCATCTGATATACCAAATTTCTTAACCAATTCTTTTGCATACTTGGTTTGAGAAATAAATATGCCATCAACATGTTGTTTGATTTGCAATCCCAAGAAAAAGGAAAGCTCACCCATGCTATTCATTTCAAACTTTGAGTGCATTAGTTGTGAGAACTTTTTGCACAAGCTTGAATCAGTAGACCCAAAAATTATGTCATCTACATATATTTGTACTAGTAGGATGTGGGACTTATGGGTTCTAATAAAAAGAGTTTGGTCAACTCTACCCCTTTTAAAATCATTTTCAAGCAGAAAGGAGGCTAAGGTCTCATACCATGCTCTTGGAGCTTGTTTGAGACCATATAAAGCCTTATGTAATTTGAAAACATGTTCAGGAAAGGTTGGAGAGATAAAACCTGGAGGTTGCTTGACATAGACTTCTTCCTTGATGTCTCCATTGAGAAATGCACTTTTAACATCCATTTGGAATACCTTGAATTTCTTGTGTGCAGCATAAGCAAGGAAAATTCTTATGGCCTCCAACCTTGCAACTGGTGCAAAGGTTTGGTCATAATCAATCCCTTCTTCTTGACAATAGCCTTGAGCAACAAGCCTTGCCTTGTTTCTCACAATGATCCCTTGATCATCTAACTTATTCCTGAATACCCATTTAGTTCCAACAATTTGCTGGTTTCTTGGTTTTGGAACCAATTCCCATACTTTGTTTCTTTCAAACTGGTTTAGCTCCTCTTGCATTGCAATGATCCAGTTTGGATCTTGCTCTGCATCTTGTATTGTTTGAGGCTCTATTTGGGAGAGAAAACAAGTGTGCATCAGATGTTGATTTATCTGATTTCTGGTTTGCACACCTTCTGAGATTTCTCCAATCACTTGAGAGATTGGGTGATCTCTTATTGTTACTAAATCAACAATGGGTGTTGATTGTTCACCAACCTGTGTTGTTGTTTCCTCTTGTGGAACAACAACTGGTTCTTACTAGATCTAAGAGATACTTAAACATCCAAAATAGTTACTTAAACATGGTTTAACAATTTATAAACTTTACTAACGAAAATAAATCATCCAAAATTTTAACAAAATTCTTTAAATAAATTTAAGTAAAGCAACAAAATGAAAAAAACGCATTGAGTTCTTACTAGATCTAAGAGATACATTGTAACTATATCAATCAAATAACAAAAAATCTAAATTTAAATCGAAAACTTTACTAATTTACTTTTCTTCTTTACTTAGCTTAAAAAATAAAATTCAAAAACATGATTCAAAAAGGTTAATTAGGACCGAAATGTTTGGTTAAGGATTATGATTAGGAGTGGAATTCAAAGATATACAAAGATGCTCAAAAATCACACTAAACCAAAATAAAGAGTTTCAAAAATTTCATCATAAATAAAATATTTTTCTTTCTTTTTTCCTTTACATTTCCTTTTTTTCATTTTTTTCTTTTCAAAATAAATGTCATAAATAATTTTTCTTTTCAGTTAGAAATTGGCCAAACAAAAGTAAACACTTCTTTTGAACATACTTTATCAAAAAGTTCTCCAAATATATCACAAAAAACCATCATAATCTTGAAATTTTTTTTTTAATGAAATTAAAAATGTTACTGTGATTTTTAGGTTGAAAATTGTTAGCTTTCGTGAAAATGAAATGATAAGTGGAGCTATCAATTGAAATCGAAAAAATTCTCAATAGCAACTAACTAGGGATAAACATTTTTAGGTTGGCAAGAAAGCTCAAACGAAAACAAAAACGGCCTAAATCATTTTCATGCTTCAAAATTTATCTAAAGCATAAGCTTTGGATAATTTCAAAAAACAAATCCTAGATAATAAATGAAGACTAATGAAATTATCTTGAAAATAGAAATAATAAGCGAATTGGATCATTCACATCTACTACGCTAATCAAAAGTTGACATAACAAAAATAATCCAAAAACGTAAAAGGAAAATACTGGATGAAAGATTTTTAAGAAAGTAAAGAAAACAAAGAACGAAAACCATAATAAAATGTGAGTTGTAGAAAAACGTTTCACATTAACATGCTATCGTGAATTAGAAACACAACATGGCCAACATTTTACTTGCGAAACATAATTAAATAGAACGATTAGAAAGATTATAATTAGCTAAGTTATTATAGGGAATATTGAGAAAAACGAAACAAAATGCAAGGGGTACTATTGAAATGCCAAAATTCTTTTAAACTATTAAAGTAAAAACAAATAGTATATATATATATTTTATTTTGAAATATTCTCTATTTTTTGGATTTTTAAGATATTCTCTTTTTTTTGGATTTTTAAGATATATATATAAAAAGAATAAAGACAAGAGAAGGAGGAAATCCTCACTCAAGCTTAAAATGGACATTGTGCTCAATGGAGAAAGGAAGGGAAGTAGAGAGAGATTTAAATAGAAATGAAAGTACAGAATTGAAAAATAGGTACTTCCCCGAATTTATGCGTCACGAATGTTTGAGTGAAGCCGCTCCCCCATGCTTGTACTTTGGAACTTCTCGAAATGTCTTCATTGGACTTCGTGATGGATTCAGCAGCATTGGAGCAGGCGATCGCAGAAGCTTCAGCTTGTCGGAGCAGTCCGAGGCAAAAGTATAAAATAAAGAAAATGGAAAAATAATTTGGGCTGCCTCCTAAGAGCGCCCTTTCTTTAAAAGGTCGTATGAACTCGACGCAACAAAATAATATTTTCCAAAAGATTATTGTCCAAAATAATAATTTAAGTTTTTATAAAAAATAAATAGTCTTAAGTTAGTTAAAGTTTGTGCAGAAAACACTTTACATTGTTCGGACTGACATCATCATCACTAGAAAAATAGAGTTTAAGATGCTACCCAATCACTTTGAAATCGCCCTTATCAGGGTGTGAAATTAACACAGTGCCATACGGAAAAACTTCTTTTACAAAAAATGGCCCAGACCATTGTTAATTTCGTTTTCTAAGAAATAAACATAAACGTGAATTATATAAAAGGACTTGGTCTCCCGGTTTGAAGGTTTTTGGGTGCCATATGTGTTTGTCGTGAAAACATTTCGTCTGCTCTTTATAAAATTTGTTATTTTTGTATGCATAAGAGCGTCACTCGTCATGTTCGTTAAGTTGAAATTTTCGCCAATCGTCGACAAGTGGGGATCAAAATTTAAAAACCTTAAGGCCAAAAAAGCACGGTGTTCTAATTGTACGGGTAAATGGCACGATTTTCCATAGCCAACCGATATGACGTACATTCGATGGGGTTCTATACACTGTTCTACAGGCATATAGAGCATCGTCTAATTTGGTTGAACGGTCTTTTTTTGAAGTGGAAATAGTCTTTTATAAAAAACGTTTTATCTCTCTGTTCACTACTTCGACTTGACAGTTTGTTTGGTGGTGTTAGGAAGTTGAAAGCTTATGAGCAACGCCATATTTTATAAGAGTTTTATAAAACTGCACGTTATAGAAAAGTTAACCCCTATCACTAACGATGGCTCGCGGAGTACCTAATCGAGAAAATACTTCTTTTAAGAAAGCAATTACGACTTGGGAGTCGTTAGTAGAAAGAGCTTGGGCCTTAGACCATCGTGAAACATAATCTACAGCAACTAAGATGTATTTGTTCCTGAAGCTAGAAGGAAGGGGGCCAACAAAATCAATTCCCCAGAGTCCAATAATTTTGTACTCGAGGAAATAATTTTGCGGCATTTCATTTTTATTGGAAATATTGCCTGACTGTTGGCAACTATCATACTACTCACAAAAGTTTGCGCGTCTTTAAAGAGGCTAGGCCAGTAAAAACCTGCGATAAGCACTTTGTGAGTGGTGCGAGCAGCTTGATAGTAACCACCAGTCGGTCCTTCATGTAAGTGTTTTAGAATATCATGTCCTTGTTCAAAATAAACACATCTCCTTATCACCTGGTCCGCACAAACTCGGAAAAGATGCGGGTTCTCCCAAAAATAGTTTTTCAACTCAAAATAGAATTTCTTCTTTTGCTGAGAGGAAAACTCCTTCGAGAGGATACGGGCCACTAAATAGTTGGCAAAGTTTTCAAACCAGGGGGAAGGAGAAGTGTTAATAGAAAATAACTTTTCATCAGGGAAGAAATCATTAAACATTTTTTCATCTAAATTTCCTATATACGGATTATCTACGTGAGAGAGATGATCGGCGGATAAATTCTAAGCCCCCCACTTATCGCAGATTTCTAAGTCAAACTCCTGGAGGAGTAAGACCCAACGTATCAGGCGCGGCTTGGCATCCGTCTTAGTAAGTAAGTACTTGAGGGTCGAGTGGTCCGTGAAAACTATAATTTTTGAAAGCGTAATATATGGCTGAAATTTATCAAAGGCAATGACAGCAGCAAGGAGCTTCTTCTTCGTCGTAGTGTAATTTTCTTTTTCAGATGAGAGTGATTTAGTCGCGTAATAAATGGGGTAGAAGTTTTTAGATATTCGTTGACCTTATATGTCTCCCACCGCGAAACTACTCGTATCGCACATTATCTAAATGGAAAGGTCCAACACTAGAGCTATCATAAAGTGTGCATTAATTAATTTATCTTTAATTGTTTCAAAAGAAGATAGACAAAGGTCATCAAAACTAAATGGGGTGTCTTTTTCTAATAGTTGAGTAAGGGGTTTGGTGATTTTAGAGAATACTTTTATGAAATGGCGGTAAAAAATAGCGTGACCTAGGAAACTTCTTATAGCTTTAACATTCGTAGGTGGCGGCAGCTTTTCAATTACTTCTATTTTAGCGATATCTACTTCAATCCCTTGATCAAAAATCTTATTTCCTAAGACAAACCCCCACCCCCCTCACCATAAAATGACATTTTTCCCAATTTAGGGCATGGTTAGTTTCTTCGCATCTTTCTAAGACTTTTTCTAAGTTGTTTAAACAACTATCGAAGGGATCGCCGAACACGGAGAAATCATCTATAAATACCTCCATAATACTTTCTATGTACTTGTCAAATATAGCTAGCATACATCCTTTGAATGTAGTTGGCGCATTGCACAACCCAAATGTCTTTCTTTGGTAAGTGAAGGTGCCGAAAGGGCAAGTAAACAAAGTTTTATCCTGGTCCTCGTGTGAGATAGGATTTGAAAATACCCCGAGAGGCCATCGAGAAAACAGTAAAAGCTATGCCAGATAATCGCTCTAAGAATTGATCGATGAACGGCAAAGCAAAGTGGTCCTTGTGGGTGGCGTCATTTAACTTACGATAGTCAATACATATTTGCCACCCCATCACCATCCGTGTCATTATTTAATCATTATTTTCATTCACAACTACAGTTATCCCTCCCTTTTCGGCACTACGTGAATAGGGCTAACCCACTTAATATCTGAAATAAGATAGATAATTCGTGCATCTAACAGTTTCATAACCACGTCTTTTATGACTTCTTTCATGTTCGGATTTATACGGCACTGAGGTTGGATGGAGTTAGGCAAATTATCTTCCATTAATATTTTGTGGGTGCAGAAAGATGGGCTTATGCCCTTAATATCAGAAATCTGCCAGGCGATGGCTCGACAATGTTTTCGTAAAATTAAAAGGAGTTTGTCATTTTATAATTCAGTTAGGTACACCGAAACTATCACTGGAAGTTTTGAATCTTTTTCTAAGATGGCATACTTGAGATGTTCAGGAAGTTCTTTTAATTCTAGGGTAGGGGGTTCTTCATAAGATGTTTTGGAAGTTCTTTCTTTTTCAAAAATAATATCTTCATAGACTTTTAACTTATACGGAAAATTTGATGGGGGGAATCAATGGCCATGGCGGTTTCTTGTAGTCTTTCAGTAGGAAAAGTTGAGGAAGAACAAAAATCATAAAATTCATCTTCAGATATGTTGTAGGAAGATTCAGCACTTAAGGTACCTAAGAATAAACATGAGTCGTGATTCTCCATGGTGTTGTTCATCGAAGGGGTGATAGAGAAGCTCACTTCATCGCCGTCTACGCATAGGAAGAGCTTGTCATTGCTTACTTCAATGATAGCTTGAGAGGTGGAAAGGAAGGGTCGGCCAAGGATCAATGGAACCTCAACGTATTCTTTGATGTCTAATATGATGAAATCCACCGGGAAGATGAATTTGTTAACTTTCACTAGAACATCCTCCACTATTCCTAACGGGTACTTAAAGGATCTATCGGCGAGCTGGAGACTAATACGCATGGGGTTGAGTCTACTAATTCCTAACTTCTTAAATAACGAGAAGGGAATTAGGTTGATACTTGCACCTAAATTGACCAATGCATGCTCGACAAAGAGATCACCAAAGATACATGGTATATAAAAACTACCCGGATAACTGATCTTCTTTGGGAAAATATTTTTCAAGACAGCAGAGCACATGGCATTTAAAGTGATGTGCCAAAAGTTCTCTATTTTCTTCTTATTAGTCAGGAGGTCCTTTAGGTACGTAGCTTAATTCGACATCTGGGTAATCGCTTCATGGAAGGGTAGATTTAAGTGGATTTGCTTAAACATTTCTAAAAAGCGGGTATGCCGATCATCAAGACGTTGCTTATTAAGTTGAGAATTGTGTGGTGGAGTTGGATCATTTTTAAAAATGGGTGGTGGAGCGAGAACTTTTTCTAAAGAAGAGAGTGGAGTGATAACTTCTTTTTCAGCAGGTGGTGTAATATTCCAAACGGGGGTGGAGCTTGCCTCGGACTCTTCGCTAACCATACCAAAAACTTGCTTCCCACTCCAAAGAGTTATATCTTTCACTTGATCTCTCGGGTTTGGCTCGGTATTGGCAGGAAGAGATCCGGCGGGTTGCTCAGATATAATTTTAACTAGTTGTCCTACTTGATTCTCTAGATTTTTAACGGATTCGGCTCGGCTTCTTATAGTCGCTTCATTAACATTAATATATTTTTAAAACATTTTCTTCCAAGCTTGTAGGTTTTTGATAATTTTGAAGAGGTGGAGGTGGTGCAGAAAAATCATTTTTTGGTGGCAGGCCATCGCGTTCAAAGGGTTACTCCATGAGAAATTTGGGTAATTTGGTAAAGCGGGATTATAACTATTCGAAAAAGCAAAGCCCGGCGCAGGAAAATTTGCAGTAGAAAAATTATTAAAAGCATTCCTAGGCATGTTGTTAACATAACTTATTTGTTTGGGTGCAACAGGTGCAGATTCCCATACCTGAGGGGTGGAGGATGCAAACATCTCCGTTATCTTTTTGCTTAGTATTTCAACTTGCAGGGCCAGCTGGGAAACGTTGTCTTCTTCTAATATACATGCAGGTTTATTTGGGCAAGTTCTAGGCACATTACACTGATATGTGTTCATGGCCATGTCCTTGAAAAGCTCAAGAGCTGCTTCCGGGGTTTTGTGGTTTAAAGTACTACCGGAAGCTGTGTGTATCGTTTGATTTGTATTTTGATTTAGCTCGTTATAAAACATCTACACTTGTAACCATACAAGCAGCGCGTGATGGGGGCATCATCTTAAGAGTTTTTTAAATGTTTCCCAGGTTTCCTATAGAGATTCAGAATCTATTTGACAAATGGCAGAAATATCATTCCTATGTTTTGCAATTTTAGCAGGCGGAAAATACTTCATTAGAAATTTTTTTGTTAGTTGATCCCAAGTGGTGATGCTCCCTCTTGGCAGAGTCATCAACCACTATTTAGCTTTTATTTTAAGGGAGAAGGGGCAAAGTCTTAGCCTAATAGCATCATTTGTAACACCATTGATTTTAAAGGTGTCATAAATCTCAAGAAAGCTAGCGATATGCACATTAGGGTCTTCATCATGAAGTCTGTCATATTGCGCATACTGCTGCACCAATTGAATTATGCTAGGATTTAGTTCGAAGTTATTATTAGCTACAGCAAGGCAAACTATGTTTGATTTTGTACCCTCTAGATTCGGTCTTGCATAATAGGACATAGGCCTTTGCAGGGCTTCCTCTACGTTGGGTTCTTCCATTCTTAAGGTAGAAAATGACTCGAAATTCTCAACCGGTATTTGGAGAGTAGGGCCTTGAAATCACAATCTTCTCCAAAGAGTACGCTAAATTTTGTGGTCCAAGTACAAAATAACCAACGGATTTTCGCAGGTCATGCACTAGAAGAAGAGAAGAAGGAAGAGACAAAAAAATAAGAAAAAATAGTTAAAAAAATTTTGAAATAGATTTTTTTCTGTTTTAACTCCCGAACTTCCCAAGGAATTCCCGATAAAGGATTCACAAGGTATTAGACAAGATAGTGGCATCTAACTCACATTGCCCTTTTTGAGAGAGTTAGGTGGTGTAAAAAATTGTGATGTGGGTTTTTATTAAGAGCGTTAATATGTTTTTTTTGAATTTTTAAGAAAGAGGGTGAGAACGAGAAATGTTAAAAGTAATAGGTTCGTTATTTCAAATTATCAAGAAAAGTTTGTCCCCGGTAACGACGCCAAAAATATAGTGTCTACTAATCGTGAAGAGAATAAGAACCGAACTAACAATCAAACTGGGCAAGTATACCTATCAAATTGTTGCTTGGGGACATAAGTGTCGTATTAAGATCCGGGAACTGTTGAGTAATCTAACTCACATGAAAACTATTATCTTATCAAAAGATTGTTTTAGGGTTTGTTAAGAGAAAACTAATTGCAATTAAGAAAAGATATATTGCGCTAAAAAGAGAACTACTTGCAGTTAAACAAAGAGCTACTAAAAGTGATTACAACCAGGTGTTGAAATGATGAAATAGAAAAGCACTTTGATCAAGATTCACCTCGACAAAAGTTGATTAAATTTGCGATAATAAATCCTAACTTAATAAGGTAAAGGCCCTTGACCATGGAGGTTCCTAAAGTTTGAAGACGCTTCTATTGTAGTCATGCCCAACTGAGTTTAGAAATGTCTGACAGAACTCTCGTCCAAATCAGATACCTAAGGCTTGCTTTACGCGGTGAACCACGCTATTGGATTTCACTCCAATCCGGGGGATTTAACGTCTGCCTCTCTCGAGGGGCACATGCAACTCTCTTTACTCTTGAGTGCTCACTTCAAACTACGAGCCTCTCGGCTAGCTAAGAGTGAAAACAAAGATGGACATTATATATCGATGATATAACACCAACTATGAATTTTCAAGAGTAAATCGAAGGCCTAAACCCTAAAAAGATAAAGTAAACTAAAAGCATCATAACTTAATCAACTCGAACCATGGGGAAATGGAGTACAAGGAGGATTAGTTAATCATGGGGAAATGGAGGAAGAAAGATGGGTAGAAGAACATTATGAAAACAAAGTGAAACGACACTTTTTATTAATGTTAAAACAGAGCTACAACTTGAAATAAAATATTACAAGTGCATGGAAATTAAAAACCTAGGTTAGCTTTAACATTAAGCTACTAAGGAAATTATAAGAGCTATTACAAAAGGGGTACACTATGATAGAATTATATAAGGATTAAAATGAGAAAGAGAGAGAGAGAGGAAGAGCATGAAAAACTTCAAGAAATAAAAGGGAAGCACCTCCCCTCTCACCCAAGACTCTTACTGAACACAAGGGGGAACCCTTGAATTTATAGAATTTTTTCGGGTCGGTCACGCCCGGGGACATGCCCGTGTAGGGGGGCGTATCAGTACTTTTGACATGCAGCAACAAAAAATCTTTAATGGTGACCTGTATTCTTCAAGATGAGGGTGACACGCCTAGAGACACGCCCATTGAGGGCGTATTAGGGGGGGTATCTGGTGTTTTTCTCAAGATTTGGGTTCTGGAAGCAAGCTTCTTTGGGATCGGGTTACACACCCGGTGACACGCCCAGGGAGGGCGTGTCAGGGGGGCGTGTCAGGTCATTTTTGCCGAAAGCTGTGAAAACCTGCAAAAAGAAGAAAATATATTAGTGGAAATAATATATACAAAAGGGGGTCCACATATAAGCTTACAAGACACGATTTGTGTATTAAAAACCAGAAAATATCCTAATAGTTTAGACTACAAAACGTACTATCATCAGGCCTATGCACTCACATTTGACATTTATGGGTGAGACAACGCCGCTTACTACGATATAGTGCTGATGAAGTCACTCACCTACGAGAGCTCACGAGATCAGTTCCCCGCCATCGAGCTCTCCCATATGTCAGCCCGCCATGACATCCGCCTCTTGCAATAGCTAGCGGATTTAAGTGATGCGCGATCCAAGCTGTGCAAAGAGGTTACAACCTTTGAGCTAGATCTGGACATCGCCAAGAAAGACCTCACCTTGCGAGAGGCTGGAGTAGTAAGCCTTTCTTATTTGCTACGCATTCATTGAACATTATTCTCGCACTAACCTTTGATTATTCTACAGGATGTCGTGATTATAGCAAAAAAGGATGCGTGAATTGCCCAATTTTAGGTGGAAAACCAGAGAATAAGGGCCCAAAATCAGTAATGGGTCGATTCGCTGGTCCCTCCCCCTTCCAGCAAACGGAAGAAGGCTCTACTGTACATGCTATATGAGATTGAGTTGATGATGTAAGGGAATGTTATTGCGGCGATGAGACATTCGCTCCAGGTGATAAGGGAGGCTTGATTCTTGAGCAGCGATGGTTAGAAGGTGATGGTTGAGATCTTATTCCCGGAACTCTTCTTGCCCATCCCGGAAATAGAGGACACCCCTGACGACATATCTGGCGAGAGCGAGCAGTCGGCATCGTCGCCTTAAAGCTCTCTCATTCTTGCTTTTTTCCTTATAATTTCGTTTTTTGGTCTCTTCCCCTTGCAAAATGTGAGTATTCCTTGATAATTATGAAAATAAAGATTTTGAAAGTGAGGATAGATACAACTCTAGAGGGAGGGTGAATAGAGTATTCAAAAATTATGACACCCTACTCAACTCCCTTAGAGTTAATTTGCAGAATGATTTTATAGATATTTGAAACCCTAGAGCCTAACACAAAGTGAAGTGCATAAGAGAAAGCTAACTGTAATTACAGTTGAGCTTTGGTCCTATCACAGCAACTAGCAATCCTAGTTATTTCTACTCACAGCCACAGTGCAATAATTAAATGAAGCAACACAGACGACACAAGAGGTTTATAGTGGTTCCCTCTAAATAGGTATGTCCACTCTTCTACCACCCTGGTAGGAATCCACTACAGGTTTTTGTCCAGGTGCCCTTCCACCAACTGATCTGGTTCAGGTAGATCAAGTAGACCCTTTGAGCTTTTTATCAGGAGCTCAAAATCCAACACAGGTTTTTGATCAGGTGCCCTGACACCAAGGTTCACTTTTGAAGGGAGTAATAACCCTTTATACATGAGGTTGAGAGAGAGAGAATGACTTCTCTATTATTAAAACAATATTAGAGAAGCAAGTGGATTGCACAGAGCTAGAAAGCTCTAAGGAATCAAGGCTCCCCCTATCTTAGTGATATCCAGGAAAAAGTCTTGCTTCAGGGTGCAGGAACTCTTCTGAACTTGTGACAGAGAGCTGTCTTGAAGTTCTTGAAGGAGCAGCTTGAAGAAGACTCTTGATTTGTAATGGATGTTCTTCTTCAACAGCTTTTCTTCCTTCTTCTTCTTCTTGAGACTCTGAGTGAATGTTCCTTGCAGCAGGATGAACTCCGGATTGAAGAAGAGAGAGTTGAGGAAGGTCGATCTTCTCGGTTGAATGTAACAATATATGAGAGTTGTATCTCTTCTTGTTGTGTATGAAACTGTGTGTATACTTTGCTTGCTTAGTATATCTGTGTGTATGTGTATATGTTATTTTTTGAAAACTTATTTCAAAAGAACCCTTTTATATATTAGCCTCTGTAATGGTTCTAATCTTTATTTGAACTTTGTCTTCTTTTGAGATCTTCAATCTGGGCTGCAAATAGCACAATACAAAAATATATCCTGCCGACAGACATCCTATAAAGGGATAAAGCTTTCTAAGAAGCTGCATATCCAATTTGGTAAAAGGAGTACTAGAGAAAGCCACATCAGAACAAAATCTTTACGGCCAGAGAAGACTTTTGAGTCTAACGGCTATAAAGGACAGCATGGCAGATAAAGCATAAAGATATTTCAACTAATAACACAAAAGACTTTTGTCAGAAAGAACTTGACTTATGCATAAAGAATGGGGCAAAGATTGCCTTGAGATGTATGCATAAAATAAATGAAATAATCTTTAATAAAATATGCCAAATAAATAGGAAATTAATCATAGAATAGAAGGAGTACAAAATTACTAAAAGCAGACAGAAGAACGTCGAACGACCCACGGAGATCGTCGACCGAACTACAGAGATCGTCGATCTATAAGAACAGATAGTCAAACGACACAGATAGTCGAACTATAAAAGCAGATAGTCGAACTACCACAGCAGATAGTCGAACTATCAGAACAGATAGTCGAGCTATCAGATAGTTGAACTATCCAAGGCAGATAGTCGAACTATCAAATAGAACAGATAGTCGAACTATCAAACAGATAGTCGAGCTTTCAGATAGTTAAACTATCAAGGCAGATAGTCGAACTATCAAACAAAACAGATAGTCGAACTATCAAACAGATAGTCGAGCTATCAGATAGTTGAACTATCAAGCCAGATAGTCGAACTATCAAACAAATAGTTGAACTAACAAATAATTGAACTATCAAGAAATCTGTCGGGTCAAAATAAGTCGAGCGGGGTTCGACGATCGACGAGGCAGATACCACAGATCATCGAGCTAATAAGAGTTGAACTAACTCAAAGATAGAGGATCTGTTGACTGACGATAGTCGACCAACTGATAGACGATCGTCGAACAGTTGATAGATGATAGTCGAGCGGCGTTCGACCATAGTCGAACCAAACATAACTTAACCAAATCTTCATCTGGAAAAGTGACAACTCTACAACTGAGGAAAGACTAATCTAACAACTAACCTTTGACCATAGATAAATCTTGGGTCAAGAAACTAATTGAGAAGACTAAACTCAAATCCAAACTAGGGTACCAACAATCTCCCCCTATTTGGGTTAAGTCTCTCAAAACAAAAACTACTGGAAATAAATATAACTCAGGAAAAGAAACATCTAAGCATAAAAATGCATCAATCAAACAGTCAAATAAACATACTGTCAATAAATAAAACATAAGCAGCATCAGAATCTGATTTAGAGACAGAAGAACCAGGAAGGAAAGAAATTTTTCTGAAGGGATCTAGAGCTTCCTTCTTTGATATCTTCAAGTCTTGTTCTCTAATGATTTTAGATTCTCTTTCTCTTTGCACTACTGCTTCTGGGTGCTTTTCCATATATTTAGAAGGATCAAAAACCTCAGGTCTGACCTTGAATCTATCTAGCTCCTTCTTTCTGAATTTTGACATAGTAGTTAAGCCTGTAATATCTTTTCCTTCAGCTCTGGCTTGTCTGATCTGAGCTGCTCCAACCAATTCAAGAAATCTAGCCATCCTGAAATCAGGATTAAGCTCTTGGCTTTCATATTCATTATTACCAGTTGGATCTAGAGGTTTTATAGTTTTGAATTTTGTAGAGAGTTCTAGGATACTTGCAGCTGGCTCTTTATTTTCTTGAATAACTAGAGACGATGGAGAAACAAACTCTGCATATTTTTTACTTAATTTTTCAGAGTAAACTACTCTTTTACCTTTTGAATCTTTTTTCTTTGTTTGAGCTAGATTTTTGGATGGTATGCTTTTGCTTTCTTTAGGAGAGGATGCTTTTCTCTTGGGTAAAGGAGGAGGAGAAAAGGTTGGCTTCTGATATACTATCTCCTTCACTTGCTCTTTTGTATCAGCATCTTGTCTTTGATATCTATATTGAGATCTGCCTTGATATCCTGGATTATTTCCTCTTTGATAAGCTTGAGATGGAGTGAATCTAGCAGAAGGGGTTGAGGTATTGGCAGAAATATTTCCAGATGCTCCTGCACTAGGAGGTGGAGGAGGAAGACCTCTAAGAGTCCACTTGGGAGTTGGACTGTCATATCTTTTGCTTTTCTTTTTCTGCTTTTGTTGATTTCTGGATAGTCCAATCCAATGTTGATATTCATTAGATTTGGGATCTATCCCTTTCAGTATATAATAGGGAACATCATGATCAGGGTTTGGAGGAGGAGGAGCAGCAGCTTTCCTTTTCCTTTTTGTTGCTTTCTTCTTCTTAGAATTTTCTGACTGATCAGAATCATCCCCATCATCAGAATGAGATGATGGAGGTTGATCATAAGGGTCAAAATCCTCTTGCTCAGCTTGTTATTTGGCTTTTAATGCAGCTCTCTCTCTTTCATCTTCTAAGGCATCTTGTGCTAGAAGGGTATCCAGGTCTAGTCCTGGGGTGTCATCCCAGACTGTAGATCTTTCTTCTTGATCATCTGAAACTTTTTATTGCTCAGCTGTAACTGTCTTGAGGACCAGTTCATCTTGCACAGCTATTTGAGCTGGAGGAGTAGATTCAGGATCTTGAACAGCAGATTCTTGAGCTTGTTCTGGAGCTGGTTCTAGAGCTGGTTGTTGAGCAGGTTCTTGAGCAGCTTGAACTTCTTAAACTAGATCTGAAACCAAAGGGACACAAAGGTGTTCTACATGGTATCGAAACATCCCTTCCAGGTATTCACAGGCTAGCATGTCAGTTAACATGTCAAGGAATTGAGTAAATGAATTACCTTCAGGATTTTCTTCAGAATTTTCGAACTCCCACAAGTCATCTAGATAGGAGATAATTGCTCCTTCTAGGAATAGAGCAACTATGGGAGTGGAGGCTTCTTCAAGGCACACTTTGAAGGAAAATTCTACTTCCATTATGATATCAGATGGCCTCTGAACTGGTGCTGGTTCTGCAGATGATGTTGTAATGTCAACTGAAACTGCTGTTTCTTTTTGAATTTCAGCTTGGGGATCTGCTGGAAGAGTAACAAGGGGAAGTCCTGAGGCATCTTCTTCGAACATCTCCCCCTGCCTGATTTCAGTAGATACTGAAGTCAGGCCCCTAAATAAAGAGGGCTTAGCAGACTTGGAGAGGGCTATGATGGAGGATGGCAGGGAAGAGATGGTAGAAACAAGAGGGGAAATTGCTTCTTCAATCATGGTTTTTATTGAGGGAGTAATTAGCTCTAGGATGTTTGCAATGAAAGTTGGAGTTATTTAAAATGATGTGGATGGGGGAAGCTCAGTAGATGGAAGATCATCAGGGATGATTGTCTCCTGATGAGATATGTTATGAACTGGGGATTGATGAGTGGATGCAGGAAGATCAATATGATCTGAATGAGAAATTGGTGACTGAGGTGGAGTGGGTAGATTCTCAGAAACCAACAGATCAAAACTAGGATGAGAAATCCTAGCAAGATGTGAAGGAAGTGGAGATGCTGGTGGTGATGCATGGAGAATAGTGGAGGAATCAAGTAGAAGAGAGACAGTGGATGTAGATGGTAATGCAGAAGTGGATGGCAATGCAGAAGAAGAAGTAATGGGGGGAAAGGAGGAGCCTTCTTCATGTAGGTGGGGAGTGACTGGTACAGTCCTGGTGCTCTCAGATAAAACCGGAGCTACCCTAGCTGGTTAAGACTTCTGAATGCTCCTTTTCCACTTAACAAATAAGGTGGGATCCATTTTCTTACTGGCATTGATGGAAGTTGCAACTGTACCCAACAGTTGAGGATATTTCTCTTTTAGGAAAATTCCTATTACCCTTCCAAGGGTTACTTCCTTCTTGCTGTTCTTCTTTCTGATCAAATCAAACATTATCCCTGCCTAATTTATCTCTTTCTTATTGATAATTTCACTCATCAAAGCAAACTGCTGCCTGGTTATATTGTCATGAGCTGAGTGATTGCCCAAAAGCACTTTTCCAACAAGTTCAGCTAAGAACTTAATCCTCAACGGGAAGTTAGCTTTCAGCAACTTTGTAGGAATGCCCTCATCATGTCCTAGCTCGACGAGCATTCTTCCATACTCTTGAATATCTTAGTCATATTATTCTTGTCCATTCAATAATCCAGAAATTTCAGTCAGAACGGAAGGAGTCAGGATTACCTCTTCGCCGCCTATTGTCCCGGTCATGGATTCGTTGCTGGAAGACGAAGAGAAAACCCATTCTTTGATCTCTGGAATGTTGATCTTGATCCTTGTTGACATCCGCTTTTCCAAACCTTGATCCTTGCAGAGCTGTAGTATCTCTATAATCTCTGCATCGCAGGCGCTTAACGAGTCGAAATCCACACTGAAACTGGCGTCAAACTTCATCGCTGTCAGGAGAGCTGGAGCAATCGCCATCAATTTTGTCGAAGAAGACGAGAGAAGCGAAGAGCAGAAAGCGCGGGGCAGAGCTTAAACAGAAAGACGGAATATGAAAAGACGAGCTCTGTCGACTACTAAAAAGACGATCTCTTTACCTAGGTCGACCATCAGTTTTATATTAAAATGACAATCGTCGACAAGTTTTAACAGATAGTAGAAGCGATAGTCGAACGGTCGTTCGACAATCGTTTCCTGAAGCAGAGTAGTCGAGCAATCGTTCGACTATTTCTGTCTTCACAAGCAAATGAGCCGACGTCAACCATAGGTCGGCGATAGGCTCAACCTGTTCGACTATCGTCGAACGTTGTTCGACGATCTTCAAACAGATTTCAAAGAAGGCAGAAGTCACACTTAGTCTTTTCCATTTATCATGCCTAGTTGAACCAAAAAGAACAGATGCTTCTGTTCATCTAAGGGCTTGGTGAAAATATCACCTCTCTGAAGGTCAGTGGATATGAACTCAAGGCTGATCTTGTTCTTTTCCACACAATCCCTTAGAAAATGATGTCTAATCTCAATGTGCTTGGTCTCATAGTGGTGCACAGGATTTTGTACAATGGAGATAGCACTAGTACTGTCACACATGATTTTGTTGTTCTTCTGTGTACCCGTAATCCAAAAGTTGGTTTTGAATACACAGGATCTGTGAACAACAACTAGCAGCTGCTATATATTAGGGCTCTGCAGTTGAAGTTGAGACAGAAGCCTATTTCTTACCGAACCAATAGACTAATCTCTCTCCCAGGAACTGACATGTTCCTGAGGTACTTTTCCTGTCAACTCTACAACCAGCATAGTCAGAATCAGAGTATCCAATTAACTCAAATTCTGATTCTGCTGGGTACCATAGTCCTAAATTTGGACATCCCTTCAGGTATCTCAAAATTCTCTTGAGGAGAATCAAATGAGATTCCTTGGGGTTGACCTGGAATCTAGCACATAGGCATGTAGCAAACATTATATTTAGTCTACTTGCAGTTAAATACAACAGGGAACCAACAATGGCCCTATAATTTTTCTGATCAACAGGCTTACCCTGATCATTAGAATCTATAACTACATTTGTAGCCATAGGTGTATGCATTGCTTAAGCATCAGCCATCCCAAACTTTTTTACCAATTCCTTTGCATATTTAGATTGGGAGATGAAGATGCCATCAGCATCTTGCTTTACTTGGAGACCAGGAAAGTAAGAAAGCTCACCCATACTACTCATCTCAAACTTAGAATGTATCAGGTCTGAGAACTTTTTGCACAGTTTGGGATCAGTGGAGCCAAAAATAATATCATCCACATAAACTTGAACTAACATGATGGTGTCCTTGTGATGCTTAACGAAAAGGGTTCTATCAACTACTCCCCTAACAAAGTTGTGCTCTAACAGGAAACAAACTAGAGTCTCATACCAGGCTCTGGGTGCTTGCTTGAGTCCATAAAGAGCTTTTTGCAACTTGTAAACAAATGAGGGTTGAGTTGAAGAGACAAACCCAGGAGGTTGTTCACCAAACACCTCTTCCTTTAGCTCACCATTTAGGAATGCACTCTTGACATCCATCTGAAAAACCTTAAACTTCATATAGGCTGCATAAGCTAGAAAGATCCTAATTGCCTCTAGCCTTGCAACAGGGGTAAAGGTTTGGTCATAGTCTATACCTTCCTCCTGTCTATAGCCCTGATCTACAAGCCTAGCTTTGTTCTTTACAATAATTCCATTTGCATCCAACTTGTTTCTGAACACCCACTTGGTGTCTATGATCAGTTGGCCTTTAGGTCTTGGAACCAAAGTCCAGACTTTACATCTTTCAAATTGATTAAGCTCCTCTTGCATAGCAATGATCCAGTGGGGATCTAGCTCTGCATCTTTAATGGTGAGGGGCTCAATCTATGAAAGGAAACAAGCATGCATCACATCCTGTCTTAATTGATGTCTTGTTTGCACATCAGCTGATATGTCACCAATCACTTGAGATGTAGGATGATCTTTAAGTATGACAATTTCAGCAGGTGGGATGTGATCTTCAACAACAGTTTGAATTAAGTCCTCTTGAGGAATTAAATCAACTGTTGGTGGTACAGCAACTGCTTCCACAGTGTCTTCATCACTGTCTGAATTAGTGATATGAAGAGTTGAAAGATGGAGAATCTCTTGAGTGACATCTTTGCATGACTCAGGTACCTGCAATGAGCTTGAGGAAGGAGAAGTTTCCTTCTCCTTGTAAAACATCTTTGACTCATCAAAAAAAACATGCACCGACTCCTCTATTTTAGAAGATGATTTATTAAACACCCTATAAGCTTTGCTTACTTGGGAATATCCAAGAAAAATTCCCATTGAAGCTTTTGCTTCAAACTTTCTAAGATATTCTTTGTTGTTATTGTGAATATACACTACACAACCAAAGACTCTAAAATAATTAATTTTAGGTTTCTTTCCTTTAAGCAACTCATAAGGAGTTTTACTCTTAAGCTTGTGTATAAGACATCTGTTCAAGACATAATTAGCTATGCTAACAGCTTCTGCCCAATAAAAGAGAGGCATGTTATCATCTGCCAATAATGTTCCAGCAGCTTCAATCAGGGTTCTATTCTTCCTTTCCACTACCCCATTTTGTTGGGGAGTTCTAGGAGCAGAGAAGCTATGTTTGATACCTTCTTTCTCACAGAATTCTTGCATGAGAAGAGACTCAAACTCAGTACCATGATCACTTCTGATCAAGGCCACATGAGTAGAATACTCAGTCTGCACACATAACAGAAAGTCTGTAAGAACTTTGAAGTTATCAGCCTTAGTTCTCAAGAAGAACACCCAAGTGAACCTAGAGAAGTCGTCTACAATCACTAAAGTGTAATACTTCCCTCCTAGACTCTGTACATTTATTGGGCCAAAAAGGTCCAAATTTAATAAATACAGGATTCTAGGTGAATCTCTTTTATTTATAGATTAAAAGGACTTTTTGGTTTGCTTGCCTAATTGACAAGCCTTGCATAGGCTTTCCTTCTTGTAGGGGCAAGAAGGTAAACCTCTAACAAGCTTGTATTTAGATAACCTAGATATATTCTTGAGGTTGACATGGCTAAGCCTCCTATGCCATAAGGTGTTATTATTTGTTACTTCATTAAACAGGTAGATTTGAGATTGAGTTGAGTTAAAATATACTAAATAAATATTACCCTGTCTAATGCCTACTAACACTACATTACTATTTAAAGTAATATTACAGAGAGTGAGTGAAAGATACCTGATAACCTGCATCACATAACTGGCTTACTGAGATTAGGTTGTGCTTCAGTCTAATTACATATGCAACCATTTTGAATGTTACTGCTCCAATGATAATCCTACCATATCCTTCTGTTTGACCACAGCTAGAATCCTCAAAGATCACCTTTGGTCCAAGCTTGGCCTTGTATTTTGATAGATTTTCTTTTTTTCATGTCATGTATTTGGAACAGCCACTATCCAAATACCATTTATCTTTAGTAATTGGATAGGTCTTCACTTGCAAATTAAACAGTTAGACTTTATGGACCCAGACAACCTTGGGTCCATTATTCTTCATATAATGAAAACTTGAAATAAAAGAGTAAGCAGGCTGGGGTTTATATCCTAAGGGATAGGATCTCCTAGGTGGAATGCTCCATGCAGTTGATGGGTCAATAAACCTAGTGTTTCTATTTACATTAGGATTTATAAGGTTCAGGTGATTATTTTTAAAATCATATTGAGATCGTCGATCATCGTTTGACGATCGATGCTCAGATCGTCGAGCATCGTTTGACCATTGAGCCTTCGATCGTCGAGCATAGTTCGACGACTTTTGTAGTTCCTTAAATTTTTGCTTCCTCTTTTCTCTCTTAGCTTTATTTAAGGCTTTGTTAACTAGATTTACTTGCTCAGTATTCTTTATTCAATCAGCTGAAATAAAGTTTACTGGAGTTGAAAGATGATTTTTAAGAACCAAGGGGGGTTCACTTGATGAGGCTCCTAAGCCTAGCTTAATATTGCCTGACCTAGTGTTTGTCATGCTAGTGATCTCTAGCAGCTTAAGGCTTCTACCATTTAGAGATTCTTCTAATCTTTTTGACTTAGCTAGTTCATTTTTAAGAAATTTTATTTCTTCACTTGACTTAGTGAGTTTTGCTTCTAACCTAGCATTTTCAATGGAGACGATTTCTGATTCTGCTATCCTATTTCTAAGCTCCTTAATTTATTTTTCTGAACTAATTAAATCTAAACAAAGGGATTTAAATTCAGATTTTAATTCAGCAGAAGAAAAATCATAAGAAGATAATACCTGATCTTCTGTAGGCATTTCTTCATCGTCATCAGAACTCTCTGCAGCTGAGTGATTGCTGCAGGCATCAATTGCCATAAGGCAAATTTCCTTTGCCTTCTTCTCTTCCTCATCTTCACTAGAGCTTAAGGAGGAAGATTCCTCATCTATATCACTCCAGGTTTCAACAACAAATCCTTTCTCCTTCTTCTTGTTTTTTTAGGAGGAGGACTTGGAGTGCTTCTTCTGATGTTCTTTTTCTTTTCTCTTATCCTTGTTCTTTTCCTCTGGAAACTCTGGTAGAATGTGTCCAGGTTTCCTGCAGCCATAACAGATAATTTCTTTAATAGGAGATCTGTCATATCTTTGTTTATCTTCATATCTTGAAGACTTCTTTCTGAAGTCCTTTCTGCCCATCTTGAGAAACCTTTTGGCAAAGAGTGCCATCAGCTCCTCATTGAATTGGCTTCCTTCAGAAGCATCAACAACTTTGAGATCAAGAGTTTGCTCTTTCCTTGTTGGAGTGGGAGTCTTAGCTTCAGCTTCAGCTTCCCAGGACTTTAGAACTTGCTCAAAAGATTTGAGCTTTCCAAGGAGGGCTTTAGTTGAGATTTTAGTTGTACTTCTGGCCTCCTTGATGGGACAGATCCTAAGATCCCATGTGCTGGGGAAGCACATAAGTATCTTATCATTGACCTCTGTTAATGTTATCTCCTTATCAAGGGTTCTCAGCTCATTCATGATAGTGCTGAGCCTGGTGTACATTCCTTCAACTGATTCAGCTTCAGTGTTCTTGAAGTTTTCATATTGAGATATAAGGTTGGACCATCTGTCCTTCCTCTCATCAGCTGAACCAGCTACAGTCTGGTTCAGTGAGTCCCACATGGCTTTTGCAGAAGTGCAATCAGCCACTTTCTTAAAGGTTTCATCAGACATAGTCTGAGCCAGAATATTCATAGCTTTTGCATCAGCTATTTTTGCTTTCTTGTAAGCATCATTGTAATCTGGAGGTGGCACTGCACTGAGATTTGTAGATGTTGTAGCAGTGGCTGCAGCAGGTGGTGTTGGAGGTCCTGTCAAAATAGAAGAAAAAATATCTTCATCAATAGAATTCATATAACTTGATTCTTGCCTTCCAGATGCTGAACTTAGCTAAGTTGCAAACTGGAGGTCTGGTGCTAGAATAATCCTTGTACTGGGCCATGAAGTGAAAGTCTATAAACTTGGTATATATCTGGATCTTGTGACTCAAGTGTTAGTATGTACAGTCAGTCAACCTCCCTCTGATACCAATTGAAAGTGAGGATAGATACAACTCTAGAGGGGGGGGGGGGTGAATAGAGTATTCAAAAATTTTGACACCCTACTCAACTCCCTTAGAGTTAATTTGCGGAATGAGTTTATAGATATTTGAAACCCTAGAGCCTAACAATAAGTGAAGTGCACAAGAGAAAGCTAACTGTAATTACAGTTGAGCTTTGGTCCTATCACAAAAACTAGCAATCCTAGTTATTTCTACTCACAGCCACAGTGCAATAATTAAATGAAGCAACACAGACGACACAAGAGGTTTATAGTGGTTCCCTCTAAATAGGTACGTCCACTCTTCTACCACCCTGGTAGGAATCCACTACAGGTTTTTGTTCAGGTGCCCTACCACCAACTGATCTGGTTAAGGTAGATCAAGAAGACCCTTTGAGCTTTTGATCAGGAGCTCAAAAACCAACACAGGTTTTTGATCAGGTGCCCTGCCACCAAGGTTCACTTTTGAAGGGAGTAATAACCCTTTATACAGGAGGTTGAGAGAGAGAATGACTTCTCTATTGTTAAAACAATATTAGAGAAGCAAGTGGATTGCACAGAGCTAGAAAGCTCTAAGGAATCAAGGCTCCCCTGGCTTAGTGATATCCAGGAAGAAGTCTTACTTCAGGGTGTAGGAACTCTTCTGAACTTATGACAGAGAGCTGTCTTGAAGTTCTTGAAGGAGCAGCTTGAAGAAGACTCTTGATTTTTAATGGATGTTCTTCTTCAACAACTTTTCTTCCTTCTTCTTCTTCTTGAGACTCTGAGTGAATGTTCCTGGAAGCAGGATGAACTCAGGATTGAAGAAGAGAGAGTTGAAGAAGGTCGATCTTCTCAGTTGAATGTAACAATATCTGAGAGCTGTATCTCTTCTTGTTGTGTATGAAACTGTGTGTATACTCTGCTTGCTTAGTATATCTGTGTGTATGTGTATATGTTGTTTTTTGAAAACTTATTTCAAAAGAAGCTCTTTATATATTAACCTCTGTAACGGCTCTAATCTTTATTTGAACTTTGTCTTCTTCTGAGATCTGCAATCTGGGCTGTAAATAGCACAATACAAAAATATATCCTGCAGACAGACATCCTATAAAGGGATAAAGCTTTCTAAGAAGCTGCATATCCAATTTGATAAAAGGAGTACTAGAGAAAGTCACATCAGAACAAACTCTTTACGGCCAGAGAAGACTTTTGAGTCTAACGACTATAAAGGACAGCATGGCAGATAAAGCATAAAGATATTTCAACTAATAAGACAAAAAACTTTTGTCAGAAAGAACTTGACTTATGCATAAAGAATGGGGCAAAGATTGCCTTGAGATGTATGCATAAAATCAATGAAATAATGTTTAATAAAATATGCCAAATAAATAGGAAATAAATCATAGAACAGAAGGAGTACAAAATTACTAAAGGCAGACAGAAGAACGTCGAACGACCCACAGAGATCGTCGACCGAACTACAGAGATCGTCGATCTATCAGAATAGATAGTCGAACGACACAGATAGTCGAACTATCAGAGCAGATAGTCGAACTAGCACAGCAGATAGTCGAACTATCAGAACAGATTGTCGAGCTATCAGATAGTTGAACTATCCAAGGAAGATAGTCGAACTATCAAACAGAACAGATAGTCGAACTATCAAACAGATAGTCGAGCTATCAGATAGTTGAACCATCAAGGCAGATAGTCGAACTATCAAACAAAACAGATAGTCGAACTATCAAACAGATAGTCGAGCTATCAAATAGTTGAACTATCAAGCCAGATAGTCGACCTATCAAACAAATAGTTGAACTAACAAATAGTTGAACTATCAAGAAATCTGTTTGGTCAAAGGAAGTCGAGCGGGGTTCGACGATCGATGAGGCAGATACCACAGATCATCGAGCTAACAAGAGTTGAACTAACTCAGAGATAGACGATCTGCTGACTGACGATAGTCGACCAACTGATAGACGATCATCGAACAGTTGATAGACGATAGTCGAGCGGCGTTCGACCATAGTCGAACCAAAAACAACTTTACCAAATCTTCATCTGGAAAAGTGACAACTCTACAACTGAGGAAAAACAAATCTAAAAACTAACCTTTGACCATAGATAAATCTTGGGTCAAGAAACTAATTGAGAAGACTAAACTCAAATCCAAACTAGGGTACCAACAGATTTGTTATGAAATTTCTTTTTCCTTATTCGCGCTTTGATTTCGAATGATCTACTTTGCGAAAACGCATTCATCTCGCGCTTCCTCTAAGTCCATGATGACGATAACTCGTGAGACCATATACTTACTTCCCGCATCATCAATCTGGTAAATCACTGACTTTGCTATTTCATTGTATAGGATTTTACATCGAACTTGCCGCCTAGGATATAGTTCTTGCGACGATCTCGCCTCATAGTCTAATACGCATATAGAATCAAGATTTTGCTTCGTTCTCGCCACATAGGATTATGCGCGAATGGGAAAAATTTTGTGAAAACAAGCTTTGAACACTCATATTTTCCTATACATTTTCCCCTGCCCTTAGCCTTTTCAAAAAATTTAACCTTTGGTTGTGATGCAGGACTACGCGTTGACACCGAAATATCTACGGATTAACTTGAATGCCTCTATACTATTCAAATTCGACGCTCGCACAAAATATCACGCAGCGTACTCTCCAAGCAATTTTATCACGATTATGCTAACGCCCGGGTAGCCAAACCGTGTGGGATCAAGTAGAGGCTATAAGCCAATTTCCTTTCCTGCTAAAAGGACCCACCCGGTCCATTCGAGCGAAGGTTGTACCAAAAGAGATCTACCAAAAATTACGATCCGGAAGACGGAAGATCTTTCCCAACCAAAAATTACGAGGTTCGCCAAACCTTTCCGAAATAAATCGATTAATATGAATACAAACCGAATGGATAAAACCACGATTATTCAACTATTCCAATTCAACACAAAATTTTCCCGCCACAAGAATATCTAGAAGAGAAACACTCGTGAGTAGAGATTTTCGTTACCCAAATCGAAATGGTTGATTCCGATTATATAACTTGGATTGTCATTCCACAGCTCCTTCAGAGTGACGTCGGATGGAGAGAAAGTTCGTCCGCCTTTGCCGCTTCACGCCTTGGCCAGAAAATCTGGGCAACGAAGAAGAAGTGTGGTCGTGTATGGACCCGAGAGAGAGTGGCTGGGTTATTGAGGGGAGGAGGGCCGTTTTATTTGTGTGGAGATGGGTAGTGTTGGAAAACTATTAATATGGGGAGGTAGGAGAGTGGAAACATGGCGGCTTGGATGAGGGGGCTAGGGTTAAGGATTAGGAGGCTTGCGCGGCAGTTTAGTTTGGTGGAGTGATGTGGCTAAGAGATGGAGAAGAGGAGGGGTGGTGTCTTGGTGGCAGATTGGAGAGGAGGGGGGTTGTAAGCTGAGAGGGAGGGAGAGAGGGGAGGTGGTGTTGGCGGGTAGAAGGAGGGGGAGTTGGGTTATGCTTCGCCGAATCTAAGAGAGAAGGAGGAGGGGACTTCAAGAGGGAAAATTAGGTTTTCAATTCTTATTCAACTTGCCCCATAATGAATCAATGCTAGGCCTTATATAGGCCTACAACATGGACTTGACTACATGCAGCCCAATTAAATAAAGATACACTCTAAAGTTCAAAAGCATAAAGAAATAATTAAAATAATTAAACAATTAACAAACTAAATGCAACCTAATAAAATTGAAATTATCATGCTAGATATTATAAAGTGGTGTTGCGCCTAGGGCGGAGATTGTAGCGTCGCTCCACACGACCACCATGGCGACACAAGTCTTTTGTTGGAGAAGAAGGAGGGTCTTCTGCGACCAAGCCGTCATCTTTAACTGGTTGGGGGTCGTCGTCTTTACCAATCCTCCCTCGCTCAAAAGGACTCATCACCGATGAGTTGTCTCAAAGGTACCAGCGTAGAAGAACATCGTCCAAAAGAGCTACCTCCGATTCCGGAAGCCAAGATTCATCGGAGGCCGGACAATCGCGCCATCGAATCAAGTAGCAGCGCACATCACCATTTGGAGAGGGAAGCACTTCATCCTGGAGAATCCTATCTGGCAAAAAATTTGTCTTAGGAAACCTTGGAAAAGCATTAGGCAATAAAGGAGGAAAATCTTTTTCATCAACATGCAATGTACCTCTGTTGGAGACCAATGAAGAGGGCGATCCAGTAATACACTCAACCCTAGACCCATTAGAACTTGTAGTTGAGCTGAACGGATAGGCAGATAATTATAGTGGCGGAGCAACATATGGCGTTAAATCAAAAACATGAAAAATAGGGGAAATACCCCTTATCGGTTGGTAACTCCAAAAGATATGCATTTTCTTTTAATTTCTTTAAGATCCAAAAAGGCCCAGCTTGCCGGTTCGTTAACTTTTTTATGGTGCCCGAGGGCAACTGTTAAGGGATGAGACTCACCATGATTAAATCGCCAATTTTGAAGGGAGACGCCCTCTTATGTACGTTAGCATTAGATTGATAAGATGCGTATTGTGTGGCTAGCGTTTCATTTATATGTGTAACGATTCCACCCGTTAAACAACATATAATAGAAGGTCTGGCCGGGGCCCCACACTATATGCCACAAACAGATGGTGATGTCACAGGTTAATACCACCAGCGTATCCTAACTCAGAGCATGCTAGCGGAAAAGCTACATATTAGCTTAACTCATACAAGGAATATCCACTATATATATAAACTAAATTTATATACAATCTCTCAAACGAGGGGATAGCAAATACTACAGTTTGGCCTTAAGGCCTTATAGTTCCTCTTTATACATTATGGATTACAGACATCGGCGCGCAGGCCGGCCATACATGAATAAAAGAAAGTACATTAGCTAGCCTTAAAGGGCTAGTAGCAACAGCAAGAGAGGCAACAGCAGCAGCAGGGGCATCAGCCCTTCACTTTCCGCTCAGCTCTCCAGCACCTGCACAGGAACAATCCACCCAGATTGTGGCAAACAAGGCAACGGTCAGCATTCAGCTGACCAATTTATAATAATCCTACGCCTTTCCCGGGGGAGTGGTATTCCTTCCCTGCAGAGAAATACATCAATGGACAGCTATCACAAATATTGTGCTTTCACGCACAAGCACTCCATCACAACCGTCGGCCACCTGGCCCGACGATCTGTTCTCTCAGGAACACTTGTGGGTACACCGGCGAACCGGGATCAACACCATTGAGCATTTAATTTTAATGGCGCGCAGGCCTAAGACTCTCATTATACTGCTGACGAAAGCCCAATGCCTTGGCAATTCCTTATATAGCCAACATAATACAGGTACAGATCCACCACCCTTCGTTGCTCAAATCACCTTGCCATCACAAATCACATCGTACTTGTGGCTACAATTAAAGGCGCAGGTTGACTTCACCTTTCCTGTTTGGCACGAGGCCATTTAGAGCTCGCAGCTCACAATCGTCATAACGTCCGCCAAGGACTTGCGTCACATTAGCCACACTATCTAAATCGTACCGGCTTCATTATCCATCAAGAACATGCTACATCGTAGCCACAACACAAACAACACACGGGCATTTTCCTGGAATTCAACATTCCAGTACTTCCTGCTACTCCCCTTCACAGGCACAACCTAACGACCCCACTAACTACATGAGTATACGTGGAGTCTTCTCCGGTGCGTAAATGCAATATCACCAATCAAGACCAACATGTCCAGATGGGCTTCACACAACATGTCTATCTCGTACTACACACATCCGGGTCTATATGTAGACTCAACACGGGGATAACAACTATCAACCCACCAGAATCACTTACTCTTTCCACCTTTTGGTGGAGAGGATTCCTTACTCATGCATAAAGAAGGACTTCACATGTCCAAGAAGGAAGATCGTTACCCTTGACGATCTCTTGTGAGCCATCGAAAATCTAGCCGGTTGGAAAGCACCGCAGCAGCTTTGTCTCCACAGAACTAGCATAGGATCTCAAATCGGACCACGGGAGCACCACCAAAGCCTTGCTCTTCTCCTCCTTCTCCTTCCTCCAAGCTCACTCTTTTTCTCTCTTGATAAGAATGAGAGAAGAGACCAACCCGCAGCATTATCACTGTAGGAAAGCTCCCGGGCCCTTGGATCCAAATATAAGGAAATGGATGGCCAAGATCTGCCCAAAAGTCTAAATATGACTTGACACGGCCTGTGACACGCCCGTATCATAGGTCGTGTACCCCAAGCATTGAACGAACCGACTCAAACTAAACCAGAACACGGGCTCCTACACGCCCGTGTCACAAGGTCGACACGCCCGTGTCAACTTTGACATGACCGTGTGACCGACAGTGCCACCCTTTCAGCACAGGAAAAAATACCCCGAGAAGTACACGGCTAAGGCACAAGCCCGTATCCTTGGCCGTGTGCCCAACACGTCCCAGTGACACGCCCGTATCACAGGGCTTGTTCCACACTCAATGCCACTCCTCTCAACGCCACTCAACGCCGCCCGGTTCCCAACCCGAGCAGGACATACCCTGAGACACGCTCGTGTCCCAGGCCGTGTCACCTCTCGACAATCGTCGACCGTGCTATCTCGAGAAGTTGCCTCGACGCATACAACAAAGGACACGCCCTAGGACATGCCCGTGTCCCAGGAAGTGTGCACTGGACATGGCCTGGGACACGCACGTGTCGCAGGCCGTGTCCCATGTTAGCTCTTCACGTACACAATTGTCCCACTGGACTTTGACCACCCCGATTATCTTGTTTCGTAACTATTTTTTGGCTCGATCATCGATCCGAATGGGTCTAACCTTCGTCGTTAGCCCATACTCGACCGGTACACGATCATTCTCAACTACTTTAGCTTGATCCTTGACAGCTTTGCAAAGTACTGAGATGTGGAATACATCATGCAATCCACTCAACTCTGCTGAAAGCGCTAGCCGATAAGCAGCTTCCCCGACTCGCTCCACCACTTCAAATGAACCAAGATATCTCAGACATAGCTTTTTCAATCGCTGAATCCTAGATTCACCTTTGAAAGGCTTGATTTTCAAATAGACCCAATCGCCCACCTCAAACTCCACGTCCTAATTCTTGGCATTGTAGTACTTTGCTTGCCGATCCTGGGCTATCAATACCCACTCGCGAATAGAGCGTATTATCGAGGTAGCTTCTTCGACTTCCTTTTTCCCATTCAGCTTGGACTCGCCTACTTCTTCCCAAGCTAACGGTGTACGACATTTACGACCATATAGAGCTTCAAACGGTGCCACGCCGATGCTCTCTTGGTAGCTATTATTATAGGAAAATTCTACCAGATAAATATACTCTTCCCATTTCTTATCGAAATCCAGGGCGCACATACGGAGCATATCTTCAATCGTCCTGTTTGTTCGCTCAGTTTTGCCATCCGTTTGGGGATGAAAGGCCATACTGAATGCTAATTTTGTGCCCAACATTATATGAATTAGCCTCCAATCAGTTGATGTGAATCGCCCATCACGATCACTGATTATTCTCCGAGGAATACCATGTAGTTGAACATTCTGTTCAACATAGAGCTTAGCCAAGGTTTCCACTGAATAATCTCTCTTATTTTGAAGGAAGTGAGCCACTTTTGTCAACCAGTCTAAAATTACCCAAATAGAATCATGACCGCGTTGAGATCTCAACAACCTGTGCACGAAATCCATTGAAATATCATCAAACTTCCACTTCGAAATCGGTAACGACTTCAGGAAACCACCAGGCTTCTGGCATTGCGCTTTTACCAAAGCACAAGTGTGACATTCTGCCACATAACGTGTTATGTCTTTCTTTATTCCATCCACTAGAATAACTTCTTCATGTCTCTGTATATTTTTGTGCTCCTAGGGTGAATTGCCTACTTTGCAAAGTGCGATTCATACATCAACTCTTCTCTCAACTTCCCGATACTTGGGACACACAATCGACCATCTTTTCGTAACAAGCCAAAATCCTAGAAGAATTGGTCACCAGGACCATCCTTTGCATAACATTGGATACTTTCATCAAGCTCCGGTTCTCTCCGAACTCTGTCCGCAAGGTCATATTGTACATCCGTCCAGTTCAAGCATGCGTCGGCTGTAGCATCCTTGTCAACACAAGATATCTTTAACGCTTCCATCTCCTGGATTAGCTACTCATTATATCTTTGCAACCAGTTTGCCCGTACTGGCGCCTTATGACTCAAAGCATCAGCGACCAAATTTCCCTTTCCGGGAGTATAGTGAATATCGAAAGTGTAGTCCCCAAGGAACTCCATCCACCTCCGTTGTCGCATATTCAAATCCTTCTGATCTAACAAATACTTTAGGCTCTTATGATTTGTACAGATATCCACTTTAACGCCATAAAGATAGTGCAGCCATAACTTTAGCGTAAAGATTATCGCCGCCAACTCAAAATTGTGGACGGGGTAGTTTCGTTCATGCACCTTTAACTGGCGCGAGTCATAAGAAATCAATTTACCAAACTGCAGAAGAACGCAGCTTAAGCCGCTCCTTGAAACATCACTGTAGATCGCATAGCCGTCTGTACCACATAGCGATGTTAACACAGGCGCCGTGGTCAAACGACTCTTTATCTCTTCAAAAGCTCATGCGGACTCTGGTGTCCAAACAAACTTCTGATCTTTTCTCGTCAATGTGGTCAGAGGCAAAGCAATCCGTGAGAAGTTTTCCATAAAACGTCTATTGTAGCCTGCCAGTCCAAGGAAGCTCCTGACTTCTGCAACTGAAGACATAACTGGCCAATCCCGTATGGCACATATCTTTGCCGGATCTACTGCTATGCCCTCTCCACTTACCACATGGCCCAGAAAAGCAATTGACGATTGCCAAAACTCATACTTTGAGAACTTGGCATACAGCTTATTCCTCCGCGGAGTATGCAAAACCAACCGCAAATGGTTTGCATGATCATCTCCCGACTGATAGTACACAAGAATATCATCAACAAACACAATTACGAATAAATCGAAGTACTCTTGGAACATCCGGTGCATTAAATCCATGAATACCGAAGGCGCATTACATAAGCCAAACGACATCACCGTGAATTCATAATGACCATAGCGTGTCCCAAACGCTGTCTTAGGAATGTCACCTTCCCGAATCCGCAATTGATAATATCCCGATTTCAAATCCAACTTTGACGGTTGACCCCGCTAGCTGATCAAATAGGTCTCGATCCGTGGAATCGGATATTTGTCCTTTTCCATCAGCTTATTCAATTCGTGGTATTCAATACATAACTGCAGACTACCGTCTTTCTTTTTCACGAATAGAACATGCGCGCTCCAAGGTGACATACTTGGGCGTATATATCCCTGCTCCAATAATTCTTGCAATGGACTTTAAGTTCAGCTATCTCTTTTGGCGTGACCCGATAAGGTGAGCGGGCCACAGGTTTCGCACCTGGCACCAATTCAATCGCGAAGACAATCTCCCACTGGGGCGGTAGCATAGGGAGTTCCTTCGGAAATACCTCGACAAACTCTTACACAATGGGAACTTCACATACACTGGCCTTTGGCTCAACAGCCTGAATGAGCATGAAGAATAACTCCCCGCCCTTCCGAACAGCACGGACGACTTGGAGCATAGACAACAAAGTCCTGCCTACTCCTCGCATACCAGTGAACTTCGTCTCAAGCTCGGTATTCTGGCCCAGTATGATCTCCCTCGAGTTGCAATCAATAAAGGCACGCTGCTCCGAGAGCCAGTCAATGGCAAAGATCACATCAAACTCCGATAGCGGTAACACAGATGCCCTCAACCCGAAATCTCGATTGCTTATATGCACTTCCACCTCACAAGTACTATCTGAAAGCATGATATAACAATTCGGTAATAGTACTTTTACCCAATTTGTCATCACGTGACTTGGTACTCCAATCCGAGCTACGAAGTCCTTAGACAGAAAAGAATGTGAAGCACCCGTATCGAACTGGGCTCTCACCGGATTGTTCCAAATCACGACAAAGCCTACAGCACACACATTATGCACAAGCTACATATAAACATACGCAAGCAATAAAACAAGAAATCTCTTAACTCATACCTGTGACGACGTCACTTTGCTTGATAGCCTCTTGTTGGCCAAGATTATAAACTTTGGGCTTCGCATGAGATGCATAGGAATCAACCACTGCTTTGCCCTTCTCAGCATAAGACGCACCCGTCTTCTTTTTTTCCTTTGGGTTGAGCAACCCGACAATCACGGGCTATATGCCACATCTTGCCACAGGTAAAGCATGTACGAGACTCCGGCCTCGATGTTTCTCCCGATATAACCGTCACCGAGGCTTGCCCAGAAGGCTTGGACTTCTTGCCCCACTTCTTCTGGTAATACGATTTGCCAGAGTGGGGTGCTTTGAACTCGGTCTTTTCCACAACTTAGTCTTTCCTGCCTTGCACCCGCTTAATGTCCTTCTCCAGCGCACACGTCGTATCAACCAAAGCTTGAAATCCTTGTTTCACTGAACTAGAAAGCAGCAACCTCAATTCGTCCCACAATCCTTCATAGAATCGATTCGTTTTTCTTTGTTCATCGACGAAGATTGATCCTACATACCGTCCTAATCTTGTAAATTCATGCAGGTACACATCAACACTATTTTCTCCTTGTTGTGAGCCGCTGGAACTCGTTCTCCATAGCAATTCGTTGTGCCGCTGGTAGATGTTTTGCCAAAAACATGCGAGAGAACTCCTCAATCGATACTTGAGTCAATTGCCTTCCTGCCAAATGGTGTAACTCAACCTCGTCCCAGCATAACCTCGCCTCTCCTTCTAATAAGAAGGTGGCCAAAGTGACCATTTGAATTTCCTCCATCCTGATTGCCGTAAAGATACGCTTGACTCGTGATAACCAGTTCTCTGTCTGCGTTGGGGATCGCAGTCCCGTGAACGTAGGCAGATTGAAGCTCATGAATTGCTTTAATTATCGTTCAGCTGCTCGCGGATCCACAACTTCAACCGGTTCGGGTAGGACACCAAAACGATCTGACACTACTGCCGGCGGCGCCTACCCGGTCGGCCGAACCATCGCAAATAGAGCCTCAGCAACTAATCAAACAGTTTCCGCAAAAGGAGGAGGTGTTGGCACCTCAGCTGGTGTCGCACTCTAATCAGAGCACTGGGGCTCAGACTGCCCAGCACCACTACGAGTCACCTATGGGTGGACAAGACACACATTAGCAATAATACACAAGCAATAACAACAAAGTAGGAATGCGTAGATTCCTCAAACAAGTGTATTTGCATTTCTTAGTGGATATTCAAGAGTTCACTAGCATTACAACGATTCACACAGATATATGCTCGCCACACCACAAAAGAATTCGACCACGAATTTGAAAGAGGAAGACCGAGACAAGCTGTTACCAAAATGTAATGACTCCACCCATTAAACCACATATAATAGAAGGTACGGTCGGGGTCACACACTATATGCCACAAACAGACGATGATGTCACAGGTTAATACCACCAACGTATCCTTACTCAGAGCATGCTAGCAGAAAAGCTACACATTAGCTGAACTCATACCAGGAATATCCACTATATATATAAACCAAAGTTATATACCACCACTCAAACGAGGGGATAGCAAATACTACAGTTTGGCCTTTAGGCCTTATAGTTCCTCTTTGTACAGTAAGGATTACATACATCAGCGCGCAGGCCGGCCATACATGAATAAAAGAAAGTACATTAGCTAGCCTTGAAGGGCTAGTAGCAACAGCAAAAGCGGCAATAGGAGCAACAGGGGCATCAACCCTTCACTTTCCGCTCTGCTCTACAGCACCTGCACAGGAACAATCCACCCATAAGGTGGCAAACAAGGCAACGGTCAGCATTTAGCTGACCAATTTATAACAATACTACCCCTTTCCCGAGGCAGTGGCATTCCTTCCCTGCAGAGCAATTCATCAATGTATAGCTATCATAAATATTGTGGTCTCTCGCACAAGCACTCCATCACAACGGTCGGCCACCCAGCCCGATGATCTGTGCTCTCAAGCACACTTGTGGGAACACCGACGAATCGGGATCAACACCATTTAGCATTTAGTCTTAATGGTGCGCAGGCCTAAGACTCTCATTATGCTACTGACGAAAGCCCAATACCTTAGCACTTCCTTGTACAGCCAACAAAATGGAAGTACAGATCCATTACCCCCCGTTACTCAAATCGCCTTGCCATCACCAAGCATATCGTACTTGCGACTACAATTAAAGGCGCGGGTCGGCTTCACCTATCCGGTTCGGCACGAGGCCCTTTAGATCTCGCAGCTCACAATCGCCATAACGTCTGCCAAGGACTGGCGTCACATTAGCCACTCTGTCCAAATCGGACCGGCTTCATTGTCCATCAAGAACTGTCTACCTCGTAGCCAAAACACAAACAACACAAGGGAATTTTCCTTGAATTCCACATTCAAGTACTTCCTGCTACTCCCCTTCACAGGCACAACACAACGACCCCACTCACTACACGAGTATACACGGAGTCTTCTCCGGTGCGTAAATGCAACATCACCAATCTAGACAAACATGTCCAGATGAGCTTCACACATCATGCCTATCCCGTACTACACACTTCCGGGTCTATATGAAGACTCAACAGGGGGATAACAACTATCAACTCACCGGAATCACTCACTCTTTCCACCTTTTTGTGGATAGGATTCCTTACTCATGAATAAAGGACTTCTCATGTCCAGAAGAAAGATCATTACCCTTGACGATCTCTTAGGAGCCATTGAAAATCTGGCTAGTTGGAAAGCACCGCAGAAGCTTTACCTCCACAAAACTAGCCTCGGATCTCGAATCGGACTGCGGGAGCACCACCAATGCCTTTATCTTCTCCTCCTTCTCCTTCCTCCAAGATCTCTCTTTTTCTCTCTTGATAAGAATGAGAGAGGAGACCAACCCTCAGCCTTATCACTGCAGTAAAGCTCCTGTGCCCTTGGATCCAAATAGAAGGAAATGGATGGCCAAGATCTGCCTAAAAGTCTAAATATGACTTGACACGGCCTGTGACACGCCCGTATCACAGGTCGTGTACCCCAAGCGGTGCACAAACCGACTAGAACTAAATCAGAACATGGGCTCCAACACGCCCGTGGCAAAAGGTCGACACGCCCGTGTCAACTTTGATATGGCCGTGTGACTAGCCGTATCACACTTTCAACACAGGACCAAATCACCTGAGAAGGACACGACTAAGGCACACGCCCGTGTCCTTGGCCATGTGCCCAACACGCCCCAGTGACACGCCTGTGTCATAGGGCGTGTTCCATACTCAACGCCACTCCTCTCAATGCAACACAATGTCACTCGATTCCCAACCCGAGCAGGACACGCCATGGGACACTCCCGTGTCCCAGGACATGTCACATCTCGACAATCGTCGACCGTGCTATCTCGAGAACTTGACTCGATGGCTACAGCAAAGGACACGCCTGTGTCCCAGGATGTGTGCACTGGAAATGCCCTTGTACACACCCGTGTCCCAGGCCGTGTCACCTAGCCTGACTCAAATTTGGGACTTAATTGTTTTTCGGGTGTTATAATATGCTTATGTAAATTATGAATATGAGAGGCAAAATCCTGTGTAAATTGACTTGATTTATTGGATGACGGTAATGGAATCATGTCAAGTGGCACCGGTGCTTTATAATCGTGCACGATCTCATTTGGAGACAAGCATGTGGACCTATTTGTGGAATTATTATATGCTAACTGAGCATGAGGAAAGATAAGGTCCCATGTACCCATCTGGTCTCCCACAAGGCATTGAAGCAGACTACCTAAACTCGTGTTTACCACTTCCATTTGCCCATTCGTCTGTGGATTGTAGGCCGAAGAAAACAAAAGTTTGGTGCCCATAATCCTCCTCAAGGTCTTCCAAAAATAGCTTGTAAATTTTACATCTCTATCGGCTACTATCGATTTAAGAATGCCTCGATGTCCAACTACTTCCTTAAAATATAATTTAGCAACATGTGACCCATCATTGGTCTTATTACACGCAATAAATTAAGCCATTTTAGATAACCGATCTACTACTACCAGAATAGAATCATGACGTCTAAATGTGACAGGCAGGCCTAGAATAAAATTCATACTAACGTTTTCCCGACGATTGGAAGGAATCGAAAGAGGGGTATAGAGTCCCGCGCTAGTTTTGTTTCCCTTAGCTAATTGGCCTGCTCGACAACTACCCACGATTTTATGAACCATCGACTTAAGACTGGGATAATAAAATTTGTCTTCGACTAGTGCGATGGTCTTGTCACGGGTGAAATGTCCACCCAGCCCCCCCCCCCCCCCCCCCCCCCGCTATGCAATTCCCAAACGATGAAATGACGTAGGGAAGAACGTGGTATACATAGCTTTGAATGATTGAATAAATAACTGTCACGGATATAAAAGGACGAAATGATCGTGGTAGAGTTGTCTTGAGTGGATAAATAAGTATCTTTGAAATCCGGACATTGGACATACTCATCCTTAATTCTATCAATCCCAATCACCTTAACTTCTAGCGTAGATAATAATAAAGATACATGACTCAGGGCTTCGGCTACGCGGTAGACTGTACCATTAAGGTGTTTTATGATAAATGTGTACTCCTGAAGATAGGAGACCCATTTAGTATGTCGAGGACTAACTTTAGTTTGGGAGTTGATAAATCACAAAGCCTCATGATCGAATAAAAGAACAAATTCCATAGGAAGTAAGTAATGTCTCCAAAGCCAATGTTGGAGGCACCTAATAACCGCATAAAACTCTCAATCATAATTAGAATAATTCAATTTTGGCCCCACGAGTTTCTCACTAAAGTATCCAACATGATGGCCTTCCTGACTCAATACAACACCAATACCAACTCCGGACGCATCACATGATAACTCAAAAACCTTATTAAAATCCGGTAACTGCAAAAGGGGAGCTTCCGACATGCGTGATTTAATTAATTTAATTGCTTTAGCGGCTGATTTTGTCCAAGTAAAATCACCCTTTTTCATACATTCGGTAATGGGGGACTTGCTACTACTAAAATCTCTAATAAATCGGCGATAAAACGTATCTAGGCCGTGAAAACTTCGTACGTCTCGAATATTGGCGGGCTCAAGCAAGTCCATAATGGCTTGGACCTTCTTAGGGTCTACATGAATGCCCTCCGAACTCACAATATAACCAAGAACTCTACGGACGACTTGTGAAAAGTACACTTTTTAAGATTAATGAATAATTTCTCCAACTTCAAAGGTTTGAGGGTAATCTTCAAATGTGACTCATGATCGTGCGTAGATGTACTAAAAACAAGAATATCATCAAAGTACACTACTATGAATTTTCTCATATAAGGTAGGAAGATAGGGGTCATCATCCTAGAAAATGTGCTCGGGGCATTGGAAAGCCCAAAGGCATAACTAACCACTCTTAGAGCCCTTCCTTAGATTTAAAAGCAGTCTTCCACTCATCACCTTCCCGAATTTGAATCAGATGGTAGCCACTCCTAAGATCCAATTTTGAGAAAATTGTGGCACCAGCTAACATGTCCAATAAATCATCCAAGCGAGGGATGGGAAATCGATATTTAATTATAATTTTATTTATGGCTCTACTATCCACACACATCCTCCAGGAGCCTTCCTTCTTGGGAGCAAGTAAGGAGGGTATGGAACACGGACTCTTGCTATGACGGATGAACCCCTTTTGTAATAAATCAGAAATTTGGGTTTGTAACTCTAAGTGCGTGGAAGGATTCAACTGATAGTGAGGAAGGTTGGGCAAGGAGGATCCCAAGATGAAATCTATCGCATGTTGGTTGTCCTGCATGGGGGGTAACTCGGACGGTAGCTCATCCGGATACACATCCTTAAACTCTTATAAGAGTTCCCTCAATGCCAGTGGTAAACTCTCAAATGACAGAGCATCTCCCTTAACTTGCAAGCAAATTAACGCTTATACGACACCGTCCATAAAGGTATTACGCACAAACTCCTTCTTACCCATCAAACTTAACGCTTTCTTTTCGACCGGGATAATCGTATCCTTAGAGGGGACCGAAGGATCCTTTGGCGGAGTGGGTTTTAAAATTATGGTTTTACCATTAAATTTAAATTCATAAGTGTTAGCTCGACCAAAGTGGGTAACATCATGATCATAAAGCCATGGACGACCTAATAAAACGTGACATGCATCCATAGGGATGACGTCGCACCAAATCTTTTCATAATAAGCTTTGATGGTAAGGGGTACAAAACAACGCTTTGACACTTGGAGGGATGACTTATCTACCCATGCCACCTTATAAGGGTGAGGGTGCGGCTCAGTAATTAAAGACATTCGGGTCACCGAAGTTTCAGACACGAAAATCATACAACTACCACTGTCTATGATCAACCTACACCATTTCTCTCCACTCTTAAAATTCAGCGAAAAAATGTTCGTCCTTTCCAGTCATCAAGCGCTCTTGAAGTCGCCAGAATACACCTCATAACCATCATATGGGATTCATCTTCCATATCGCTCATCACTCCTTCCGACTCGCTATCCTCTCCTGCCTCGTAAATAAGATCGTATGACTCACAAGTGGAATCTAACAGGGCTAAAGGTTTTGCCTTAGTAGGACACTCACTTGCGTAGTGACCATGAACCCCACAAGCGAAACAAGTATCATTCTTTTTGTTGACCCTTCCCACAGGGACTCTCTCACTCATGGTGTTTCTATTATTCCTGACAGTCACGACAATGGAGGTCAAGTTGCTGGACCGGAACTTCCCTTATCTTTATAGGTTGAAGTGGGAGGTGGTCCTAAGATGGACTTTCCCTTCTGAAATGAGCGAGACTTATTTTTATGCACATTGTGCTTCTTAATATCTAATGCAGCGTTAAATGTGACGTGCAAGTCGGTGTGACCATAACGCAGTAATTTGCCCTGGATGTTGGGGTTTAACCCCTTACAAAACCTAGAGAGGGTGACCTCGGGCATTTCTTTCACGCCACACCTAACCATCATATCCTTAAGTAGATTCATATACTCAGAAACTGTCCTACTTCCTTGCTTAAGTGTCACCAAATCAACAAACATCTGTGTTCGATGGTATGCGGGGACGTACTGCGCTATCAGCTTGTCCTTCATATCAGTCCAACCAATGGGTTGTTCACCATTCTCGACTATCAGACGTCGCTCCTCGTTCAACCAAAATATCTTAGCTCGACCTAATAATTTCATTCTCACTACGCGCACCCTATCCATGTCATTCAAATTGTACTACTCGAAGTAGCACTCTATCTCCATAACCCAGTCTTGGAAGACTTGGGGATCTCCCAATCCATCGTAGGATGGGGGTTAGACTCGGACGGCCCTAGTAAGGTCAAACTCGTACAGTGCTCTTGGACCGTGTTCATTATAATGGTTATAGTTAGGGTTGTCATTTCTTTCTGCCCGTTGGTTGGCGGGTTGATTACGGGTGTAACGCCCCCGATTTTTCTGCGATTATTTTAATTCTCGTTTGGCGTTACGTTGACGCATTTTCGTGGATCGTGCCATTTGTTGATTGTGGTCTTAACTCCTTAGAACTGGGTGCCCTATTTTGTAGCCTGTTGACAAGATCTCCCTAGCAAGCCGAGTCGTTTTGGGTGACCCGGTGTGGCCTCTCGGGGGATGCTTGTGTTTTGTCTTTGGGAGGGTATAACTCGAGTTCTGTTCGTCGAAAGTTAATTTCGACTTCGCCGTTGTGTTCGTAGCGTGGATATTTAGCTACGGTGCGAATTTCGTCGAATTCCGAGATAGTTTGGTTTTCGCGTCGTTTTTGGTGTGCCATTAGTAAAGCCTATTAGAGTATTCTCTTAATTTAATAAGGGAGCCGGCGGTTAGGATTCGGTTTTGCTGAACCGATGCGTTTAAAGCTTATAAAAAGGCTTTATTAAGAAGTTGCGGGCCACTTTTCTTCTTCTTCCCAAGACCGAAACCGTCGCCTGCTCCTGTTCGCGGAAAACAGAGGAAACCGCCGGACCTGCTTCTCCTTCGGACGGCGATTTCGGGAGTGTTCCTGGACAGATTTCGAATCCGAAAGTGGCGTTGACTTTCTCTCGCTCAGATATTCATTTCGATGGTAAGAGGTTTGATTTTCGTGGAGTTTTAGAAGACTTGGATTTCCGGTTCTTGTGCTTTTCCGCCATTAATGTGCGGGTTTGCTGGTTAGGTGCTTCTCCTTCTAGTGCAGAACGAAGAGGAGGGAAAGCCGACCAAGCTTCGCCGAAAATCGAGGCAAGTGGTATTCTTGCCCTTGCCATTGTTATTTTTTTTTGAATTTTGGAATGTTTCCCGATTAGCCCTAGGGTAGAAACCAAACATATTCTCCTTTATCTTGCTAATTTTAGGGCTTAGATTCTCCTATGAGCCCCCTCCTTACGCTGTTTGCTCAACCCGATGGTTGTTTTAACCATTTTGACTCCAGATTTGTAGTTCTAGTTGGGTGCTTTTGCGGGTGGAGCCGAGAGAGAGAGTGAGGGAGGTTGTTGTGGTAGGGCTCTAGTTAGAACCAGTCTTGGTAGACTCTCGAGTTTTGGTGTCGAGTGTGGTGCACACACTCAAAGCCAAAAGCCGTCCAGACTTGGCGTTGAGTGTTGTGGACACACTCAAAGCCATAGTTCGGTTTGTTCTTTGCGGCTGAGTGGTGGGGTGATTGAGTGAAAATTTTTCGTCCAAGTCAAAATCGACGAGAATCATCCTTGATTCCCGCCGATTTCGACGTGATTCCCACCGATCGGCGGGAATCATCCTCGATTCCCGCCGATTCGGCGAGAATCATCCTCGATTCCAGCCGATTCGGCGAGAATCATCCTCGATTCCCGCCGATTCGGCGAGAATCATCCTCGATTCCCGCCGATCGTCGAGAATTCTTCTGGATTCTCGCCGATTCGGTGAGAATAATCCTGCATTCCCGCCGATTTGGCGAAGAATCAGTCGGCATTCCCGCCGACCTCCTCTTCTTGGCGTTGGCTTAGGGTTTTCCTGCGGAAGTGAACTTTGGCGTAGAGTTAGTTTACCTCACTCAACGCCAAAGCTGCTTTGGCGTTGAGGGAGGTAGACTCACTCAACGCTACTATTGGGATTTGTGGTTCTAGCTGAAGGCGTTGAGGGAGTGGACCTCACTCAACGCCATAGATGTTTTGGCATTGAGTGAGGTTAGCTCACTCAACGCCGCTGCCTCTTTTGCTGAAGGCGTTGAGGGAGTGGACCTCACTCAACGCCATGGCTATTTTGGCATTGAGTGAGGATAGCTCACTCAACGCCAGAGCTGTTCTTGCGGAGGGCGTTGAGTGAGTGACTCTCACTCAACGCCATGGCTGTTCTGGTGCTGAGTGAGGCTAACTCACTCAACGCCAAGGTCTGGTTAGGCACTGAGTGGATTCCACTCAACGCCGAGCCGTGTTGAGTAACTTCAACACTATTTCTCTTTCCTCGATTTACGTTCCCGAGTGAATTCCTTGTTTATTTTTTTTTTAGTTTCCTTGTCGGCCATGTTTTTCTTTTCTAATGGACGAATCGTGGGTCGTGGCTAGTAGTGGTGGTTTGAAGCTCTTCATGGGGGAGGCGTTGTGTAATTTTGCCAAGGCCACCCTTATTCTTCTATCTTGCTCCAGGTATGGGCTGGGCAAGGGGGTGGAAGGTCCCTTGTGCTTTCACATGTAGACCCTTGAGCTTGTTGGCTTGGAAATGGTGGTTGGGGGACTGAGTTTGCCTCCAACCCGGATCCATGCTGTTTGTTTTAGCTACTACCATCTCCCACAGCTTAGGGTGTTAGAAGTTTCTTCCTTGGTAGTTTGCAGCACTTTGGGCTCTTTGTAGACTAGTAGACCCTGCAGGATGTAGTTTCTGGGAAGGGTTGGTGCTGTTTCCTCGCACGTAATGCATTCCTTGTTGTCTTGCCTTAAGCAGTTGTGATTTTTTTATACTGTGTGTTTTCCTCTTTTATTCATTCCCTGTTTGACACTTCCATGCAATTTTTCCTTGTTTTGCTTGCTGAGGTATTCTTTCTTCTTTTGAATGCCTAAGGTTCTGAGCAGTAGCCAGTTTGGTGGCTAGGTTGCGGTGGTGTTGCTGTTGGTCTCTTAGACTTTGGAGATCCTGTTGCTTTGTTAGTGAGGTAGTTTTTCTGTACTTTTCTTACAGACATACATATTTGCCAGGGGGTTCGTGTCAGGTTGTTGGCGCCGACTGGTAGTTTTTACCTTTTGTACTAGATATATTACTTTTGCTGCTACCATTTTCTTGAGATAGTCTACTTGCTCTGGGGAGGATTTATGCTCGGTTGCTAGTTATTTTAAAACTACAACTATTATTATTATAAGATTATTGCATGATTAGCATGTTTTATAAAGGTAAAACACTATTTTCCAAACAACGTATAAAGATCGTTTTCTTATATATAATATAAATTAGATGTAGAGTCTTCCATGGCATAAGTGGTCCTCTTAGGGCTCTTATGCACTTCGTAGGATGCCAAACCTGAATAAAATATTTTTCCACAGCGCTTAAGTATTTTTTTTAACTGTGGACTAGGTGGTCCACTGAGCCGAGGGATACAACCTCTTTTATATACTGATTTTCTAATCATTAAACTCATAAATTTCTTTCATTAAGTGTAATAGATGGTTTTGCCTGAGCGTCAGTAGTTATCCCCTGCTTGACGTGGCATCATGACGCGCATTTTCTCATACTCTGATAATTCTTTAATTTGGAGAAAATGCGGGTTGTGATAGTTGGTATCAGAGGGAGGTTGCTTGACAAGTTAGTCGGGTAACCTTCCTTTGATTGCTTTAGTAGTTCAGCATCATGTCATTCACACACCAATATATCATCAGCATGTCTTGGCAAAAGCACGAACACTACACTCATAGCATAACATAAAGTATACGGGGCATATTATGTAGTATGGGATGCATAATATGTGTTCTTATATGGATCCACCATAGGGGCAACATGTGAGGGTTATTTAGTATGGGATGCATAACCTCACCACATGGCTGCAACTAGCACGTTTTCTTTTCTTCGTTGTATGCAAATGTTATGTAGTATGGGATGCATAACATTTTCATGCGTACGCCGCTCATAACATGCATTAGGGCCCTTTTAGAATGCATAGCACAAACATGCATATCATAACATTGCAAAAGCACAACGTGCCAAGCTAAAGACTGACATGATGACATATGTACACACATAAGTTTTCGAGTCAAAAATAATATAAAATCATGCATTCTCGATCTAGGCACAAGAATTAGTATGGTGGTGGTTAACCATCCTAGTTTAGGGCATACCATCAATTTTTGTAAAAAGATAAACTCCCAGAGCAAGTTTAGCAGCTTTAAGTTCATATCTATATATGTATTGTCTGTACTAGTAGTTGGGTCTAGCTGTTGTACTAGGATCTAAGTAGTGTTGTTATGACTTTAGAATGGCAAGACGTCCATCAACTAGATCAACTCCCCTGTTTGAGGGTGAGTCATCTGGAGCTCAGAATGATGCGGTAATCGAAAGCTTGCGGCAGAGTAGCGATTCCTTGAGCAGGCAGTTGGTGGAGGTGCGAGCCCAGATTCAGTCTTTGGTAGCAGTTGTGGCAGGTCAGACTCAGGGAGTGCAAGGTCCTGCAGGGGGGATTTCTGTTCCTCCCCCTCCTGCACCCTTAAGACCTCCAATTGTGGTGTCAGCGAAGATGGCCTTCATCTCGCAGTTTCAGCGGCATAGCCCTCCCACTTATGACGGGAAGGCAGATTTCATGGTGTTAGACGACTGGTTGATCTCCATGGAGGAGATGTTCTCGTACTCAGGGATTGCAGACGATCAAAGGGTGATGATAGCCGCCTATCAGCTTAAAGGATTGGCTAAGAGTTAGTGGCTGTGAGAGAAGGGGAGCTTGGTAGCTGGATGCTCTTGGGAGGTGTTCAAGGAGATGCTATTGAGGATGTTCTTACCCTCGGTCGAGCGTCACCGCCTCATGAATGACTTCCTCCATCTTAAGCAAAGGCAGCTCATGGTGGGTGAGTATGAGATAGAGTTCAGCAAGCTGTGCCGTTTTGCCCCAGGATTGGTCAGCATTGAGGCTGATCGAGTTAAGCGATTTCTCGGTGGTTTGAGGAGTGAGGTGCAGCAGTTGACCAGTGCTTATGGGTCAGAGACTTATGCAGGAGTAGTCGAGGCTGCTCTGAAGGTGGAGGCTATTGAGACCGCGAAGAGCAGAGGACAGCAAAGTAGGAAGGATAAGAGGAAGTCTGTGGAGGAAAAGAAACCCCAGGTACCCGGTACAGTTCCTGGGAAGAAGAGCAAAGTGGTGTGCAGTTTCTATGGCCGGTCAGGCCACCCTGTCGAGAGATGTTTCAAGAGGGCAGCAACTCAGATGAAGGAGCAGGTTCATGCGATTCAGGGTGCTCCTAGGAGAGATGTCTCATGTTCTGTTTGCAAGCGACCCGGGCATGATGCTGCCCAGTGCTGGTCCAAGGATAAGGTTTGTTTTCAGTGTGGGCAGAAGGGACACATCAAGTCTAGGTGTCCTCAGGTACAGCCTACTCTTCATGCAGTTCCTCTTCAGGCATTACCTCTGCCCAAGCGTGTGGACATGGGAAAGGGAAAGCTGAACGTGATCTCTTCCGAGGAGGCTGAAGCTTCGACTCTGGTCATCTCAGGTTAGTTGTCTTCCAGCCTTAATATTTTGTTCTTATCTTACTAGAATGTTTGTAGTATTGTTGTGGTAGTTCCTTTATTATATATGTTCTTATAGGGAAGTTTAAGGTAAAGAACCGCTTGGCGCGGGTTCTGTTTGACTCCGGCGCTACCCACTCGTTCGTGGCTAGAGCCTTTGTAAAGCGACATCGGTTAACTTTAGATCGAGTTCGGGATACCTTTCATGTCAAGTTCCCCTCTGGTGAATCTGTGTTGTCAGATTTGGGCATGTTTGATTGCCCTGTTTTGTTGGGGGACTTCCTTGCGAAGGCAGACCTGAAGATGATTGATCTAGAGGACTTCGATGTTATTTTGGGCATGGACTGGCAGTCTAGGTATGATGTAGTCATTCAGTGCAAAGGGAAGCGCTTGGACTTCATCAGGGACGACGGTCAGCCCGGAAGCGTGTATGCAGATTTGAGCCAGGATTCTTGTGTCATCTCTGCGGTATGTGCTCAGAAGCTTTTTCTTTCGGACAGTTTTGCTTGTTTGGTCTCGGTGGTTGGGACCGCTGTTAGTGCATCGCGCTTAGAGGAGATTCCAGTTGTTCGTGATTTCGCCGATGTTTTTCCTGATGACCTTCCTGGTCTTTCTCCCGAGCGGGATGTTGAGTTTGAGATCGATTTGGAGCCGGGTATGCATCCTATTGCTAAGGCGCCGTACCGGATGGCCCCTCGAGAGCTAGACGAGTTGCGAGTCCAGTTAGATGAGTTGTTGGCGAAAGGGTTTATCAGGCAGAGTTCGTCGCCTTGGGGTGCTCCTGTTCTATTTGTGAAGAAGAAAGATGGGTCAATGCGGCTTTGCATCGACTATAGGGAGTTGAACAAAGTCACAATTAAGAACAGATACCCTCTGCCGAGGATCGATGATTTATTTGACCAGTTGTGCGGTAGCACAGTCTTCTCCAAGATTGACCTTCGTTCAGGCTATCATCAGCTTAGGATCCGTGAGACAGATATTCCACGGACTGCGTTTAGATCGAGGCACGAACATTTTGAGTTCTTAGTGATGTCGTTTGGATTGACCAACGCTCCATCAGCGTTCATGGATATGATGAACCGGGTGTTCAAGGATTTCCTAGATAAGTTCGTGGTGGTCTTCATCGATGACGTGTTTGTTTATTCTTGAAGTGCTGAGGAGCATGAGCAGCATCTGCGCTTGGTTCTATCGGAGTTGAGGAACCATAAGTTATTCGCCAAGTTAAGCAAGTGCGAATTTTGGTTGCCTCAGGTCTCATTTCTGGGCCACGTGGTGAATGAGGATGGGATCTCGGTTGACACGGAAAAGATCGCAGCAGTGATTGATATGAGTAGGCCGGGCACGCCCAAGGAGATCAGGAGCTTTCTAGGATTGGCCGACTACTACAAGAGGTTTGTGGAGGGTTTCTCTACCCTAGGTGCACCTTTGACTAAGCTGACTTAGAAGAACGTGGCTATTGTTTGGAGCAAGAAGTGCGAAGAAGCCTTCCTGGAGTAAAAGAGGAGATTGTGCACTGCTCCCGTTCTGACCCTGCCTACCGAGGGCGTGGATTATGATGTATACGTGGATGCTTCGCATGTGGGTCTGGGATGCGTATTAATGCAGGTGGGTAAGGTGATTGCCTATGGGTCAAGGCAACTGAAGACTCATGAGAAGAATTATCCTACGCATGACCTCGAGTTCGCAGCAGTTATTTATGCGTTGAAGCTGTGGAGACACCTACTTTATGGGGCTCAGTGCAAGATCATCATCGACCATAAGAGCCTGAAGTACGTGTTCACGCAGAAGGAGTTAAATCTGCGCCAGTGTCGGTGGCTAGAGTATGTGGCAGATTATGATGTAGAGATCCAGTATCATCCAGGCAAGGCCAATGTGGTGGCCGACGCCTTGAGCCGAAAGACGGGAAAGATCTTTAATCTCACCGCCGATCGTTTAGTGGAGGAGTTCCTCCTTATGGATATATCAGTGAGATGCTGTGGCTTGCAGAGTAGTTTGTCAGTGGCAGAGCCGTCTTGGATTTCTTTGACCAGACTTCACCAAAAGGACGACCCAGATCTTCTACACTTGTACTCCAGGACTGAGAGAGGTGAGTTGCCGGATTATTCCATCGATGATGCGGGAACTTTGAAGTACCGCGACAGATTTTGCGTCCCCGCGGTTGGGGACATTTGGGGTATTGTTTGCAGAGAGGCTCATGGATCCAGCGTTGCCTACCATCCAGGATCTACAAAGATGTATCGGGACTTAAAACAAATTGCCTGGTGGTATGGCATGAAAGGAGATATAGCCCGATTTGTTGCAGAGTGCCACACTTGCAAGCGGGTGAAGGCCGATCATGGAAGGCCTGGTGGCAAGTTGACTCCGTTAGAGATCCCGACTTGGAAGTGGGAAAGAATATCTATGGATTTCATCACGGGTTTACCGCGATCCCCGAGGGGATTTGATTCCATTTGGGTCATAGTGGATAGACTGACGAAGTGTGCTCACTTCGTGCCATATAAGATTGATTACCCGATGAAGAAGATAGCGGAGTTGTACTTGAATGAAGTCATCCGACTGCACGGTGTGCCGGTTAGCATCATTTCTGATCGAGACTCCCAATTTACTTCTCGTTTTTGGCCGAGTATGCAAGAGGGTTTGGGTACGGATCTGAGGTATTCTACTACGTACCACCCACAGACTAATGGGCAGACGGAGCGGGTGAATCAGATAGTTAAGGATATGATCTGATGCTACATTTTAGACCACGGTGGTGCGTGGGATGAGCGGCTGCGACTTATTGAATTTACATACAATAATAGTTATCAGGAGAGCTTGCAGATGGCTCCATTCGAAGCCTTATATGGGAGGCGCTGCAGAACTCCGTTGTTTTGGGCGGAGGCTGGTGAGAGTCAATTCTTGGGTCCTGATGCGCTCGAGGAAATGGAAGTCGCAGTGCAGATTGTTCGAGAGAAGCTTCGTATAGCTTAGGAGAGGTACGAGAAGAACGCCAATCGGCATAGGTCTGCCTTGGAATTTTCTGTAGGGGACCTTGTATTTCTTAAAGTTTCCCCGATGATTGGTGTAAAGAGGTTTGGTAAGAATCGGAAATTGGACCCGAGGTATGTGGGCCCGTTTAAGATTTTGGAACGGATTGGCGTGTCAGCTTAACGGTTGGAATTGCCAGCAAACTTCTCAAGTGTTCATAATGTTTTCCATGTTAGTCAATTGCGGAAGTGTGTGCGCAGCAGTGGGCAAGTTTCTGACGTTGTGCCCCATTTGGAACCCAACCTCTCTTTTGTTGAAGTGCCAGTCCGTATTTTGGATACTCAGGAACGGGTGCTGCGAAAGAAGTCTATTCCGATGGTGAAAGTTCTTTGGAGGAATCAGGATTTGGAGAGCGCGACTTGGGAGCTAGAGTCGGCTATGAGGGAGGCTCACCATCAGCTGTTTCCCTGATTAGTTTGGTTTGTTTTTCTTATTGTAATGTTTGGATTATTACTTTTCTACTATAGTAGAAGTGTTGTGCGTAAAGTTTCGGGACGAAACTTTCTTTTAGGGGGAGTGACTGTAACGCCCACGATTTTTCTGCGATTATTTTAATTCTCATTTGGCGTTACTTTGACGCGTTTTCGTGGCTCTTGCCATTTATGGAGTGTGGTCTTAACTCCTTAGAACTGGGTGCCCTATTTTGTAGCATGTTGACAAGATCTCCCTAGCAAGCCGAGTCGTTTTGGGTGACCCGGTGTGGCCTCTCGGGGGATGCTTGTGTTTTGGCTTCGGGAGGGTATAACTCGAGTTCTGTTCGTCGAAAGTTAATTTCGACTTCGTAGTTGTGTTTGTAGCGTTGATATTTAGCTACGGTGCGAATTTCGTCGAATTTCGAGATAGTTTAGTTTTCGCGTCGTTTTTGGTGTGCCATTAGTAAAGCCTATTAGAGTATTCTCTTAATTTAATAAGGGAGCCGGCGGTTAGGATTTGGTTTTGCTGAACCGATGCGTTTAAAGCTTATAAAAAGGCTTTATTAAGAAGTGGCGGGCCACTTTTCTTCTTCTTCCCAAGACCGAAACCGTCGCCTGCTCCTGTTCGCGGAAAACAGAGGAAATCGCCAGACCTACTTCTCCTTCGGACGGCGATTCCGGGAGTGTTCGTGGTCGGATTTCGATTCTGAAAGCAGCGTTGTCTTGCTCTCGCTCAGTTCTTCATTTCGACGGTAAGAGGTTTGATTTTCGTGGAGTTTTAGGAGACTTGGATTTCCGGTTCTTGTGCTTTTCCGCCATTAACGTGCGGGTTTGCTTGTTAGGTGCTTCTCCTTCTAGTGCAGAACGAAGAGGAGGGAATGCCGACCAAGCTTTGCCGGAAATCGAGGCAAGTGGTATTCTTTCCCTTGCCTTTTTTTTTGAATTTTGGAATGTTTCCCGGTTAGCCCTAGGGTAGAAACCAAACATATTCTCCTTTATCTTGCTAATTTTAGGGCTTAGATTCTCCTATGAGCCCCCTCCTTGGGCTGTTTGCTCAACCCGATGGTTGTTTTAACCATTTAGACTCCAGATTGGTAGTTTTTACCTTTGTACTAGATATATTACTTTTGCTGCTACCATTTTCTGGAGATAGTCTACTTGCTCTGGGGAGGATTTATGCTCGGTTGCTAATTATTTTAAAACTACAACTATTATTATTATAAGATTATTGCATGATTAGCATGTTTTATAAAGGTAAAACACTATTTTCCAAACAACGTATAAAGATCGTTTTCTTATATATAATATAAATTAGATGTAGAGTCTTCCATGGCATAAGTGGTCCTCTTAGGGCTCTTATGCACTTCTTAGGATGTCAAACCTGAATAAAATATTTTTCCGCAGCGCTTAAGTATATTTTTTTAACTGTGGACTAGGTGGTCCACTGAGCCGAGGGATACGGCCTCTTTTATATAACTGATTTTCTAATCATTAAACTCATAAATTTCTTTCATTATGTGTCATAGATGGTTTTGCCTGAGCGTCAACAGTTATCCCCTGCTTGACGTGGCATCATGACGCGCGTTTTCTCATACTCTGATAATTCTTTAATTCGGAGAAAATGCGGGTTGTGACAGTTGGTATCAGAGGGAGGTTGCTTGACAAGTTAGTCGGGCAACCTTCCTTTGATTGCTTTAGTAGTTCAGCATCATGTCATTCACACACCAATATATCATCAGCACGTCTTGACAAAAGCACGAACACTACAGTCATAGCATAACATAAAGTATACGGGGCATATTATGTAGTATGGGATGCATAATATGTGTTCGTATATGGATCCACCATAGGGGCAACATGTGAGGGTTATTTAGTATGGGATGCATAACCTCACCACATGGCTGCGACTAACACGTTTTCTTTTCTTCGTTGCATGCGAATGTTATATAGTATGGGATGCATAACATTTCCATGCGTACGCCGCTCATAACATGCATTAGGGCCCTTTTAGAATGCATAGTACAAACATGCATATCATAACATTGCATAAGCACAACGTGCCAAACTAAAGACTGGCAGGATGACATATGTACACACATAAGTTTTCGAGTCAAAAATAATATAAAATCATGCATTCCCGATCTAGGCACAAGAATTAGTATGGTGGTGGTTAACCATCCTACTTTAGGGCATAACATCAATTTTTGTAAAAAGATAAACTCCTTGAGCAAGTTTAGCAGCTTTAAGTTCATATCTATATATGTATTGTCTGTACTAGTAGTTGGGTCTAGCTGTTGTACTAGGATCTAACTAGTGTTGCTATGACTTTAGAATGGCAAGACGTCCTTCAACTAGATCAACTCCCCTGTCTGAGGGTGAGTCATCTGGAGCTCAGAATGATGCGGTAATCGAAAGCTTGCGGCAGAGTAGCGATTCCTTGAGCAGGCAGTTGGTGGAGGTGCGAGCCCAGATTCAGTCTTTGGTAGCAGTTGTGGCAGGTCAGACTCTGGGAGTGCAAGGCCCTGCAGGGGGGATTTCTGTTCCTCCCCCTCCTACACCCTTAAGACCTCTAGTGGTGGTGCCAGCGGAGATGGCCTTCATCTCGCAGTTTCAGCGGCATGGCCCTCCCACTTATGACGGGAAGGCAGATTTCATGGTGTTAGACGACTGGCTGATCTCCATGGAGGAGATGTTCTCGTACTCAGGGATTGCAGACGATCAAAGGGTGATGATAGCCGCCTATCAGCTTAAAGGATTGGCTAAGAGTTAGTGGCTGTGAGAGAAGGGGAGCTTGGTAGCTAGATGCTCTTGGGAGGTGTTCAAGGAGATGCTATTGAGGATGTTCTTACCCTCGGTCGAGCGTCACCGCCTCATGAATGACTTCCTCCATCTTAAGCAAAGGCAGCTCATGGTGGGTGAGTATGAGATAGAGTTCAGCAAGCTGTGCCGTTTTGCCCCAGGATTGGTCAGCATTGAGGCTGATCGAGTTAAGCGATTTCTCGGTGGTTTGAGGAGTGAGGTGCAGCAGTTGACCAGTGCTTATGGGTCAGAGACTTATGCATGAGTAGTGGAGGCTGCTCTGAAGGTGGAGGCTATTGAGACCGCGAAGAGCAGAGGACAGCAAAGTAGGAAGGATAAGAGGAAGTCTGTGGAGGAAAAGAAACCCAAGGTACCCGGTACGGTTCCTGGGAAGAAGAGCAAAGTGGTGTGCAGTTTCTATGGCCGGTCAGGCCACCCTGTCGAGAGATGTTTCAAGAGGGCAGCAGCTCAGAGGAAGGAGCAGGTTCATGCGATTCAGGGTGCTCCTAGGAGAGATGTCTCATGTTCTGTTTGCAAGCGACCCAGGCATGATGCTGCCCAGTGCTGGTCCAAGGATAAGGTCTGTTTTCAGTGTGGGCAGAAGGGACACATCAAGTCTAGGTGTCCTCAGGTCCAGCCTGCTCTTCATGCAGTTCCTCTTCAGGCATTACCTCTGCCCAAGCCTGTGGACAAGGGAAAGGAAAAGCTGAACGTGATCTCTTCCGAGGAGGCTGAAGCTTCGACTCTGGTCATCTCAGGTTAGTTGTCTTCCACCCTTAATGTTTTGTTCTTATCTTACTAGAATGTTTGTAGTATTGTTGTGGTAGTTCCTTTGTTATATATGTTCTTATAGGGAAGTTTAAGGTAAAGAACCGCTGGGTGCGGGTTCTGTTTGACTCCGGCGCTACCCACTCGTTCGTGGCTAGAGCCTTTGTAAAGCGACATCGGTTAACTTTAGATCGAGTTCGGGATACCTTTCGTGTCAAGTTACCCTCTAGTGAATCTGTGTTGTCAGATTTGGGCATGTTAGATTGCCCTGTTTTGTTGGGGGACTACCTTGCGAAGGCAGACCTGAAGATGATTGATCTGGAGGACTTCGATGTTATTTTGGGCATGGACTGGCAGTCTAGGTATGATGTAGTCATTCAGTGCAAAGGGAAGCGCTTGGACTTCATCAGGGACGACGGTCAACCCGAAAGCGTGTATGCAGATCTGAGCCAGGATTCTTGTGTCATCTCTAGTGTATTAGCTCAGAAGCTTTTTCTTTCGGACTGTTTTGCTTGTTTGGTCTCAGTGGTTGGGACCGCTGTTAGTGTATCACGCTTAGAGGAGATTCCAGTTGTTCGTGATTTCGCCTATGTTTTTCCTGATGACCTTCCTGGTCTTCCTCCCGAGCGGGATGTTGAGTTTGTGATTGATTTGAAGCCGGGTACGCGTCCTATTGCTAAGGCACCGTACCGGATGGCCCCTCAAGAGCTAGAGGAGTTGCGAGTCCAGTTAGATGAGTTGTTGGCGAAAGGGTTTATCAGGCAGAGTTCGTCGCCTTGGGGTGCTCCTATTCTATTTGTGAAGAAGAAAGATGGGTCAATGCGGCTTTGCATCGACTATAGGGAGTTGAACAAAGTCACAATTAAGAACAGGTACCCTCTGTCGAGGATCGATGATTTATTTGACCAGTTGCGCAGTAGCACAGTCTTCTCCAAGATTGACATTCGTTCAGGCTATCATCAGCTTAGGATCCGTGAGACAGATATTCCACGGACTGTGTTTAGATCGAGGCATGGACATTTTGAGTTCTTAGTGATGTCGTTTGGATTGACCAACGCTCCATCAGCGTTCATGGATATGATGAACCGGGTGTTCAAGGATTTCCTAGATAAGTTCGTGGTGGTCTTCATCGATGACGTGTTTGTTTATTCTCGAAGTGCTGAGGAGCATGAGCAGCATCTGCGCTTGGTTCTATCGGAGTTGAGGAACCATAAGTTATTCGCCAAGTTAAGCAAGTGCGAATTTTGGTTGCCTCAGGTCTCGTTTCTGGGCCACGTGGTGAATGAGGATGGGATCTCGGTTGACCCGGAAAAGATCGCAGCAGTGATGGATATGAGTAGGTCGGGCATGCCTAAGGAGATCAGGAGCTTTCTAGGATTGGCCGACTACTACAGGAGGTTTGTGGAGGGTTTCTCTACCCTAGGTACACCTTTGACTAAGCTGACTTAGAAGAACGTGGCTATTGTTTGGAGCGAGAAGTGCGAAGAAGCCTTCCTGGAGTAAAAGAGGAGATTGTGCACGGCTCCCGTTCTGACCCTGCCTACCGATGGCGTGGATTATGATGTATACGTGGATGCTTCGCATGTGGGTCTGGGATGCGTATTAATGCAGGTGGGTAAGGTGATTGCCTATGGGTCAAGGCAACTGAAGACTCATGAGAAGAATTATCCTACGCATGACCTCGAGTTCGCAGCGGTTATTTATGCATTGAAGCTGTGGAGACACCTACTTTATGGAGCTCAGTGCAAGATCTTCATCGACCATAAGAGCCTGAAGTACGTGTTCACGCAGAAGGAGTTAAATCTGCGCCAGCGTCGGTGGCTAGAGTATGTGGCAGATTATGATGTAGAGATCCAGTATCATCCAGGCAAGGCCAATGTGGTGGCCGACGCCTTGAGCCGAAAGACGGGAAAGATCTTTAATCTCACCGCCGATCATTTAGTGGAGGAGTTCCTCCTTATGGATATATCAGTGATATGCTGTGGCTTGCAGAGTAGTTTGTCAGTGGCAGAGCCGTCTTGGATTTCTTTGACCAGACTTCACCTGAAGGACGACCCGAATCTTCTACACTTGTACTCCAGGACTGAGAGAGGTGAGTTGCCGGATTATTCCATCGATGATGCGGGAACTTTGAAGTACCGCGACAGATTTTGCGTCCTCGCGGTTGGGGACATTCGGGGTATTGTTTGCAGAGAGGCTCATGGATCCAGCGTTGCCTACCATCCAGGATCTACAAAGATGTATCGGGACTTAAAACAAATTGCCTGGTGGTGTGGCATGAAAGGAGATATAGCCCGATTTGTTGCGGAGTGCCACACTTGCAAGCGGGTGAAGGCCGATCATGGAAGGTCTGGTGGCAAGTTGACTCCGTTAGAGATCTCGACTTGGAAGTGGGAAAGTATATCTATGGATTTCATCACGGGTTTACCGCGATCCCCGAGGGGATTTGATTCCGTTTGGGTCATAGTGGATAGACTGACGAAGTGTGCTCACTTCGTGCCATATAAGATTGATTACCCGATGAAGAAGATAGCGGAGTTGTACTTGAATGAAGTCATCCGACTGCACGGTGTGCCGGTTAGCATCATTTCTGATCGAGACTCCCAATTTACTTCTCGTTTTTGGCAGAGTCTGCAGGAGGCTTTGGGTACGGATCTGAGGTATTCTACTACGTACCACCCACAGACTAATGGGCAGACGGAGCGGGTGAATCAGATAGTTGAGGATATGATCTGATGCTACATTTTAGATCATGGTGGAGCGTGGGATGAGCGGCTGCGACTTATTGAATTTACATACAATAATAGTTATCAGGAGAGCTTGCAGATGGCTCCATTCGAATCCTTATATGGGAGGCGCTGCAGAACTCCGTTGTTTTGGGCTGAGGCTGGTGAGAGTCCATTCTTGGGTCCTGATGCGCTCGAGGAAATGGAAGTCGTAGTGAAGCCTGTTTGAGAGAAGCTTCGTATAGCTTAGGAGAGGTACGAGAAGAACGCCAATCGGCGTAGGTCTGCCTTGGAGTTTTCTGTAGGGGACCTTGTATTTCTTAAAGTTTCCCCGATGATTGGTGTAAAGAGGTTTGGTAAGAATCGGAAATTGGACCCGAGGTATGTGGGCCCGTTTAAGATTTTGGAACGGATTGGCGTGTCAGCTTACAGGTTGGAATTGCCAGCAAACTTCTCAAGTGTTCATAATGTTTTCCATGTTAGTCAATTGCGGAAGTGTGTGCGCAGCAGTGGGCAAGTTTCTGACATTGTGCCCCATTTGGAACCCAACCTCTCTTTTGTTGAAGTGCCGGTCCGTATTTTGGATACTCAGGAACGGGTGCTGCGAAAGAAGTCTATTCCGATGGTGAAAGTTCTTTGGAGGAATCAGGATTTGGAGAGCGCGATTTGGGAGCTAGAGTCGGCTATGAGGGAGGCTCACCCTCAGTTGTTTCACTGATTAGTTTGGTTTGTTTTTCTTATTGTAATGTTTGGATTATTACTTTCCTCTGTAGTAGAAGTGTTGTGCGTAAAGTTTCGGGACGAAACTTTCTTTTAGGGGGAGTGACTGTAACGCCCACGATTTTTCTGCGATTATTTTAATTCTCGTTTGGCGTTACTTTGACGCGTTTTCGTGGCTCTTGCCATTTTTGGAGTGTGGTCTTAACTCCTTAGAACTGGGTGCCCTATTTTGTAGCCTGTTGATAAGATCTCCCTAGCAAGCCGAGTCGTTTTGGGTGACCCGGTGTGGCCTCTCGGGGGATGCATGTGTTTTGGCTTCGAGAGGGTATAACTCGAGTTCTGTTAGTCGAAAGTTAATTTCGACTTCGCCGTTGTGTTCGTAGCGTTGATATTTAGCTACGGTGCGAATTTCGTCGAATTCGAGATAGTTTGGTTTTCGCGTCGTTTTTGGTGTGCCATTAGTAAAGCCTATTAGAGTATTCCCTTAATTTAATAAGGGAGACGGCGGTTAGGATTCGGTTTTGCTGAACCGATGCATTTAAAGCTTATAAAAAGGCTTTATTAAGAAGTGGCGGGCCACTTTTCTTCTTCTTCCCAAGACCGAAACCGTCGCCTGCTCCTGTTTGCGGAAAACAGAGGAATCCAGACCTACTTCTCCTTCGGACGGCGATTCCGGGAGTGTTCGTGGTCGGATTTCGATTCCGAAAGCAGCGTTGTCTTGCTCTCGCTTAGATCTTCATTTCGACGGTAAGAGGTTTGATTTTCGTGGAGTTTTTGGAGACTTGGATTTCCAGTTCTTGTGCTTTTCCGCCATTAACGTGCGTGTTTACTTGTTAGTTGCTTCTCCTTCTAGTGCAGAACGAAGAGGAGTGAATGCCGACCAAGCTTTGCCGGAAATCGAGGCAAGTGGTATTCTTGCCCTTGCCATTGTTGTTTTTTTTGAATTTTGGAATGTTTCCCGGTTAGCCCTAGGGTAGAAACCAAACATATTCTCCTTTATCTTGCTAATTTTAGGGCTTAGATTCTCCTATGAGCCCCCTCCTTGGGCTGTTTGTTCAACCCGATGGTTGTTTTAACCATTTAGACTCCAGATTGGTAGTTCTAGTTGGGTGCTTTTGCGGGTGGAGCCGAGAGAGAGAGTGAGGGAGGTTGTCGAGTGTGGTGCACACACTCAAAGCCAAAAGTCGCATGAACTTGGCGTTTAGTATGGTGGACACACTCAAAGCCATAGTTCGGTTTGTTCTTTGCGGCTGAGTGGTGGGGTGATTGAGTGAAAATTTTTCGTCCAAGTCAAAATCGACGAGAATCATCCTTGATTCCCGCTGATTTCGACGTGATTCCCACCGATCGGCGAGAATTATCCTTGATTCCCGCCGATTCGGCGAGAATAATCCTCGATTCCCGCCAATTCGGCGAGAATCATCCTCGATTCCCGCCGATTCCGTGAGAATCATCCTTGATTCCCGCCGATCGTCGAGAATCCTTCTAGATTCTCGCAGATTCGGCGAGAATCATCCTGCATTCCCGCAGATTCGGCGAGAATTAGTCGGCATTCCCGCCGACCTCCTCTTGAGGGCGTTGGCTTAGGGTTTTCCTGCGGAAGTGAACTTTGGCGTAGAGTGAGTTGACCTCACTCAATGCCAAAGCTGCTTTGGCGTTGAGGGAGGTAGACTCACTCAACGCCACTGTTGGGATTTGTGGTTCTGGCTGAAGGCGTTGAGGGAGTGGACCTCACTCAACGCCATAGCTATTTTGGCGTTGAGTGAGGTTAGCTCACTCAACGCCGCTGCCTCTTTTGCTGAAGGCGTTGAGGGAGTGGACCTCACTCAACGCCATGGCTGTTTTGGCGTTGAGTGAGGATAGCTCACTCAACGCCAGAGCTGTTCTTGCGGAGGGCGTTGAGTGAGTGACTCTCACTCAACGCCATGGCTGTTCTGGCGCTGAGTGAGGCTAACTCACTCAACACTATGGTATGGGTAGGCACTGAGTGGATTCCACTCGACGCCGAGCCGTGTTGAGTAACTTCAACACTATTTCTCTTTCCTCGATTTACGTTCCCGAGTGAATTCCTTGTTTATTTTTTTGCTGTTTCCTTGTCGGCCATGTTTTTCTTTTTTAATGGCCGAATCGTGGGTCGTGGCTAGTAGTGGTGGTTTGAAGCTCTTCATGGGGGAGGTGTTGTGTAATTTAGCCAAGGCCACCCTTATTCTTCTATCTTGCTCCAGGTACGGGCTGGGCAAGGGGGTGGAAGGTCCCTTGTGCTTTCACATGTACACACTTGATCTTATTGGCTTGGAAATGGTGGTTGGGGGACTGAGTTTGCTTCCAACCCGGATCCATGCTGTTTGTTTTAGCTACTACCATCTCCCACAGCTTAGGGTGTTAGAAGTTTCTTCCTTGGTAGTTTGCAGCACTTTGGGCTCTTGGTAGCCTAGTAGACCCTGCAGGATGTAGTTTCTGGGTAGGGTTGGTGCTGTTTCCTCGCACGTAGTGCATTCCTTGTTGTCTTGCCTTGGGCAGTTGTGATTTTTTTTCTACTGTGTGTTTTCCTCTTTTATTCATTTCCTGGTTGACACTTCCATGCAATTTTTCCTTGTTTTTCTTGCTGAGGTATTCTTTCTTCTTTTGAATGCCTCAGGTTCTGAGCAGTAGCCAGTTTGGTGGCTAGGTTGCGGTGGTGTTGCTGTTGGTCTCTTGGAGTTTGGAGATCCTGTTGCTTTGTTAGTGAGGTAGTTTTTCTGTACTTTTCTTATAGACATACATATTTTCCAGGGGGTTCGTATCAGGTTGTTGGCGCCTACTGGTAGTTTTTACCTTTGTACTAGATATATTACTTCTGCTGCTACCATTTTCTAGAGATAGTCTACTTGCTCTGGGGAGGATTTATGCTAGGTTGCTAGTTATTTTAAAACAACAACTATTATTATTATAAGATTATTGCATGATTAGCATGTTTTATAAAGGTAAATCACTATTTTCCAAACAACGTATAAAGATCGTTTTCTTATATATAATATAAATTAGATGTAGAGTCTTGCATGGCATAAGTGGTCCTCTTAGGGCTCTTATGAACATCAAAGGATGTCAAACCTGAATAAAGTATTTTTCCGCAGCGCTTAAGTATAATTTTTAACTGTGGACTAGGTGGTCCACTGAGCCGAGGGATACGACCTCTTTTATATAACTGATTTTCTAATCATTAAACTCATAAATTTCTTTCATTAAGTGTAATAGATGGTTTTGCCTGAGCGTCAGCAGTTATCCCCTACTTGACGTGGCATCATGACGCGCGTTTTCTCATACTCTGATAATTCTTTAAATCGGAGAAAATGCGGGTTGTGACAACGGGGAGGCCCAATATGTAATCTTAATTCGTGAAGTGTCTCCATAATATTCATCGTTTGCTCAATGAAATCCTGACGGAGTTCATCGAGAGCAGTGAGACCGTGATCCGCATCTCTTTCGTCCTCCATATTGGAAGAAGACGGGGTATATTCTGTGCCTAATCTAGTGCGTATGCAAAACGAAGAAAACAGACCCAACAGAAAGACCACAGATGGAATTGTTCCTGCTTAGTGAGTAGTGTAAACAAAAAAAAATTCTTACAGGAAATTAAAAGGAGGATATTAAAAAAAAAAATTGCTGAAAAAAACAAATTTAGATCGCAATTGGCAGACCAACAAATTTTTTTTTGTAATTTTGACTAGTAAATTAGCAGGAAAAGTGCGTGCCGACGTGCAAATACAAGGGGAGGGTGCCAATAAAGAAATTGACGTGAACCTCCCTCTTATACAAAATTAATGCAGGCCTACGCGTTGACACCGAAAAATCTATGGATTAACTCGAATGCCTCTCTACGATTCAAATTCGACACTCGCACAAAATCTCACGCAGCGTACACTCCAAGCAATTTTATCACGATTATGATAACGCATGGGTAGCCAAACCGTGTGGGATCGAATTGAAGCTATAGGATAATATCCTTTCCGTCTAAAATGACCCACCCAGTCCGATCGAGCGAAGGTTGTACCAAAAGAGATTTACCAAAAATTACGATCCAGAAAACGGTAGATCTCTCCCAACAAAAAATTACGAGGTTCGCCAAACCTTTCAGAAATAAATCGATTAAGATGAACACAAACTAAATGGATAAAACCAGGATTATTCAACGATTCCAATTAAACACAAAAATTTCCCTCCACAAGAATATCTAGAAGAGAAACATACGTGAGTAGAGATTTCCATTACCCAAATCGGAATGGATGATTTCAATTATCTAACTTGGATTTCCCTTTCACAGCTCCGCCGGAGTTACGCCGGAGGGAGAGAAAGTTCTTCCACCTTTGTCGCTCCATGCAATGGCCGAAAAATCCGGGCAACGAAGAAGAGGTGTGGTCGGGTACGGACCCGAGATAGAGTGGCCGGGTTATTGAGGGGAGGAGGGCCGGTTTGTTTGTGGGGAGATGGGTGGTGGTGAAAAACCGTGAATATGGGGAGGAAGGAGAGAGAAATGGTGGAGCTTGGAGGAGGCGGCTAGGGTTGTGGAAGAGGAGGCTTGGGCGGCAGTTTGGGTTGGTGGAGTGATGTGGTCGAGAGATGGTAAAGAGGAGGGTGGTGGCTTGGAGAGGAGGGGATTGTACGCCAAGATGGAGTGAGAGAGGGGAGGTTGTGTTGGCTGCTAGAAGGAGGGGGAGTAGGGTTAGGCTTGGCCGAATCTAAGAGAGAAGGAGGATAGACTTCAAGAGGGAAAATTAGATTTCAATTCTTATTCAACTTGCCTTATAATGAATCAATGCTAGGACTTATATAGGCTTACAACATGGACTAGGCTACATGCATCCCAATTAAAAAAGATACACTCTAAAGTTCAAAAGCATAAAGAAATAATTAAAATACTTAAACAATTAACAAACCAAATACAACCAAATAAAATTGAAATTATCCAGCTAGATATTATTAAGCGGTCTTGCATCGTAAGTGGATATTATACCATCGCTCCACATGACCACCATGGTGACGCAAGACTTTTGTTGGAGATGAAGGAGGGTCTTCTGCGAGCAAGCCGTCATCTTTAACCGGTTGGGGGTCGTCGTCTCCACCATGTATCCCTTTACTTTCTGGCGAGATCCATGTTTGGCTAGATCTCCTTTAAGCTTTGAATTACCTCCCAAAATCCTCTAGATTTAAAGCCTCTCTTGCTGGCATGAGAAACCCAGGAGTAGGTTTTAAGGAATTTTTCAATGTCTCCTGAGGGCCCAACTTCCCTGTTAGCTAGGTCAAAGCCTGACAGCGGGAGCAATTTGAGAATTAGATCCAGAGCAACCACCATGTCCACTGAGGACCCCTGTCCTGCCAGCTGGAAGAAATCCTAACAATGGGAGAAGCTTGGGACTTAGCTCTAGGGCAACCATCATATATACAGAGGACTCATACCCTACAAGCTTGGTGAAAGCCTTATAGTAGGAGAAGCTCAGGGTCTGAGTAGACTCTCTTGAGTGACATCAAGCCCTACCATCGTGATGAAAGCATGGTAGCGGGATCTTCTCGGGGTCCGGATAGACTCCTTCGAGTGACATCCAGCCTTGCTAGCTAGATGATAGCCTGATAACGGGACTTGCTCGTGTTCTGGGTAGACTCTCTCGAGTGAAATCTAACCCTGCCAGCTAAATGAAAGCCTGGCAGCGGGATCTGCTCGTGTTCTAGATGGGCTCTCTCGAGAGACATCGAACCCTTCTAGCTAGATGAAAGCCTGATAGCGGGATCTATATGCGGTTTGGTTAACTCTCTAGAGTGACATCCAACCCTTCCAGCTAGATGAAAGTCGAGCAATAGGATCTCCTCGGGGTCTGGGTAGACTATTTCGAGTGAAATCCAGCCCTCCAAGCTAGATGAAAGCCTGGCAGTGAGATCTGCTCAGGGTCTAGGTAGACTCTCTAGAGTGACATCCAGCCCTGCCAGCTTGACGAAAGCCTTGCAGTAGGATTTGCTCGGGGTCTACTTTATGAAAATGGCTTGACCGCAAATTATATTTCAAAAAGAGCTGAAAGGCAAAGAGATTTCATATTTGCCAAAGGGATGTACGTATATGATTCATGGGTAGAAACACTTCAAGTCATCACAGCTCAAGGTGTGACTTAAGGTCTCTCTCTCCACATTAAGGAGGCGATACCCTCCTGACCTCAATGTTTCTTTTACAATGTAAGGACCCTCCCAATTAGGGTTGAGCTTTCTCACTGTAGCTAATATTCCTGCTGCATCCACCTTTTTCAGGACAAGGCCCCCTTTCTAGAACTGTTTGATCTGGACATGCTTGTCAAAGTACATAGCCATCCCCCGTTTGATCTCTTACTGCCGGATGGAAAATAGGTCGCACAACTCCTCCACTATGTCAAGGGAGAGCCGCAAATCATCCCCATTCTCTGCCCGCCACTCTTCACTGCCTTCCTCTTCCACAACTACCTGAGGTGTATGGAACTCGTACATTATGGGGAGCATTGCTTCACAGCCATGGGTGAGCATGAAGGGGGTCTCCCCAGTGGCTGTATTGGGAGTAGTCCTCAAGGCCTAGAGGACCGAAGGAAGCTATTCTACCCAGCTCCCCTTCAAGTTTTCCACCTTCTTATTTAAGAGGTTTACGATGATCTTGTTTGCCGTCTCCACCTGTCTAATGCTCCTGGGATGATGGACCGACCCGAACTTGAGATCAATCCCAAGTTTGCCACAGAAGCTGATAAACTAAGCTATGGCAAACTACGGCCCATTGTTCGTGACAATGTCCTGATGCAATCCATGATGGCAGATGAAATCCCCCAATACAAAGTTTCTGATTACCTAGGAAGTCATCTTGGTCAGCGCCTTCACCTCCAAACACTTAGAAAAATAATCAATCATAACTAACAAGAATCTCCTCTGCCCACTAGCCTGAGGGAAGGGTGTAACATCCCCCCAAACAGCAAGACCCCCACAGAGTGATTTTTTCATGGCCAAGTCATGACAAAATTCTGGGAGCTTAGAAAACCTTGTAAACCAAGGCAAAAAGGGGATAAAGCACCTTGGTCTGCAAATAGTAAACTTTAAATACCCAACTTAGGGCTTGACTTTAGGGCTCCAACTTGACTCCTTAACCCCACCCCAACACCCCTAGGCCATCAAGGAGTCCAGAGTGACACCTAAGACCCATTGGGGCCAACCAAAGAGGTCAAGTTGACCAAAGTCAACCTTATTCCCTAATTAGGTCAAAATGGTCAATTATTCACGTATTGACCAAATTGCCCATCACAACATGGAATTGACCCCACATTTAGGTTAAAGGCATCATGAGAGGCCTATGGGACAACAAAGCCCTATCAGGGGGCCTCCAATTTGGCCAATTGACCAAAATGCCCTCTTAAATTAAAAAGGGCAATCCTTCATTAACTACCTCAATCGACCACAATAACTTGAAACTGGTCCCACCCCTAGTTTCATAATGTCATAGGGAACCCAATTGGACAAAAAGCCCCATGATTGGGTCAACCCTAGTGCTCAGTTTGATCAAGTCAAATTTAGCCTGTTTAGGTCAAATCAACCCAAATTGGCTCAATTAGGCTTCATGTGACCAAATTGACCCCACCACTAGATTTTAAACATAATTTAGAGTGCAATGGACCCAAAATCCTCATCATGGGGTCACCCATTAAGGTCAATTTGTCCAAAAGTCCAATTTGCCCTAATTAGATCTAATCACTTAAATTGACCCAACCAAGCCCAATCCCCTTGGGCTAGCCTCAATTTAGGTTGGCTCATCGGTCCAAGGGAGCTGAAATTGTCATTTATGTCACCCAATATCGTGTAGGGTGAGTAGGAGAGAGAGAGAGAGCTCAATTTTCCCAAAAAATGGAGGAGAGAGAATGTGAGAAAGAGGGTCATTCATGGTGGGGAAGGTGAATCACCCCTCCATTCTTCACCAATTAATTTGTATTCATCTTTCCTATTAGTTTTGAGGACTTACCAAACGAATTGGGGCCAAGGGGAGGTGAATTTCAAGGGGTTTTCTCTATGGCCGAAATTCACCATTAATGGTGATAATGGAAATTCATGCTATGACCCCTCTTCTCCCCAATTGATTCTTTAAACATCTTTATGGAGTGGAGAGGAATGAAACCCCCCTCCTTCCCCAAGATTTTGATCCCTCTATTCAAGGTTCGGCATGGCTCCCAAAGCTCCAATGTTGTCCATGGAGGATCGACAATCAACGCGATTAAACCCTCCAAATCAGGTCCGATCCTCTTCCCATATCCTAGTGCAAGATCTACATCATTTTCGGTGGAGAAATTGGGCTCAATTGAGTCCGATTAGAGAGGAAGAAAATTCGGATTTCCATTAATTTATACCCTTGTGAGTTTGCCGTAAACCGTTGCCTGCGGCGGCGTATTCGCCGCAAAATTCTAGCCACGACCACAACGAAGGTGTTGGTGGTGGTGGCCAGCCAGGGAGGTGGTTGTGTGATGTAGGCGTATACGTTTGGACCAAAATATTATTACGGACGCACACGGCTATCTCTCCACGAACTAAAGTCTACGCTCACACAATCGTTCTACGCTGCACCACGTTATTTTGTCCAATTAATTATACGCTAGCGTACGGGTAGCCAAACCACTTGTGACCGAATAGAGGCTATAGGCCAATATCCGTTCCGGCTAAAAGGACCAATATTGGATCCGACCGAGCGGTGTTGTACCAAAAGAGATCTACCGAATAAAACACGATTCGGAAAAGGTAGATCTCTCCCAACAAAAGAAAACGAGGGCTCGCCAAACCCTTTTACGAAAATTAAATCAACCAAGAAAAATTCAACTACAATGAAAGCTAACCACAATGTTTCAATGATTTCAAAATTTACGCTAGAAATTCCACCACAAGACTATCTAAAGAAAGGAACACACGGGAGTGGAAATGTTCGTTACCCAACCGGAATGGATGATTCCGGTTCTCTTGGCGAGGATCGTTCTTCGACGACTCCACCAGAGTCGCGCCAGTAGGAGAGAAACTCGCCCGCCTTCGTCGCATCACGCCGGAATTTGAAATCCACCACGAGGAGGTCTTCTAGATTTGGCAACAAATATATATAAATATGGTAGGAGAGGGCAAATATGGTAGGTTGTAGGGATTAATATGGAAGGTTGTGGTCGATTTAGGAAGGCGATGAAGAGGGGGTCGGACTTGTTGTTGTTGGGGTTGGGGGCTAGGATTTTGTGGAAGATGGAGGGGCTCGGATTGTGATGAAGGGAGGAGGCCGGTTTTGGAGGGGGGTGGCCGGGTTGGTGAGGGGAGGAGGAGGCCGGTGGCTTGTTGGGTGGAAGGGGTTGGGTTTCTTCATAGAGGAAGAGGAGGGCTCGGGTAGCTAGAGGAAGAGGAAGATATGGAGGAGGGAGGAGGAGGAGGGGAAGTTGGAGGCCGACGGCCAAAGAAGGAGAGGACTAGAGGATGGCTGAAATTTTCCTTGGAGAGGGAGGAGATTTCGATCTTGAAATTCGGTTTCTTCTTTCATTCATTCAATAATTCAATAAGGAAAAGATACATGCTTTTATATAGGCTACACCACTCAATCTCCCTCCAATCAAACTTCAAAATTCAAAATTCAAAATTCAAGATGAACATGTGATGGTTATATGCACCCATCATAGCTCATGAAATGAAATAATAATTAAAATACTACATGTTGGTTATAAGCACCCATCTTTACACTTGAAATAAAAATTTAAATAGGAGGTAAAATAACAACGCAACATAGAGACCAAACATAGAAATGACTTATTAATTAATAATAATTTATTAATAATTATTATTAATTAATAATATATAGGTTTGCATTTAGGACGGCTATTATTGCGATGCTCCACATATTCGTTCGCAAGCATGCCGTCACCATCTTCAAAATGTTATGGGCCGTCGTCTCCATCAATCCTCCCGCGCTCAAAAGTACTCATCACCGATGAGTTGGTCTGAGAGTACCGGTGCAGGAGAGCATCATCCACAAGAAACACGTAGCAGCGAACAACACCACTAGGAGAAAAGAGCACTTTAACCTGGAGTATCCTGTCATGCAAAAAGTTGGTCCTTGGGACCCTTGGAAAGGCATCAGGGAATAAAGGAAGATAAGTTTCTACATCGACTACCAACGTACCTCCAGTGAAGACTGAAGAAGAGAGCGATCCAGGCACAAGCTCACTACCCAACCCATAAGAAAACAAAGTGGAACCACACGGACATGCAGATAATTCAAGTGGTGGAGAGACATATAACGTTAAATTAAAAACATTAAAAATAGGGGTATTATCCCAATCAGTGGAAAACCTCAAAAGAAATACGTGTTCTCCTAATTTCATTAATGTCCGCAAAAGGTCTAGCTCGCTAACTCGCCAACTTTCTATAGTGCCCGAAGGCAACCGTTCAGGGACGAGACGCACCAAAACTAAATCGCCAATTAGACAGTAAGACGCCCTTTTATGTAAGCTAGCAAGAAATTGAATAGATTTATGTGTCGTGGTTAGCGTTTCACAAAAGTGCTTACGTTAATAATGGTCATGGCGAGCATAATCTTGTGCAACCGCACTTAATATATTCGGTGGAAACGGAACTAAATAAGGGGGCACCAACGGAACTAAATTTGGTGGAGCCAACGGAATTACATCAGGAGGCACTATAAGCGGCCCTATCCTAAACGTATAATTCGATAAATGATTTTCTTTAAAATTCATAGAGGATAAAATTAGGATAAAAGAAATAGTCGCCACAGAAATAAAATCAAAAACATCGGAGGGTGTGATTAACGATGGACTCGTAGGGTAATAGGTTGTAAAAGGGGACATGTCCAAAGGAGGAGCTAAGTCATTCTCAACGTCGAAACACGGGTTTAATATCCAAGAAAGATCACCCGGTTGCAAGCCATTAAAGTCATATAAAAATTCAAACAATGGATTCGCCCTTACAAAAAATTCGTTTGACTTGTCTACCAATTCATTAGATATATAATGTAATTCAGAATCAGTTGGTGGCTCATAGGTCGGCAACAATAATACGAGATCTGGAGGCACTAACGAGACCTCACCTGGGGGTACTGGCAGAATGAACTCAGGGGGCACCGTAGAACTCCTGAAACCAGTCGTACCACACTCATGTCCTAAATGATCAGTACGTCGAGTCAACGGGTCAGGGGGACGAGTCGATAAAATCAAACCCGGGGTATAATCCAAAAAGTCGTCCAATGATGCAACTTCCTTGCTTACAATTTCTTCTGACACACTATCCAAGTTATTTAATTTAGAATCAATTATGGTCTCAGACAAGGGTAAAATTTAGCCCGACGGAAGCTTTAAATTAGGAACGTCAGATGAAGGTGTTTGCATCAAAGAAATATCGTTCGGGCTCATAGCAGTAAAATCATCCAAGCATAACTCGTTCACCAACGGTAAGTCTTCCCAATCATTCGGAACGTCCAATACAATAGGGTCATCAGAACAATCTTCAACATATCTCGGTCTAAAAGGAACCAGCTCGAGTCCGAACAGATCATCCTCCAAGTCACTACTATGTAAACTCTCAATGTAAGGTGACTCTACTGACTCAGCCAAAATGTCTACCGACTAAGGTATTGTCTCAGCAGGTGTAATATTACACTCTAACACGACGGGGATCATAGGTTTGAGAGGGCTCTCAATACTAGTTTGAACAGACACAACACTAGTATGGCTAATAATAGGCAATGTGCTATTCTCAAATATCAGGCTATCTTCAGCCCAAGATAAACTTTCATCCCTCGAGGACTCTTCCAACACTGCTAAAACATCTAACATCATTGGGTCGACCGAAGACTCCATAATAACCAAGGGAGATGGTCCCAAAATATCGTCGATGGGGAGTGGAGAGGATTCCTCAGAGGTGAAATCCTCATCCAGGTAACTAGGGTAACTAATATCCTCATCTTCGCTGTCATCATCAGAGATAACAGCCACATCCTCAGTGACGGGCACGATCCTAGACATTACCTTAGACTTAACAGGAGAGTGAACAACTAGACTAGACAACTCAGGGGGAGATTCAAAAAGGTCTACAGGAATAATAGGCGGAGATCGCTCAACAATGTGCCATTTTATCTAGGCATTAGGTTTATAGTCAGTCCTAATTGTTGGTATGTGTTGCGCGCTAGGGTTCGAAGAAAATAAACGCAACCGAACTAGCAACCCGATGAGGCAAGTATACCTATCGAATTGTAGCAAGGGGACACAAGTGTCGTATTGAAATCCGGGAACTGTTGGCTAAGCTTACTCACACGAATGCTATTATCTTATCGACAGAAAAACTAGGGTTTTAGAAAATCTAAGTGCAAGGGAGAAAGTAAAGCTATACTAGAACGAGAAACACCGTAATTAAGTAAAGCTATTCAGCTAAGAACTATGCTAGAAAGGAAACTACTGCAGTTAATTAAAGAGCACAAGATAGGCGATTACTACGAAAGGTAGAAAATATGAAATGGAAATGCACCCAATCAAGATTCACCTCGGCTAAAGACGACTAAGAAAATGCGATAAAAATCTGAACTTAATAGGATGAAGGTCCTTGACCGTGGAGGTTCCTAAAGCTTGAACACGCTTCTCTCGAAGTCGTACCCAACTGAGTTTAGGAAGGTCCGACCGACTCTCGTCTAAATCGGAGGCCTAAAACTCGCTTTACGCGGTGAACCCCACTATTGGATTTTACTCCAATCTAGGAGATTTGGACGTCTGCCTCTCTCGAGGGGTGCGTACAACTCCCTTTACTCTTGAATGCTCACTTCATTCTTTCGGCCTATCGGCTAGCCCAGAATGAAAGCAAAGGTGGAGAGTATATATCGAAAATATACCTCCAACCCGTGATTAATCAAAAGTAATTCAAGGCCCTAACCTAAAAAGAAAAGATTAATTAAAACATCATAACATAATCGCTCTAACCTCGGATCATCAAGATCGAGTACAAGGAGGATTAGTTAATCATAATGGAGTGGAGGAGGGGTGTAACATCCCATTTTTCAATTAGACCCCCCCTTAGGAGTGACTTGAACGTTCCTAGGTCATACCAAGTCCTAGGTTGAACCTAGGAGGTCAAGTGACCCAACTAGTTAGTTGAGACTCACTTTGGCTGCAAATAGTAAAATCTTAAAACCCTGATTTTGGTGGCCTAGTGGGTTCAATCTGACTCCAAGGCATTCCTAGACCTAATATGAGATCAATGGGTCACCAAGGACCCATTGGGTGCAAACCTAATGGCTAAGTTGACCCAAGTCAACTTAAGCCCTAGTTAGGCCAAGGTGACCTTCCTTTGAGACAATTCACCCTCATTATGTCAAACCTACCCTACTTAACCATACCTAGGCCTTAGAGGAGGTCAATGGGTCACTAGGAGTCCTTTGATGGTGACCCAAAAGGTCAAGTTGACCAAGTCAACCCTAAGCCCAAATCAAGTCAAACCTAGTTCAATTAGGTTAACTCAAGCTCAAGCCCTCATGTAGGCTCATGAGGTAATAGTAAGGGATAATATGGCTGCCTATAGCCTAAACCCTAGGCTAGTCAACATGGTGACTAGGAGAGAGGGTTAGGTCAATTTTTGGAAGAGTAATATAGGAGAGAGAAAGTGAGAAAAGAGGATTATTTTTTTTGGTGAAAGGGAGAGCCTCCATTCTCTTTTGAATTATGAGGTATTAATATTAATTATGGGCTGCCTTTAGGCTTTTAGGGAGAAGAAATCGTGAGGGTGACTAGGAGAGAGAAAGAAGTGAGAATTTTGATATATTTAGGAGAGAGAAAAGGTGGTGGAGAGGTGAGTGGGTGTTTTGAAGTGTGAGGAGGCATGGGGTCAGCCAAAGAGGGGCCCACAGCCACCTAGTGGCTGACATCTCTTCCCCCAACCGTTTCCCGGCCACCAAGGGGTGGCTCCACCCCTCTCTCTCTCCTCCCAACCTTTTCATGAAGAGGCACTTGCCCCTTGATGAAAACCGCCCCCCCTCCCCTCTCCTCTTATATATGCTCACTTAGGAGAGAGGGGAGATTGTTTTCGAAATCAGAGCAGGAGGAGAGAGCCTTGCCGGAGCCACCAAGGAGGAGAAACGCCGCCACCGCCGCCACCATGACGTCGCGCCGCTCAACCCGCATCCATGCCCGAACTCAGGTCCTCCCCCTCTCCTTCTCTTGTGTTTAGATCCTAGACTTGTTAGGGTAGAGGTCGGGCTCAGTCAAGCCGGTCGGGTGGAGTGAAAATCCAGAAAAAAACACCATTTTTAATGGCTTTTGGAGCTTTCGGGTGAGGCGCCGCCGCCACCTCCGGCCGCCCCAACCGCCGGCCAACTGCTCCCCCCACCACCGTGAGGGTAAAGGAGTCAATGGTGGGTGGAGTCGCCGCCCCTAGCCGCCGGAAAACGGCCCGCAAACACCTCCATTTTCGGCCTGGTTTCGGGCTTTGAGGAAGATGAATAGTGCCATGCATATTAATAATTCCTTTTATTCTAATTTAATGGCCGGTTTTTAAAATAATAATTAAAAATACTTAGGCCCTCCTACAGAAAATATGGCCAATATAAAAGTTATAGCCCTTGATGTCTAGATTAATTCAAAATTGGTTTCAACCAATTTGGATGAGTGGGCTGACCCCAACAACCATTTTGGTGAGGGCTGTCCAAAATGTTGATCAGCCACTAAAATAAATCCCCACTCTTCATCCCTTGATCAAATGACCTGAAATTTGAACCAGGGGTCACTCTTAACTATACCTAAGAGCTGTGCAAAAATGGGAATTTTTGGAGAACTTTTGTCTATAGTTTTTGAAAACATTGAATAATTCATGTATGATTTAATTAAGTGGTTATATGAATCCCAAACCCTCCCAAATTATAGACAGAGGTCCCTGGCAATAGTATATAGCTATGTAGAAATTTTGAGCACATTTGAATAAGGTTTGAGTAGGGTTTGACCAAACCCTAGCCCTACCTTGGGAATTGTGCCCTAGGTTTCAAGAGGATGCCCACCCTTAACCCTCTGTCCAAATGACTTGAAATTTGGACAGGGAGTCAACATTAGGGCTCGATAGGGGCTGTCCAAATTGGGGTGAATTTGGAGTTGTTTTACTTAGGTATTTTGTCCTAACTTGGGAAATCTAGGGTTAAAGAATTTGTGAATCAAATGACCTCCATACCCTCCCAATTTTTGGTGAGGTGTCCATGGTACATATATCTAGGTATGGATTAAATCTCAACTCATTTGGTTGAGTTTTGAATAGGAAACCACCAAGCCCTAGTTTGGTCCTAGGGAAGGGTAATATGGGAAAAAGGGGACTTGTGGCAATTGGGTGGTCAACTCACCTCAAAAGAGGTTGAAGTTGTGACCAATGGGTTAGGATGATCCTAAGAACCTTTGGGGAGCAAAGGAGATGTGTTAGGGTGGATTTACCCTAGGGCCCAGGTACAAACCCAAAGTGAGGACTTTTGGGGGTTTGTGAAGGACATATGGGCAAATGCTCTTGTATGGCCTTGATATTTGGTGGAGAGATGGTTAATGAATATTTAACCCTCTGGTTATAATCTTAGAGAATTTTGAGGTAGCTAGGTACCTCAAATCCTAAACCCTAGTTTTAGGGTAGAAGGGCCTTTAGGGTCAAAACAGTAATTTAACTCATCTAAAAGCTATGAAACTTGGGTAGAGTGAGTTTTAGAGTGTTCTAGACACATGGTAATTTTCCTGGAATTTTATGATTAATAAAAGTTATACTTCATGTGTTAAATGATTATTAGCCGATTTGTTGTTTTCAATTGTTTGGTGGCTTTAATTTAATTAAAAATCAGTTAAAATTCTGGATTTAGATCTTGCTGATTAGAACATTGATTCCTGAATTTTTATAGCACTTTATGTTGTGAATTTGTAGAGGCTCATTCACAATCTTTTAATATGGGCTTTAGATTGTAAAAATAAATTAGGGCTTGTTAAATTGCTGGAAAATTATGAGATTTGGAATTTAAGGTTTTTAGGCTCTTGTATAGCACTGAGAATTATTTAAGAATTTTTAGGGTTGCTGTTATAGTACTTGATTCACAAAGCCGGTTAGATTGTTAATTAGTAAATGATTTATTATAATTTAATTTCCAACAAGAAAAATATGAAATTCTGTAAATGTTGTATTTAATATCATACCAGCACCCTGTATTTATTTCAAGATTTTTGGAGGAATATTTTATATAGATGCTTCAATAAACAAGAACTAGATGATTTATTACTAAATTATATTTAGGCCCCTTGGACATCATTGTAAATTATCAAACCTGGGAAAAATAGATATTTAGGCCTACTAGTATTTACCATAGAACTTTGTTGTTTTGAATCAACTAAAATGACATACCTCATGTTCAAAATGATGATATTAGGCCCTTAAGAATAAATAAATAAATTATCTGATTTATTAGGAAAATATTTAATGCTTTGGATTTAGGCAAATCCTGTTAGGATAGACCCCCGATAAATAATCTGAGGTATTTGGTTGAAAAGTAGGAGTCGAGTTTTCATGAACATCATATAGTACAGGTTGGTCGGTAGATAATAACCATGAGGAAATGTGTAAACAGGGTTAGGTTGTGTTGACTTAAGGATAGGTCATGTTGGTGGATTCATAGAAGAGAATGGATCACCTAAGGAGGTTTCAAGGTCTGGTGAGAATCGAGTCAGTAAGTGTTAGAAGGTGCGCGGGTCCGACGAAAGATCGTCGTTCCCGTAGGAGCGAAGAGTCAAAAATCACCCTAGGATAGTATACTGTAATATGAAAGGAATGGGTAAGGGAAATCAACCAACCAAAAATAAGTGCCTTGCGAAAGGGAACTTTGGTCTTCATACCATCGTAGTTCCTAGAGCCTATTGAGAACCCTTCGCGGGGTATAATCCGGAGGCAGTCCTGGGCTAACATAAACCTCAAAACAAAAGAAAGAGTAATCAGTTAAGTAGGGATTCACATTTGCACACACTCAGTAGTTAGGGTCGGAAATGGTTAGGCCATCCCGATGTGTTTAAGGGATGGGGATTTGGAATCAAGCCGGACGGGTTTGTCCGGGGAGCTTTTGGCTCGGTTGATAGACCTTACGGACGGGTTTGTCCGGGGAGCCTTTGGGCTTGGTTGGTAGTGGATACGGACGGACTTGTCCGGGAGCTTTTACCTTTTTACTGCTTATACTATAATCGTTGCATGTGCATAGATAGGAAGGAAAAGGTGGTGGGTCTTCGGTATCGGGGAGATCGATTGCACCGACACCGATATCGTTGACTCGGCAAGGTGGGTAGCACCTTGCCAAAGGTTAAGTCCGGCGGACCAGTCGGCAAAGTACGCAGGAGTCCGCCTCGTGCACCAGGCGTGAGCGTACGATAGGTCAGACCGGTAGTGCTTTTACTGGTTTTGAGGTGGGCGAGGCCCAACCCACCGCTTCCGTTTGCCACTACGGGAGTAACCTGGGAGTTATCTCCAGAAAGGGGGAACTAAAGGTTTGTGTACACAAAGTTGGGTGAGTGAGTTGCACTGCATGACATAACATACCCACCATATAGCTGCATATCATAATCATTCATAACAATCTTGACACCTAAAGTATAAGTGGAATGGGACGCTTATACTTTAGGACTTGCAAAACGACCCCTTGGACTATAAGCTTGTGTGGGCAAGTTTATAAGTCAAAGGTTAATTTCAATATATATATATATATGCTGCTGTTTGACAACCGACACCCCAACGTATAAGTGGTATGGGACACTTTATACGATGGGAGCCTTGCAAAAGATCCCTTGCTTATGTGTACTCGCATAAGTGGAGGTTTAAATTACTTTATTTATCTTACTGTATTCTTTGGCCTGTTACAACATTATTAATTGCCCCCTCAATACACAACTGTTAGTTAGGTCCACCGTCATCTGCTTGAAATACTCTCCACAATCATGTCCTCCCCTTTCTTCCTCTCCGCTCGGTGCCTTAGAGCATGGGGGAAGGGGTGGGGGACGATAGGACTTAGTCTTTTTGACTGACGGGCGACCGAACACCATTACAGGGGAACGTGGAGCGCAGCACGGAGGAGCAGCCTCGGAGGTCCGTGCACTTGGAGACGGGGCAATCTAGCACCGGAGTCCAGACTGCAGGGACTGTGAGTCCCGATCTTTAGTACGAGTGTTAGTTTATTTCCAGCATGAGTGATCTTGTAGTGAGGAACTCTGATGTACCGGGCATAAGCCCTTTATTACTTTCATTACTCTGATGTTATTTCTGTGGACACTCCCCTCGTGGAGCCTATTTATATTATATGTGATTTACTTCTATTGTGGACTGCATTTCTCTTTACTGTTCTACTTGCTACTTGATTGTGATCGAAAAGGCCGGCAGAATCGGCGCGTTGTAGTGACTACCTTCCCGTGTGCGAAGGTGTCACCGCAAAGCGGCGGTTCTGGGCATAAGACCCCGGGTTTTAAAAAAAAAAAAATGGGGTCTTACAAAGTGGTATCAGAGCGAAATCACGATCGAAAAAGTAGCAGTCCACAAACCCTGGGTCACCCCCGCACGAGTTTAGTTTGGGGACAAACTAAGCAGCGGAAGCAGTGGTGTGCCCATATGGTAATCACATATAAATTGTCCATCTTATTAAGTTAAAAGTTTTTTTTTTTCTGACGATGAATTTTCATTGCGCAGCCCCCAGTGCTGACTACACCACAGGGTGGAGCCCAGCAGATTCCGGGAGTTGTCCCACCACCACCGGTTCCTGCTCAGTTCCTGCAGACCGATATGGGGCAGACTTTGACTGCCATCTTGGATGCCTTCCGGGCCCAACAGGCCCCGGCTCCACAGCAGATACCAGGAGCCAACTGGCTCAGCATCTTCCGAGGACTTTCTCCTCCGTCCTTCTTGGGGACGGAGTCAGCAGTGCGGACAGAAGAGTGGCTGGACATCATGGAGGAAATGCTGACAGGGATACGGAGCCCGTGGGAGGAGAGAGTACCTTTGGTTGTGTCCTGCTTGGAGTCTCACGCCAAGCGGTGGTGGAAGACAGTTCTGGATACTACTTTTGCTGGGAGGCTGGCTGCTGAGGTTTCATGGGATGAGTTCAGGCCTATGTTGTTGGAGCATTTTGTTCCACAGTCGGCCCGAGACGAGTTGGAGGACCGCTTCTTGCAGTTGAAGCAGGGTACCAGGACGGTGGTGGAGTACCATCGAGAGTTCAACCATCTAGCACGTTTTGCAGACTCCTACCAGCTAGATGAGGCAGCGTACACGAAGAGATTCTACAAAGGTCTGCGGGAAGACATGAGGGATGCCCTTCTCTTTGTATCGGACGGGCCTATCACCCGTATTCTGGAGATGGCAAAGAGGTTAGAGGCGGATTGGCACACCACCAGAGGCCGGAAGCGGCCAACGGAGGATCAGAGCCGGGGAGCCCGGAACGACCAGCGACGAGGCCGTGTGACAGAGGCACAGAGGGTGGAGGGTCAGCCTCGACCGGAGGAGAGGCAAGAGCTGAAGGAACAGGTGATACTGGCCCCGCAGCCTATTCAGATTCGGGAGATACCAAGACCCCAGTTGCGGGATGTGCAGAGACCGGGAGGTGGAGCTTACACTCGGCCGGAATGCTTCCACTGCCATCAGGTGGGCCATATCAAGAGGAACTGCCCCATGAGGGGGGTACCTCCTCCAGCACCGCAGGTTGCCCCACCTGCGCAGTATTTTGGAGGCCGAGGACGCGGCCAAGGACGTGGCTATCAGGGCGGAGACCGCCGACAAGGAAGAGAGCAGGTTTATGCGTTGGATCTGGCTCAGCCTCGACACCCTGAGGAGGTGATCACAGGTACGCCAGCTTGTTTTTTTTTAAAATGTTTTCTTGTTTCTTTTGTTAAATCTCATAAAATTAGAAGACTGTAAGCTAGGAAAGAAAACTATAGTTAGGCTTCTAAAAACATTTTTTTTTATTACCCCAGGCATTGTCTTCGTCAGCGGCAAGCCCGCATATACACTGTTCGATACGGGCGCGTCACGCTCATTCGTATCAGAATCCTTCATTGACGGCTTGGCAGGCGTGGAGAGATTCATCGGCTTGGCATTAAGGGTACGACTAGCTGACGGGTCCGAGCTACACACCACTGCGCATTGCAACATGGAGGCACAAATTGGCGGGAAAGCATTCGAGGCACCAGCCGCAATCCTGAGGATGCCTTCATATGATTTGATTTTGGGCATGTCATGGTTATATTGGAACCATGCCCTAATTGACTGCGTGGCCAAGAAGATTATTCTGAGGCATGGAGATTCTTCCGTCGTAATAGAAGGTATAAGACATGCCTCCTTTTCATTTTTGTCATCTATTCAGGCCGTCAAGGCCCACATACAGGGCGACGAGATTTACCAGGTTTTATTCGAGATGGCGGAGGCCAATGTTCCTGTAGCGGAGATTCCTGTTGTGCGAGATTTCGAGGATGTTTTTCCCGAGAAGTTACCGGGGCTACCCCCGCATAGGGAGCAGGACTTTCAGATTTTGCTGGTGCCAGGGGCTAAGCCAGCATCTAGAGCCCCCTACCGGATGGCCCCAAAGGAGCTGGTGGAGTTTCGGAGCCAATTACAGGAGCTGGTAGAAGCCGGTTATGTCCGGCCAAGTTCTTCGCCATGGGGAGCCCCTGTGTTGTTCGTCAAGAAGAAGGACGGGACACTTAGGCTGTGCATCGATTACCGGGCGTTGAATCGACTGACGGTCCGGAATACCTATCCACTGCCAAGGATAGATGAGCTATTCGATCAGCTGGAGGGAGCCCACTTCTTCTCAAAGTTGGACTTGAGATCGGGCTACTACCAGCTACGGATCCGCGAGGAGGACATCCCAAAGACTGCTTTTAGTAGCAGATATGGCCTATACGAGTTTACCGTGATGCCCTTTGGGCTCACGAATGCGCCATCAGCGTTCATGACTCTCATGAACCGGGTCTTCGAGTCTTACTTGGATGTGTTTGTCATCGTCTTCATCGATGACATCCTCATCTATTCGAGGACCGAGGAGGAGCACTCGAGGCATTTGGCACTGACACTACAGAGATTGCGGGAGCACCAGTTGTACGCAAAATTCAGCAAGTGCCAGTTTTGGTTGAAGGAGGTGGCCTTTCTGGGTCACATTATTAGTGGAGCTGGATTGGCGGTGGATCCGGCAAAGGTTCAAGCAGTCCGAGATTGGCCCCGGTTGAAGACAGCTACAGATGTTCGGAGCTTCTTAGGACTTGCCGGTTACTACCGGAAGTTCGTTGAAGGATTTTCTAGTCTTGCCCTCCCACTCACGTCTCTGACGAGGAAGGAGGTACCTTTTGAGTGGACCCCGCAGTGCGAGGCGGCTTTTCAGGAGCTGAAGGAGCGACTCACCTCGGCTCCTATATTGACTCTCCCTTCGGGGAAGGAAGGATTCCAGGTGTATGCAGACGCCTCCTACCAGGGCTTGGGAGCTGTTCTGATGCAGAATGGGCATGTCATTGCTTACGCTTCTCGCCAGCTAAAGAAGCATGAGCAAAACTACCCGGTGCACGATCTAGAGATGGGAGCGGTTATCTTTGCGCTGAAGGTCTGGCGACACTATCTCTACGGTGTCCATTGCGACATATTTTCAGATCACAAAAATCTGAAATATGTGGATACGCAGAAGGAGCTGAATATCAGACAGCGGAGATGGGTGGAGTTTCTAGCCGATTATCAGTACGAGATGCACTACCATCCGGGTAAGGCAAATGTTGTAGCTGATGCTCTGAGCCGACGAGCTGCCACATCAGGAGCAGGGTCCCAGAACATGTCTTTGGAGTTATTGCGGAACTTCGAGGATATGCACATTACCTTGGTATCGTCTGACGACACCGATCTGTTCGAGGAGTATTTGGTTGCGACGAGTACCACTGATGATATACGAGACAGAGTCAGAGTTTGGCAGAGGCAGGATGCCAAGTTGGAGCCAATTTTCAGGGCCTTGGAGGCAGGCTCAGCTGGGGACTATACGATGCGAGGCGATCTGGTGTGCTTCAGGGGCCGGACTTACATACCGGATGGAGGGCAGATTCGGGAAGACATTATGGCAGAGGCTCATCATAGCCGATACTCTATACATCCCGGGATTACGAAGATGACGGCGGATTTGAAGAAGACACTCTACTGGCCGGGCATGAAGAAGGACATCACTTATTTCGTGACCCACTGCGAGGCATGCCAGTTAGTGAAGGCAGAGTGCAGACACCCCGCTGGTCTGCTGCAGCCACTCCCAGTGCCGGAATGGAAGTTTGATGATATCGCGATGGACTTCATCCATGGCCTCCCTCGTTCACGCACGGGAAACGATTCTATCTGGGTAATCGTTGACCGGCTGACGAAGGTGGCTAGATTCATCCCGATCAGGAAGGATGACTCGGTTGGAGTTTTGGTTCGGAAGTTCGTGGAGCAGTTTATTCGTTACCATGGAGTGCCCAGGACGATCGTATCTGATCGAGATGGTCGGTTCACATCCAGAGAGTGGAGGTCAGTGCAGTCTTACCTTGGCACACGACTGGCCTTCAGTACAGCCTTCCATCCCCAGACTGACGGGCAGACAGAGCGTACCAACAGGACGCTAGAAGACTTACTGAGGCTGTGTATTGTGGATCACGGAGAGCCCTGGGAGCGGATGTTGCCCCTAGTGGAGTTTTCTTACAATAACAGCCATCAGTCCAGTATAAGGATGGCTCCGTACGAGGCCTTGTATGGGAGGAGATGTCGGACTCCCTTGTCTTGGATACATGATGCGGATCCGAAGGTGCTAGATTCGGAGTTTGTTGAAGACACCGAGGCTCAGGTGCGACTGATTCGAGAGAGGATGCTAGAGGCACAAAGCAGACAAGCAAAGTATTATGACACTCGGCATCGTTTAGTAGAGTTTCAGGTTGGGGACCGGGTATTCTTGAAGATCCGGCCAATGCACGGGGTTTCACGAGTACGTGGTCGGCGGAAGAAGCTCAGTCCGAGATACATGGGGCCTTTCAGGATCCTGGAGCGGATCGGTCCATTAGCTTACAGACTGGAGCTATCGCAGGAGCTGTCCAGCCTACACGACGTGTTCCACGTATCTTCACTCAGGAGGGCTCTACTACGCCCGGAGTTACAGATTACCACCACTGATGGGCCGGTAGCTACAGATCGGTCCGTACAGGTGGAGCCGATACGGATTGACGACCAGGGGATACGGGTCTTGCGCCGCAAGAAGATCCCGCTAGTCAAGGTCTTGTGGAGGAATCATGGGCAAGAGGAGCATACTTGGGAACCCGAGGACTTGATGCGAGAGAAGTACCCGGAATTGTTTAGCCAGGTAATATCTTCTAACTTCTCAAGATGCTTGTAATTATTTTTCCCTACTTGTTTTACACCGGAGTATCACCTAAGATTAGAGGCTAATCCTTTGTTTATTGGGGCTAGCCCTTGTTTATTAACCTTGGTTAAGCAATTCAACCCTCGTGGGATGTTACAAGCTTAAGATAACCCGGTAGTAAAGCTCCCATAGACTTAACCTTAATTTCGGGGACGAAATTTTTGTTTTGTTTATTGGGATTTGTAACATCCCATTTTTCAATTAGACCCCCCCTTAGGAGTGACTTGAACGTTCCTAGGTCATACCAAGTCCTAGGTTGAACCTAGGAGGTCAAGTGACCCAACTAGTTAGTTGAGACTCACTTTGGCTGCAAATAGTAAAATCTTAAAACCCTGATTTTGGTGGCCTAGTGGGTTCAATCTGACTCCAAGGCATTCCTAGACCTAATATGAGATCAATGGGTCACCAAGGACCCATTGGGTGCAAACCTAATGGCTAAGTTGACCCAAGTCAACTTAAGCCCTAGTTAGGCCAAGGTGACCTTCCTTTGAGACAATTCACCCTCATTATGTCAAACCTACCCTACTTAACCATACCTAGGCCTTAGAGGAGGTCAATGGGTCACTAGGAGTCCTTTGATGGTGACCCAAAAGGTCAAGTTGACCAAGTCAACCCTAAGCCCAAATCAAGTCAAACCTAGTTCAATTAGGTTAACTCAAGCTCAAGCCCTCATGTAGGCTCATGAGGTAATAGTAAGGGATAATATGGCTGCCTATAGCCTAAACCCTAGGCTAGTCAACATGGTGACTAGGAGAGAGGGTTAGGTCAATTTTTGGAAGAGTAATATAGGAGAGAGAAAGTGAGAAAAGAGGATTATTTTTTTTGGTGAAAGGGAGAGCCTCCATTCTCTTTTGAATTATGAGGTATTAATATTAATTATGGGCTGCCTTTAGGCTTTTAGGGAGAAGAAATCGTGAGGGTGACTAGGAGAGAGAAAGAAGTGAGAATTTTGATATATTTAGGAGAGAGAAAAGGTGGTGGAGAGGTGAGTGGGTGTTTTGAAGTGTGAGGAGGCATGGGGTCAGCCAAAGAGGGGCCCACAGCCACCTAGTGGCTGACATCTCTTCCCCCCAACCGTTTCCCGGCCACCAAGGGGTGGCTCCACCCCTCTCTCTCTCCTCCCAACCTTTTCATGAAGAGGCACTTGCCCCTTGATGAAAACCGCCCCCCCCTCCCCTCTCCTCTTATATATGCTCACTTAGGAGAGAGGGGAGATTGTTTTCGAAATCAGAGCAGGAGGAGAGAGCCTTGCCGGAGCCACCAAGGAGGAGAAACGCCGCCACCGCCGCCACCATGACGTCGCGCCGCTCAACCCGCATCCATGCCCGAACTCAGGTCCTCCCCCTCTCCTTCTCTTGTGTTTAGATCCTAGACTTGTTAGGGTAGAGGTCGGGCTCAGTCAAGCCGGTCGGGTGGAGTGAAAATCCAGAAAAAACACCATTTTTAATGGCTTTTGGAGCTTTCGGGTGAGGCGCCGCCGCCACCTCCGGCCGCCCCAACCGCCGGCCAACTGCTCCCCCCACCACCGTGAGGGTAAAGGAGTCAATGGTCGGTGGAGTCGCCGCCCCTAGCCGCCGGAAAACGGCCCGCAAACACCTCCATTTTCGGCCTGGTTTCGGGCTTTGAGGAAGATGAATAGTGCCATGCATATTAATAATTCCTTTTATTCTAATTTAATGGCCGGTTTTTAAAATAATAATTAAAAATACTTAGGCCCTCCTACAGAAAATATGGCCAATATAAAAGTTATAGCCCTTGATGTCTAGATTAATTCAAAATTGGTTTCAACCAATTTGGATGAGTGGGCTGACCCCAACAACCATTTTGGTGAGGGCTGTCCAAAATGTTGATCAGCCACTAAAATAAATCCCCACTCTTCATCCCTTAATCAAATGACCTGAAATTTGAACCAGGGGTCACTCTTAACTATACCTAAGAGCTGTGCAAAAATGGGAATTTTTGGAGAACTTTTGTCTATAGTTTTTGAAAACATTGAATAATTCATGTATGATTTAATTAAGTGGTTATATGAATCCCAAACCCTCCCAAATTATAGACAGAGGTCCCTGGCAATAGTATATAGCTATGTAGAAATTTTGAGCACATTTGAATAAGGTTTGAGTAGGGTTTGACCAAACCCTAGCCCTACCTTGGGAATTGTGCCCTAGGTTTCAAGAGGATGCCCACCCTTAACCCTCTGTCCAAATGACTTGAAATTTGGACAGGGAGTCAACATTAGGGCTCGATAGGGGCTGTCCAAATTGGGGTGAATTTGGAGTTGTTTTACTTAGGTATTTTGTCCTAACTTGGGAAATCTAGGGTTAAAGAATTTGTGAATCAAATGACCTCCATACCCTCCCAATTTTTGGTGAGGTGTCCATGGTACATATATCTAGGTATGGATTAAATCTCAACTCATTTGGTTGAGTTTTGAATAGGAAACCACCAAGCCCTAGTTTGGTCCTAGGGAAGGGTAATATGGGAAAAAGGGGACTTGTGGCAATTGGGTGGTCAACTCACCTCAAAAGAGGTTGAAGTTGTGACCAATGGGTTAGGATGATCCTAAGAACCTTTGGGGAGCAAAGGAGATGTGTTAGGGTGGATTTACCCTAGGGCCCAGGTACAAACCCAAAGTGAGGACTTTTGGGGGTTTGTGAAGGACATATGGGCAAATGCTCTTGTATGGCCTTGATATTTGGTGGAGAGATGGTTAATGAATATTTAACCCTCTGGTTATAATCTTAGAGAATTTTGAGGTAGCTAGGTACCTCAAATCCTAAACCCTAGTTTTAGGGTAGAAGGGCCTTTAGGGTCAAAACAGTAATTTAACTCATCTAAAAGCTATGAAACTTGGGTAGAGTGAGTTTTAGAGTGTTCTAGACACATGGTAATTTTCCTGGAATTTTATGATTAATAAAAGTTATACTTCATGTGTTAAATGATTATTAGCCGATTTGTTGTTTTCAATTGTTTGGTGGCTTTAATTTAATTAAAAATCAGTTAAAATTCTGGATTTAGATCTTGCTGATTAGAACATTGATTCCTGAATTTTTATAGCACTTTATGTTGTGAATTTGTAGAGGCTCATTCACAATCTTTTAATATGGGCTTTAGATTGTAAAAATAAATTAGGGCTTGTTAAATTGCTGGAAAATTATGAGATTTGGAATTTAAGGTTTTTAGGCTCTTGTATAGCACTGAGAATTATTTAAGAATTTTTAGGGTTGCTGTTATAGTACTTGATTCACAAAGCCGGTTAGATTGTTAATTAGTAAATGATTTATTATAATTTAATTTCCAACAAGAAAAATATGAAATTCTGTAAATGTTGTATTTAATATCATACCAGCACCCTGTATTTATTTCAAGATTTTTGGAGGAATATTTTATATAGATGCTTCAATAAACAAGAACTAGATGATTTATTACTAAATTATATTTAGGCCCCTTGGACATCATTGTAAATTATCAAACCTGGGAAAAATAGATATTTAGGCCTACTAGTATTTACCATAGAACTTTGTTGTTTTGAATCAACTAAAATGACATACCTCATGTTCAAAATGATGATATTAGGCCCTTAAGAATAAATAAATAAATTATCTGATTTATTAGGAAAATATTTAATGCTTTGGATTTAGGCAAATCCTGTTAGGATAGACCCCCGATAAATAATCTGAGGTATTTGGTTGAAAAGTAGGAGTCGAGTTTTCATGAACATCATATAGTACAGGTTGGTCGGTAGATAATAACCATGAGGAAATGTGTAAACAGGGTTAGGTTGTGTTGACTTAAGGATAGGTCATGTTGGTGGATTCATAGAAGAGAATGGATCACCTAAGGAGGTTTCAAGGTCTGGTGAGAATCGAGTCAGTAAGTGTTAGAAGGTGCGCGGGTCCGACGAAAGATCGTCGTTCCCGTAGGAGCGAAGAGTCAAAAATCACCCTAGGATAGTATACTGTAATATGAAAGGAATGGGTAAGGGAAATCAACCAACCAAAAATAAGTGCCTTGCGAAAGGGAACTTTGGTCTTCATACCATCGTAGTTCCTAGTGCCTATTGAGAACCCTTCGCGGGGTATAATCCGGAGGCAGTCCTGGGCTAACATAAACCTCAAAACAAAAGAAAGAGTAATCAGTTAAGTAGGGATTCACATTTGCACACACTCAGTAGTTAGGGTCGGAAATGGTTAGGCCATCCCGATGTGTTTAAGGGATGGGGATTTGGAATCAAGCCGGACGGGTTTGTCCGGGGAGCTTTTGGCTCGGTTGATAGACCTTACGGACGGGTTTGTCCGGGGAGCCTTTGGGCTTGGTTGGTAGTGGATACGGACGGACTTGTCCGGGAGCTTTTACCTTTTTACTGCTTATACTATAATCGTTGCATGTGCATAGATAGGAAGGAAAAGGTGGTGGGTCTTCGGTATCGGGGAGATCGATTGCACCGACACCGATATCGTTGACTCGGCAAGGTGGGTAGCACCTTGCCAAAGGTTAAGTCCGGCGGACCAGTCGGCAAAGTACGCAGGAGTCCGCCTCGTGCACCAGGCGTGAGCGTACGATAGGTCAGACCGGTAGTGCTTTTACTGGTTTTGAGGTGGGCGAGGCCCAACCCACCGCTTCCGTTTGCCACTACGGGAGTAACCTGGGAGTTATCTCCAGAAAGGGGGAACTAAAGGTTTGTGTACACAAAGTTGGGTGAGTGAGTTGCACTGCATGACATAACATACCCACCATATAGCTGCATATCATAATCATTCATAACAATCTTGACACCTAAAGTATAAGTGGAATGGGACGCTTATACTTTAGGACTTGCAAAACGACCCCTTGGTCTATAAGCTTGTGTGGGCAAGTTTATAAGTCAAAGGTTAATTTCAATATATATATATATATGCTGCTGTTTGACAACCGACACCCCAACGTATAAGTGGTATGGGACACTTTATACGATGGGAGCCTTGCAAAAGATCCCTTGCTTATGTGTACTCGCATAAGTGGAGGTTTAAATTACTTTATTTATCTTACTGTATTCTTTGGCCTGTTACAACATTATTAATTGCCCCCTCAATACACAACTGTTAGTTAGGTCCACCGTCATCTGCTTGAAATACTCTCCACAATCATGTCCTCCCCTTTCTTCCTCTCCGCTCGGTGCCTTAGAGCATGGGGGAAGGGGTGGGGGACGATAGGACTTAGTCTTTTTGACTGACGGGCGACCGAACACCATTACAGGGGAACGTGGAGCGCAGCACGGAGGAGCAGCCTCGGAGGTCCGTGCACTTGGAGATGGGGCAATCTAGCACCGGAGTCCAGACTGCAGGGACTGTGAGTCCCGATCTTTAGTACGAGTGTTAGTTTATTTCCAGCATGAGTGATCTTGTAGTGAGGAACTCTGATGTACCGGGCATAAGCCCTTTATTACTTTCATTACTCTGATGTTATTTCTGTGGACACTCCCCTCGTGGAGCTTATTTATATTATATGTGATTTACTTCTATTGTGGACTGCATTTCTCTTTACTGTTCTACTTGCTACTTGATTGTGATCGAAAAGGCCGGCAGAATCGGCGCGTTGTAGTGACTACCTTCCCGTGTGCGAAGGTGTCACCGCAAAGCGGCGGTTCTGGGCATAAGACCCCGGGTTTTAAAAAAAAAAAAATGGGGTCTTACAAGGGGAGATGAGTAGAAAAGCATATAAAGGAACACAAGTAAAGGAAGAACACTTTTATTAATGAAAAAAGGCAAGTTACACTATTGAAATTGAAATTACAAGTGCATGAAAATTAAATCCTATTCTAGCCCTATATTAAGCACTAAGCAACACTAAAGATTACAAAGAAAGCTAGGGAAACTAAATATTAAACCATGATTAAGCAAAAATTACAAAGGAAGAGAGAGAGAGAGAGAGAAAGCATAAAAAACTCAAGAACCAAAGGGGCAGCACCTCCCCCTCTCAACCAAAGCTTGCTGAAATGGAGAGGGGGGGGGGGCTCAATTTATAGAAAATTTTCTCGGGTTGGTCACGCCCTCCGACACGCCCTAGGGGGGGCGTGTCAGGGGGCGTGACAGTACTATGTTGACCTCGGGCTCTGGATTCTGGTGGGAGGGATGATTGCTTCGGTACGTCGGTGGTCACGCCCTAGGTCACGCCCGTGACAGGGGGGCGTGACAGGCACGTCATGTCCAAATCATTGGTCGGAAATCCGTCAGTCACCGAAAAAGGAGGGTGTCACGCCCATGTCACGGGCGTGACATGGGGCGTGACAGTACTGTTTGCGTGCTGAGGCGGAACATCATTTAATGCGGCGACAGGCTTTGCGGCAGAGGGCGACACGCCCCTGGTCACGCCTGGTGACACGCCCAGGGAGGGCGTGTCAGGGGGCGTGACACCGGTTTTTGACCGTTTTCTGTCGCTTCCAACAGGTGTCCTCGGGATCGGGTGACACGCCCTAGGTCACGCCCAGGGAGGGCGTGACAGGGGGGCGTGAGCGTGACTAGGGCTGTTAACAAATAGTATAGTTCGTGAATAATTCGAGATTCGATTCGTGAAGATTCGATAAATATTCGTAATTTTCGAATTCGAATCCGGATTCGAATCCAAAATCGAATTCGAATAATTTTCGAATCCGAATCCGAATAAAATTATCCCTATTCGAAGTATTCGCGAATAGTTCGCGAATAGTAAAATTACTTAAATAAAATTATATATATTTAATAAAATTATATATTTAATTATTCTTAATAGAAAAAATCGAATTCGAATTCGAATCCGTGTTCGAATCCGAATTCGAATCTTAATTCGAACCCGAATTCGAATCCAACATTTCATATCGAATTCGAATCCGAATACGAACCTGAATATTCGAACGAATCCGAATCCGAATCCGAATCTCTGCATTATATGTGAAATTTGGATTCGATTGAAGAGATATTCGATTCGATTCGGTTCGTGAACAGCCCTAGGCGTGACAGGTCATTTTGGCAATTTTTCTGGAAACCTGCAAAAAGACAGGAAAAAGTTAGTGGCAATAAAATTTACATTAAAATGATAAAAATAAACTAATAATAGACATAATTTGCACAATATAAAATAGAAAATACGATAATAGTTTAGGATACAAAACGTATTATCAAATTCCCCCAAGCTTAAGCTTTGCTTGTCCCCAAGCAAAAATATAAAAACTAGAAATTTATAAAAAGGACTAATCTAAAAGTTCTAATTATGCCTACACAAGTACTATGCGAAATTCTAAGTAGGGAAAAAGGTGAAATGTACGTCTAAAACAATTATTTAGGTATGGTAAAACTTTTATAAACTTTACTTAATAAAAATAAATCATCCAAAATTTTAACGAGATTTTTTTAAATGGACTTAAGTAAAGCAACGAAAATGAAAAACACGCATTGAGTTGTTACTAGATCCAAGCAACGCATTATAATTATATCAATTTAATTAACAAAAATCTAGGTTTAAATCCAAAACTAAAACTGATTTACTGTTTTTCTTTTCTTAGTTATTAAATAAAAATCAACAAGCGAGAATCAAAAGGACTTAAATAGGACAGAAACATTTGGCTTAGGAAAATAATTGGGAGTGGAATTCAAAGATAAACGTGAAGGTTTTAAAATCACACTAAACCAAAGCAAAGAGTTTCAAAAACTTTCATAAAAATATATACACATTTTTTTTTCTTTTTCTTTTTCATTTTTTTTCTTTTTTTCAAAACAAAGGCCATAAATATTTTTATTTTCTTTTTGAGTTGGCCAAACAAAAATAAACATACTTTCGAACATACTTCTTTTTTTTTCGAAAACCTTTCTCCCACAAAAATCACAAAATACCCTATCAAAATTGTCAAACTAATTTATGAAACTCAAAAAGGCTAGTGTGATTTGATAGGTTGGAAATTTTGGCTTTGGTGAAACTGAAATGAAGGGAGGAGCTATCAAATGAAATCGGAAAAAGGCTCAAAAATGGCTAACTAGTGGAAAATTTTTTTAGGTTGGCAAGAAAGCTCAAACGAAAACAAAAACGGCCTAAATCATTTTCACGCTTTTGAATTTATTTAAAACAAAGGTTTGAAAAATTTTCAAAAAGCGAGTCCTAGATAATAAAAGAAGATTGATGAAATTAACTTGAAAATAGAAATAATAGGTGACTTGGATCGTTCACATCTACTACGTTATTCAAAAGTTGACTTTACAAAAATTATTCAAAAACGAAAAAGAAAATAGTGGATTATGAATTTTTGAGAAAGTAAAGGAAATAAAAAACAAAAAACCATAATAGAAATGCGAGTTTTAGAAAAATATTTCACCTTAACATGCTACCGCGAATTAGAAACACAGCATGACCAACATTTTACTTGTGAAACATAATTAAAAAGAACGATTAGAAATATTATAATTAACTAAGTTGTTTATAGGAGATTTTGAGTAAAACAAAACTAAAACTAGGGGTACTATTGAAATACCAAAATGTCTAAACTATTCAAAAACACATATATTTTTTTTTAATTTTGAGAAATATTCTCTTTTTTTGGTTTTTTAGAAAAAAAAATTTTCTCTTTTTTTTTGAGTTTTAAGATATTCATTTTTTTTATTATTTTGGAAATATTTAAAATATATACAAAAAAAAAATATTTACACTAAGCAAAAGTGAAGGAGGAAGTCCTCCCCCAAGCTTAAAACAGACATTGTCCTCAATGGCTAAAGAAGGGGGTTGGAGAAGGAGAGAAAAATAAAGTATAGAATTGAAAGACAGAATTGAAATACAGGTACTTCCCCGGATTTATTTGCTGCGAAAGCTGAGTGATGCCGCTCCCCGAATGTCTTCTTTGGACTTTGTGATGGATTCAGCAATGTTGGAGCAGGCGATCGCAGAAGCTTCAGCTTGTCGGAGCCGTCCGAGGCAAAAATTGTAAAATAAAGAAAATAGAAAAAGATAACTTAGGTTGCCTCCCAAGAGCGCCCTTTGGTTAAAGCGTCGTTGAGCTAGACGCATCAAAAAAATAATATTGTCCAAAAATGTTGTTGTCCCGAAATAAAATTGTTTTAGCAAAAAAAATTAAAAGTTCAAGATTAAAGTTCGTGAAGCAGAAACTTAATACTGTTTGGACTGACATCATCATCACCCGAAAAGTAGAGTTTAAGACGCTGACCATTCACTTTGAAATTACCCTTATCAGGGTGAGAAATTAAAACAGTTCCATAAGGAAATACTTCTAAAACAGAAAACGGGCCAGACCAGAGGGATTTTAATTTGCCCGGAAATAAACGTAAACGAGAATTATATAAAAGGACTTGGTCACCCGGCTTAATGTTTTTAGGGTGCCTTAAGTGTTTATCGTGTAAACGCTTCGTCCGCTCTTTATAAAGTTTATTATTTTCATAAGCATAATAGCGCCACTCATCGAGTTCATTTAGTTGAAATTTTCGAAGGTCACCGACTGAGTGGGGATCGAAGTTTAAAAATTTTAAGGCCCAAAAGGCACGGTGTTCTAACTCTACGGGAAGATGGCACGATTTTCCATAGACCAGCCGATACGGCGTACATCCGAGGGCGGTTTTGTACGCTGTTCGGTAGGCCCATAGAGCATCGTCAAGTTTGGTTGACCAGTCTTTTCTAGAAGTTGAAACAGTCTTTTCTAATATTCTTTTTACTTCTCTATTAACTACTTCGACTTGACCGTTAGTTTGGGGGTGGTAGGTAGTGGAAAGCTTATGCGTAACGCCGTATTTAGTAAGGATTTTTGAAAATTGCGCGTTACAGAAATGGGAACCCCTATCGCTAACGATTGCGCGTGGCGTACCGAATCTAGAAAATAATTTTTTTAAAAACGTGACTACAACTCAGGAGTCGTTCATAGGAAGAGCTTGGGCCTCAGCCCATCGTGAAACATAATCAACAGCAACTAAAATATATTTGTTTCCGAAGCTAGAAGGAAGGGGGCCAACAAAATCAATTCCCCAGAGGTCAAAAATTTCGCACTCTAAGAAATAATTTTGCGGCATTTCATTTTTATTAGAGATGTTGCCCGACCGTTGGCAACTATCACACCTGCTCACAAAGGCTTGCGCGTCCTTAAACAGGCTAGGCCAGTAAAAGCCCGCACAAAGCACCTTATGAGCGGTGCGAGCAGCTTGATAGTGCCCACCTGTCGGGCCTTCATGCAAATGTTTTAGAATATCGATTCCTTCATCAAAAGAAACACATCTCCTTATCACTTGATCCACACAAATTTTGAAAAGATGTGGGTCTTCCCAAAAGTAGTTCTTCAGCTCAGAAAAGAATTTCTTCTTTTGCTGAGAAGAGAACACCTTTGGGAGCACCCGGGCCACTAGATAGTTGGCGATGTGCGCGAACCAAGGAGAAGTAGATGTATTAACTAAAAGCAGCTTCTCATCGGGAAAATAGTCATTAAAAGATTTTTCATTTAATTTTTCTATAAAGGGGTTATCTAATCTAGATAGATGGTCAGCGGCCAAGTTCTCAGCTCCTCGCTTATCACGGATCTCTAAGTCAAACTCCTGGAGGAGTAAGACCCAGCGAATCAAGCGAGACTTGGCATCCGTTTTGGCAAGAAGGTACTTGAGGGCCGAGTGGTCCGTAAAAACAATGATTTTTGAAAGAGTAATGTAAGGGCGGAATTTATCAAACGCAAATACTACAACTAAGAGCTCCTTCTCGGTTGTGGTGTAATTTTCTTGTGCAGATGTGAGGATTTTACTAGCGTAATAGATGGGGTGGAAGTTCTTAGATATGCGTTGACCTAATACGGCCCCCACCGCAAAACTACTCGCATCGCACATAATCTCGGAAGGAAGGTCCCACACCGGAGCTATCATAATTGGTGCGTTAATTAAGTTTTCTTTAATTAATTCAAAGGCAGAAATACAAGAGTCATCAAAAATGAATGGACCGTCTTTTTCTAAGAGATGGGTGAGGGGCTTAGTGATCTTGGAGAAGTCCTTTATAAAACGATGATAAAAACCAGCGTGGCCTAGGAAACTTCTTATAGCTTTTATGTTTGTAGGCGGCGGCAACTTCTCAATAACTTCTATCTTGGCAACGTCTACCTCGATACCTTTAGCAGAAATTTTATGGCCCAAAACTAACCCTTCCCTTACCATAAAATGGCATTTTTCCCAATTTAGGGCAAGGTTAGTTTCTTCGCATCGTTCTAAGACTTTTTCGAGGTTTTCTAAACATCTATCGAAGGAATCGCCGAACACGGAGAAATCGTCCATGAATACCTCCATAATGCTTTCTACGTACTTGTCAAATATTGCGAGCATACATCGCTGGAATGTAGCTGGCGCATTGCATAATCCAAACGGCATTCTTCGGTACGCGAAGGTGCCGAAGGGACAAGTAAACGTAGTTTTCTCTTGGTCCTCGGGAGAGATGGGTATTTGAAAGTACCCCGAGAGGCCATCGAGAAAACAATAAAAGCTATGGCCGGAGAGACGTTCTAAAATCTGGTCGATAAACGGTAAAGGGAAGTGGTCCTTGCGGGTGGCGTCATTTAACTTACGGTAATCTATGCACATACGCCAACCCGTCACCGTCCGCGTCGGGATTAATTCATTATTCTCATTACTAACTACGGTTATCCCTCCCTTCTTTGGAACTACCTGAACGGGGCTATTCCACTTACTGTCCGATATAGGGTAGATAATTCCTGCGTCTAATAGTTTCATAACCTCGCCCTTAACTACGTCTTTCATATTCGGGTTTATACGGCGCTGAGGTTGGATAGAGTTACGCGAATTATCTTCCATTAAAATTTTATGTGTACAGAAAGATGGGCTTATGCCCTTGATATCAGAAATTTGCCAAGCAATAGCCCGGCGATGCTTACGTAGAACTAGAAGAAGTTTATCGTTCTGCGTATCCGTGAGGTAGGCCGAAACGATAACTGGTAACTTGGAGTCTTTTTCTAAGAAAGCATACTTAAGGTGTTCGGGAAGTTCTTTAAGTTCTAGGGTAGGGGGTTCTTCATAAGAGGATTTTGAGATTCTTTCTTTTTCAAAAATAATATCTTCATAAACTTTTTTATAAGGAACGTAATAAGGGGTGGGGCTAGCAGCCAAGACAGCTTCTTGTAGAGATTCAGTGGGAAGAAAAGAGAAAGAACAAAAATCCGAAAATTCTTTTTCAAACTCAGAAAGACAATAAGAAGATTCATCACTTCCTTGCAGTGATTCCGTTGTAAGAGAAGAGGAGCAAAAAGTAGAAAATTCTTTTTCAAACTCGGAGAGGCAGTAGGAAGAATCATCACTCACGGCGTCTACGAAAAAACATGAGTCATCGTTCGCTAAGGTGTTCTTCATCGAAGGGGTGATAGAAAATGTGACTTCGTCGTCGCCTACTCGAAGAAAGAGCTTACCATTGCTTACGTAACCGAAAGATTACGTAAGCAATAATTATAACAAAGATCAATACATCTCGTAGAAATTTTATGACCCAAAAATAACCCTTCCCTCACCATTAAATGACATTTTTCCCAATTTAGGGCATGGTTAGTCTCTTCGCATCATTCTAAGTCTTTTTCGAGGTTTTCTAAACATCTATCAAAGGAATCACCGAACACTGAGAAATCGTCCATAAATACCTCCATAATGCTTTCTACGTACTTGTCAATGATAACGAGCATACATCATTTGAATGTAGCTGGCGCATTGCACAATCCAAATGACATTCTTCGGTAGGCGAAGGTGCCGAAGGTACAAGTAAACATTGTTTTCTCCTGGTCCTCGGGGGAGATGGGGATTTGAAAATACCCTGAGAGGCCATCGAGAAAACAATAAAAGCTATGGCCGGATAATCATTTTAAAATCTGGTCGATAAACGACAAAGGAAAGTGGTCCTTGCAGGTGGCGTCATTCGACTTCCTATAATCTATACACATACGCCAACCCATCACCGTCTGTGTCGGGATTAATTCATTATTTTAATTACTAACTACCGTTATCCCTCCCTTCTTTGGCACTACCTGAATAGGGCTAACCCACTTACTATCAAATATAGGGTAGATAATTCATGCGTCTAATAATTTCATAACCTCACCCTTAACTACTTATTTCATGTTCGAGTTTATACGACCCTGAGGTTGAATGGAGTTACACGAATTATCTTCCATTTTAATTTTATGCGTGCAGAAAGATGGGCTTATGCCCTTGATATCAGAAATCTACCAAGCAATAGCTCGACAATGCTTACGTAAAACTAAAAGGAGTTTTTCATTTTGGACATCCGTAAGGTAGGCCGAAACTATAACTGGAAGCTTGGAGTTCTTCTCTAAGAAGGCATACTTGAGATGTTCAAGAAGTTCTTTAAGTTCAAGGGTAGGGGGTTCTTCATAAGAGGTTTGAGAAATTATTTCTTTTTCATATACAATATATTCGTAGACTTTTTTATATGGAAAATTAAAAGGGGTAGAGCTGGTGGCGAAGGCGGCTTCTTGCAGCGATTCAGTTGGAAAAGTAGAAGAGGAACAAAAATCAGAAAATTCTTTTTCAAAATCAGATAGAAGATAAGAGGATTCTACACTTTCTTGCAGCGATTTAGTTGGAAGAGAAGAGGAGGAACAAAAAGGAGAAAATCCCTTTTCAAATTTGGAGAGGCAATAGGAGGATTCATCACTTAAGGCATCTACGAAAAAACATGAGTCATCATTTGCTAAGGTATTCTTCATCGAAGGGGTGATAGAGAAAGTGACTTCGTTGTCGCCTACTCGAAGGAAGAGCTTACCATTGCGTACGTCAATGATGCCTCGGGAGGTGGCAAGGAAGGGTCGGCCAAGGATCAGGGGAACCTCGATGTCTTCTTCGATGTTTAAAATGACAAAGTCCACCAGGAAGATGAACTTGTCGACTTTTACTAGAACATCCTCCTCTATTCCTAACGGGTACTTAACGGATCTATCGGCGAGCTGGATAATCATGCGTGTGGGGTTGAGGATACCAATTTCTAATTTTTTAAACAACGAGATGGGCATTAGGTTAATACTCGCACCTAAGTCGGCTAATGCGTGTTTGACAAAAAGATCACCGAAGACACACGGAATAGAAAAACTACCCGGGTCACTGATTTTCTTCGGAAAACCAATTTTCAAAATAACAGAGCACACGGAATTTAACGTGACATGCGAAAGGTTCTCTAACTTTTTCTTGTTGGTCAGGAGGTCCTTAAGATACTTGGCGTACTTCGGCATCTGTGAAATCGCTTCATGGAAAGGCAGATTTATGTGGATTTGCTTGAACATTTGTAAGAAACGAGAGTACTGATCATCCTGACATTGTTTATTAAGTTCGGAAGGGTAAGGAGGTGTCGGATTATTTATAAAGATGTGTGGTGGAGTGATATCTTTTTCTAATGTGGAGAGAGGGGTGATAACTTCTTCAGCAGAGGGTGGAATTTTTAAAATGGGAGCGGAGCTTTGATTTTTTAAAGCAGGGGCGGAGCTTGCCTCGGGCTCTTCACTTACCATATCGGGAACTTTCTTACCACTCCGAAGAGTTATAGCTTTCACTTGCTCTCTCGGGCTGGGCTCAGTATTGGAAGGAAGAGAGCCTGCGGGTCACTCAGAAAGAATTTTAGCTACCTGTCCTACATGATTTTCTAGACTTTTAACGCTTCCAGTTTAGGTTCTTATCGTAGCGTCATTTATGGAGATATATTTGGAAAGTACCTCCTCCAAGCTTGAAGGTTTTGGATAATTTTGAAGAGGTGGTGGTGGTGGTGCAGAAAAATCATTTTGTGGCGGCGGGCGCATAGCATTCGATGGATTACTCCACATAAAATTCGGATGATTTCTTAAGGCAGGATTATAACTATTCGGAAAATTAAGAGTAGGAGGATAAAAATTCGCAGCAGAAGAATTATTAAAAGCATTTCTAGGAATATTGTTAACAAAATCTAATTGTTCTTGGGCAGGGGTTGCAGATTCCCATACCTGAGGTGCGGAGGCAGCAGTCATCTAGGTTATCTTTTTACTTAATATTTTAACTTGTAGAGCGAGCTGGGAGACGTTTTCCACTTCAAAGATACCTGCAGGCTTGTTCGGGCGGGACCTAAGCACATTCCACTAATAAGTGTTCATGGCCATGTCCTCAAAAAGCTCAAGAGCTTCTTCTGGGGTCTTATGATTTAAAGTATCGCGAGAAGCTGCATCTATCATTTGCTTTGTGCTTTGATTTAGCCCGTTATAGAACGTCTGCACTCTTAACCATATAGGAAGCGCGTGATGTGGGAATCGTCTTAATAATTCTTTAAATCTTTCCCAAGTTTCATATAAGGTTTCAGAGTCTATTTGTCCAAAGGCAGAGATGTCGTTCATAAGTTTTGCAGTTTTAGCTGGCGGAAAATAATTCGCCAAAATTTTTCCAGTTAATTCATTCCAGGTGGTTATGCTATTCTTGGGTAGAGTGTTCAACCACTGCTTATCTTTAGTTCTTAAAGAGAAGGGAAAGAGTCTTAGCCTGATTGTATCATTTGTGACACCATTTATCTTGAAGGTGTCACAAATTTCAAGAAAGCTTGCTATATGTGCGTTCGGATCTTCATCTTGAAGTACGTCAAATTGCACATACTGCTGCACCATTTGAATTATGCTAGGCTATAATTCAAAGTTATTATTTTCTAGCGCAGGGCGAACTATACTTGATTCTATTCCCTCTATATTTGGTCATGCATAATAAGACATAGGTCTTTGTACGACTTCCTCTACTGGGGGCTCTGTCATTCTTAGAGTGAAAGATGACTCGGAATCCTCAACCGGTATCTGGGAAGTAGGGCCTTGAAATCGCAATCTTCTCTGAAGAGTACGCTCAATTTCGTTGTCCAAGCCCAAAATAGCCAACGGATTCCCTCGAGTCATGCACTAAAAGAAAGGAAGATAAATAAATAAATAAATAAACTACAAAAAAAGATGATTAGAGATTTTTTTTTAAATAGATTTTTTTAATAATTTAACTCCCGAACTTCCCAAGGGCTACCCGGTGAAGGGTTCGCAAGGTACTAGACAAGATAGTGGCGCTTAAAGCACTTTGCCCTTTTCGAGAAAATTAAATGCAGTAGAAAAATTGTGAAGTTGGTTACTATTAAGAGCGGTAATAAAAAAAATTTAATTTTAAAATTTTTTAGAAGGAGGATGAGAAAGAGAGATGATAAAATTAATAGATTTGTGTTCTCAAATTATTAATCGAAGTTGCTCCCCGGCAAAGGCGCCAAAAACTTGGTGAGGCTAAGCTTCGAAGAAAATAAAAGCAACCGAACTAGCAATCCAATGAGGCAAGTATACTTATCGAACTATATCTAGGGGACACAAGTGTCGTATTGAAATCTAGGAACTGTCGAGTGAACTTTCTCACATGAAGAATATTATTTTATCGACGGAAAAGGCTAGGGTTTAGAAAAACTAATTGCAATTAAGGAAATAAAACTATGCTAGAAAGAGAACTACTGCAGTTAATTAAAGAGCATAAAATAAGAGATTACAAAGAAAAGCTGAAACTGTGAAATGGAAATGCACTCGATCAAGAATCACCATGGCTAAAGACAATTAAGAAAATGCTAAAATAAACCTAAGCTTAATAGGGTAAAGGTCCTTGACCGTGGAGGTTCCTAAAGCTTAAACACGCTTATCTCGAAGTCGTGCCCAACTGAGTTTAGGAAGGTCTGACCGACTCTCGTCTAAATCGGAGGCCTAAAGCTCGCATTACACGGTGAACCCCACTATTGGATTTTACTCCAATCCGAGAGATTTGGACGTCTGCCTCTCTCAAGGGGTGCATACAACTCCCTTTACTCTTGAATGCTCACTTCATTCTATCGGCCTCTCGGATAGTCTAGAATCAAAGGAAAGGTGGAGAGTACATATCAATAATATACTTCCAGACCATGAAATATGAAGAGTAATTCAAGGCCTAAAACCTACAAAGAAAAGGTAAATAAAAACATCCTAACTTAATCGCTCAAACCTCGGATCATCAAGATCGAGTACAAGGAGGATTAGTAAATCATAATGGAGCGGAGGAGGGGGGATGAGTAGTAAAGCATAATAACAAAAAGGAAAAGGGCACTTTTATTAATAATGAAAGAAAGCTACAACTTGAAAATGAAAAAGCTACACTTACATGGAAATGAAAACTAGACTTGCATGAAATTATAATCCTATTCTAGCCCTACAATTATTAACTAAAGCCATAGCAAGGATTTCAATAAAAGCTTAAATAAAAGTTAAAATAAACTAGGGTTAAGAAAGATTACAAAAAGAGAAAGAGAGAGAGAGATAAAAACATGAAAAAGACCAAGAAATAAAGGGGCAACACCTCCCCCTCTCAAGAGAAGCTTGCTGAAATAGAAGGGGGGGTCTGAATTTATAAGAAATTTCTCGGGTTGGTCACGCCCTGTGGCACGCCGTATGGAGGGCATGTCAGGGGGCGTGATAAGTACGGCATTGTCCTCGGGCTCTGGATTCTGGCGGCAAGGATGATTTCTTTTGTACGTCAGTGGACATGCCCTGGGTCACGCCCGTGTAGGGGGGGGGGGGGGGCGTGACACGCACGTCGCGTCGAAATCATTGGTTGGAAATCCGTCAATCATCGGAAAATGTGGGGTCACACCCGTGACAGGGGGCGTGACAGTACTGTTGGCGTGCTGAGGCGAAAGGGCATTTAATGCAGCATCAGGCTTTGGGCAGAGGGCGACAAGCCCCGTGTCACGCCCCGGGACATGCCCGGGGAGGTCGTGTCTGGGGGGCGTAAAAGCTGTTTTTCCTGTTATTTTCCTCTGCCTACAAGATTCTTCTATATAAGGTGACACGCCCTAGGTCACGCCCAGGGAGGGAGTGACAGGGGGCCGTGTCAGGTCAATTTTGACCAATTTTCAGAAAACCCGCGGAAAGAGAGGAAACACTTATGGGAAATAAAATTAACATAATAAAGATAAAAATAAAGCTTAAAAACAAGATTTGTAAATTATAAACTAGAAATATACGACAATAGTTCAGACTACAAAACATACTATCAATTTCAAATCCATCTCTCTCGAAAACTCATCGCCTTCGACTGACGCAGAGCCTCAACACCTCCATTCTTTCGCGCTCCGTCCATCGCTGTCGTCAGTTTCAAAAGCACAGCAGTCCAGAATGAGAGTTGGAAGTGAACTTATGGTTGTCGGGATGGCAGAAATTTAAGATGATTTCAAGAATCTTCCTCTTCTGCTCGAAACCGCAGGTCTGAACTTTGTTCTTGAAGAACCTTGTAAGATCCTTTTCCCAGAAGTAGAAGAGTTCTATAAAAATGCCAAAGTAAGGAGGAATAGTACAATTCTCAAAACAAAGGTAAGGGAGTTAAGATCAAGTTGAACCAGTTCATTGTGTCAAAACTTCTAAGGCTACCGACTGTAGATGATGAAGAGGAACTTATACAGGAAGATAATGACAGAACCTATCATTTTTGTGGAGTTCCAGTTTACATCACCTCACTAAAGAGGACATCTCTGAATGATGTCAGTAAGCTTCTTGTTGACATTGTTGGAAAATTCTATGGTGCAGGACAGGGTCTATTGGTTTCATCACCAATGACCTATTCGATGTAATGACTCCTATAGTCTGCAGAAAGAAATTTCCTTATGGGATGATGATCTTTGATATGATCAGGGACAACATAAAGAATCCAAAGTTTTCCAGGATAATCTCTTTGATGTTGCATAAGATTGATCCAATAGTCTTAAAGATCTCCAAAGGAACACCTATTTATCACTAAAAGAAGATCTCCTTAGCTTCTATTCAAAGGTGGGAGTTAAAGCTGAAGAGCCCCAAGCAAATTGCTAAAGAGCATGCACACCCTACTTCAGAAGTCAGGACCCCATCTCCCTTCTTTCATGTAGTTGCTGAACCATCTGGTGTAGTAACTTTGGTGGAGCCTGTTACCTCTGTTCCAGTTGACAAAATTCCCTCTCCTCCTCTAGCTAGATCTCCAGTCAGAAGTCTAGTAAGTTCACCAGCCACGACCACCAGCCACGACCACCAGCTAGATCACCAGTGAGAAGTCCATTCAGAAGTCCAGTCAGGAGTCCTATCAGAACTCCAGTCAGGTCTCCCTTGGCAGACATATCAGATGATAAAATATCAGATGAGCATGTTCTGAAAACCCTCAATTCTACTGCAGAAGACATAAAAAACATGATAAAAGAACTCACTTCTGATGAGCCTCTACCTTCCCTCCTTTCAGAAAATACTGAAGAACCTTCAAAGGATCCATCTCCAATACATTATCCCAAAGAAACTCCTTCTCCTTCTCCAAGCAAAGACTCACCTCAACCAGATACCATACTTCTATCAGAAGAAGATGAGCCAGAACTAGTGGCAGTTGAAGCTCCCCTGAGGAGACTTGACTTCTCTATTCCCACCCTCCATGGCGAGGAAGGAGATATAGTCATTCATACTGCCAAAGCTAAAAGCTCTGTAGTTGTTGAAGAAATCCCTCTATGTAAAGTCCCTCCTCCACCTCAAACTGCTACTCCTGCTGTTCCTGCTGCTGCAGCTGCCCCTGTAAGTTTAGATATTCTAAGCAAGATTGAAGTTATGCTGGCAGACCAAAGGAAATATTTTGATGAATCTCTGAAGATAGTCCAAGATAAAGTCACTGTTCTAGAGAAAGAGATGAGCAGAGGATTTGCAGAAATTCTGCACAACACTAACTCTCTCAAAGAATTGTTTTAAATTGGTGGAAAAGCTATAGACCACACTACGACTAGTGTTGGTAAGGTAATGGAACAATCAATCACTCTTGCTAACAACCAAATCCAATTAGAGTAGAATGCCCAGGAAAATCTTTTGAAAATATGTCAATAGGTTGGTACCTTCAAAGAGGATGCTATAGAAACAATATCTGTAGAATTCAGAAAAAGGAGAGTTTGGTGAAAGAACATGTGGACAAATTTGTGGACAAGTTTACTGCTACTGAAAACACAGTCTAGTCTGACAAGATAATTGAAATTAATAAGAATGTTTTAGAACAAATCCAATCTGTGAAATTTCATAACTATGACACTGCAGTCTTGATGCATAATCAGATATTCCCTATATTCCACATTGATCCTAATGTCATACCTCTTCACCTGAACCCTCTTGCTGAAGGTCAATCAAGTCAGATGCCTGCTCAGATGTAGCCTCAGATGCCATGCTTCTCTCCAAGGCCAGAAGATTAAAATCCTCCTCCTGCTACCTATGATTAAGTTTGGGATGATGTGATTCCTCAAGATCTACCTGAAATCCACATTCCTAAGAAGAGGAAGTATGGGGAAGGACCCTCTGCTAGCAAAAGTGTCCCTAAGCCAGACTCAGAGAAAAGCAAAGTATAGGAATTTGCTGAAGTCTGGAGTCCCACTTCCAAGGCTTTGATTCTTGATACTCTCAAATTAGTAATGGACTACAATGAAAGCAGGAATCTTCACTACAGCTCCTTTGAGTGGGAATACTATGACAAGTCCATGACTAAAAGGAGAATCTATGACAGAGAGTATGGCAAGAATAATCCTAAGGCTCCTCCAAAACCTCCAAGGCACTACCCAAAGCCTTTAAGCTACTAGAGAAGACAACAAGAGAAATATGACAGGCAACATCAGAGCAAGGAATGACTTTCGGTTGATAACTGTTTTGAGATTATTGATGAAATGGATGGTGATTGGAAATCTAAAACATTATATATATATATAATTTCTAGTTTTGCTAATTCTGTGTTTAATTTTGTTCATTCTTGCATTGAATCTATTCTTCATATACAGTTCTTTCTTTATTGGTATAATTCACCTTAGTGTAGAGGGTTCTGACTTGTACAAATAGGGGGAGATTGTTGGGTATTGCATCCACAATAACCCAGATTTGCATGAAGTCATTCTTGAACTAAGATGAATTAAGTTGTATTTGATATCTCTATTTAGTTATGTGTTTGCAGACTATCATTACTAAGTGTAGACCAATATCTGTCTATAGTGGATCATGAGCACAGGACCATACAATGTAATCCCTCACTGTATGATCTAAGTTGTTGACTCATGTGTAGCCTCTCAATTGGGATACACATCATATTCAAGCACTTGGACCATGGAAAGAAGATTGGATTCTTGAAGAGAAAAGTTTCCTAAGTTCAAATTTTTCTATGTCCACTTCTTGAGAAGTCCAGTATAACTCTCGAGAAGTAGAATTAGCAGAACTTGAGAAGTTCAATTAGTTTTCAAGAAGCCTTGACTAGTTCTCGAGTAACATCATTGAAGTTCTCGAGAAGCTTAACCAAGTTCTCGAGAAGTCACTTCTTATATTTCTCGAGTAACTAGAGACAACCGTGAAAAAATTTCTAAGTCCATCTCTCGAGAAGCTGGTTATAGTTCTCGAGAACTTAGCTTCTAGTTCTCGAGAAGTCAGCTTTGTATTCGAGTACAAGTCTTAGTTCTCGAGTAATGTTATTTTAGTTCTCGAGAAGCTTAGTTTAGTTCTTGAGTAAACTCAACGCTTATTTCTCGAGTACTAACTTAAGTCCAGAAAGTATAGCTCTAGAGAAATCAGCCTTGTTCTCGAGAACTTATTCATACTTCTCGAGAACTGCAGTCAAGTTTTTCAGAAAATTTACTTAAGTCCAGATCGACGGGATTTTTAAATGACATTACGTAATTGGTCCACGTGTCGTCATTAATATCAATTCAAACCGTTAGGGGAAATCCTATATAAGGTCTTGTCATCAAGACTAACCCTACGTGGTGAACCGTACACTTTCTAAAATTCTGAATCGGCCGTCTCTCTCAAGAACATTTTTACAGAAGTCACCGCCGCCGCTCAGTTTGAAGATCGACAAAGCTTTTTTCGATCAAGAAAGACTTGTTGTTCAAGGAATCTTCATCTTCTCCTTGATCGAGTATGTCCTAAGTTTCTCAGATCATATCTACAAAGAATCTTCTTCAACATTCCTGAAAAAGCCTCAAAGTTCAAGAAGAATACATAGAGACAAATTTTCAGATCTGAGAAGAAATTTTTTGTTTGTATTTCAAATCTCATTGTAATTTTGTAGGAGATTATTCTCCTAGTGCAGGAGCGTTATTCTCCCAATTGTAGGAAGTATTCATCTTCCGAGTGTAGATCCATTTGGATCAAAATTGTAGGAACTTGGTTCCAAGGCGTAGGATTGATTTTCAATCCGAGATAGTGGAGTAGCCGAGTCTAGTGATTTATTAGATCGGTGAGGGAAAGTAGACGTACCCAAGTATGGGGAACCACAATAAATCTTCTTGTCGTCTGTGATTTATTGATTATTTTTGTGCAAGTTCGTTAAATTATTTATTCCGTAAATAGACCCACAATTCACCTATTAACCCCCTCTAAGTGATTTAGGTAGACAACTTAACACTTTCAAGAAGTAGGTGTGTGATCACCCCTTGCCCAAGTGTCGATCTCTACAGAGACTGAATTTTGGTTTCAACATTTTGTTGCTGTGAGCATGGAAGTGGCCAGCACAGAAAATCTTCAACGAGTTCAGTGACTGGATGAGAAGCGCAGGGATCGGATAGTACCGCCTCGCCACCCCCTCTCCCTCTCGCGACAATAGGGCTGTTCGATGATTTCAAGCAGGAGGTACTCGGCTTGCTCCGATTCGCACTCGGCGAGCGTGCCCGAGTGCTCGACTCCGTCAATCCCAGTTCTCGCGGATACAGTAATCGGCGAGGCAGCTCCCATCCGGCGAGCAGGGAAGAAGATCGCCGAGGAAGGTCGGGGTGCCGAGCTCCCCAGGCGAGTGCTCTTCTCGGGCTTTGGAGGCAGCCGCAGATTCGGCGAAATAGCGGCGCGAGACCCTCCAACATGCCCAGTGGGAGGAGATAGCACCTTCAGTGAGTTGGTCTCCTCTGCACCAGTCCCAGAGGGGTTCAGGGAGCCCGAGATGTCCTGACCAGGAAGGGAGACCTTGTCCAACACCTCCATTGGTTTGAGGATGTGGTCTCGATCCGGCAGATGTCAGATGGCTTCAAGTGCAGGCTCTTTGCCATCACTCTGAAAGAGAAGGCAAGGGAGTCATTTCACCAACGGCCGGCCAGTTCCATCTACTACATCGAGGACCATCCACGGGGGTTCAAGTTGAGGTTCACCACCTCCAAGAGAAGGAAGAGGGAGTCAGAGTCCTTGTTCCTCATCAAGCAGGGGGTGAACGAGACCCTTGGAAGCTACGTCGATCGCTTCCAGGAGGAGGTCACCCAAGTTCAGGAGATGTCGGGCCATACTCTAATGATGGCCTTCACCCTGGGGCTACAACAGGGTTTTTTTTGAATGGAGTTGAAGAGGATCCCACCCCTCTCCTACAAAGAGTTGATGGAGAGGGCAGCGAGAAAAGTCGATGGGGAGGCGTCGAATCGGTAGTTTGCCCGGAAGTTAGCCAAATGTGCTACGGAGGAGGAAAGGCCAAGGGGGCCAGGATCCAAGAGGAGAGGAGAGCTGAACCCCGGCAGAGGGAGCAGTAGCAGTAGTAGCAACAATAGCCTAGGTGGGGGCATCAGGAGCTGAATCACCAGCTAGGGTGGAGGCCAAAATGGGAAGATCAGGCGGCAAGAAGAGGGTTCCATGGAGGGGACCGTCGCCCGGGAGGCCAAGGCTATTTTTATCCTCTAGGAGGGAGGCAGGTCCAGAGGCGCCTCTTCCCGACCAGGAGCAGGCTATAGTGATAGTTTTACTTTCAAGATAACCTAAACACCTAGAGGGGGGGGGGGGTTGAGTAGGTTCTAATTTCTTGTTTATACTTCTAGGCAGAATTCAATTACAAATTAAAACATCTAGCACAGCATTCACAGACAACTAAGCATCACAGATTGCACAATGTTTTATAGTGGTTCCCCAAGGTCTGGGTACATCCACTTTCCCCCTTCACCTATCTAGCAGTATGCTAGATTCGGCCAAACTTCCACTATTCTCAGATCCTCAGATCCTACAGCTCAGAACCTGGATAGGTTCCTACAACTCAGGCTCAACAGCCCTACCTCAGCCTTGCCTCAAGGCCTACCTCTCAGAGAAGAACCTTCTACTACACTCAGGCAAATAGCCCTACCACTCAGAGATCACCTCTCCTACACTCAGCCTTTATAACACAGGCTTACAACTCAGATCTGTGTAAACAGATCCTACAGAAATTTAGAAAAGATATTTTAATGTCTTGCCTTTGTTGAGAGAGAAGAGGACAAGATATTTCTTGATCAGCTGATGAAATCAACTGAATCTGAGCTTTCTTCAAAGCTTCTTGAATCTGAACTTAGCTGAGTTGATTTCCAAACAGCTTCTTGAGAAACCACTGATGGCTTCCTTCTTCTTCTTCAAGATGACTGGATCCCTCTCTATCCAACACCTTTTCTGATACTTCAGACTTCTTCTTCTTAGATCTTCTGATGAAGATCTTCTTTAGAGCTTAGCACTTTCTTGAATTGAAACTTCAATAGGATCGTAATCCTTTTGTTTCTTCTTCTTAGATCTTCTTCTATTATTTTTCTTGGCTTCTTATTTCCTTCTGAATATGTCTATTTATAGACTTTCTTCATGGTAACCGGCTGATCCGGTTTCTAACTGTTTTCTGACAGGTCTGACAGCTTCAGTTAAACGGTGGCAACCCACAGCTGTCAAGTCTTCAAACAGTTCCTGTACCTTAGCCTTGGACAGCAAAATGTCGAGACAGTCTGTTAGAAAGTGTCGAGACCAATCTGTCTATCTGTGTCGACACAAGTGACTTTGGTGTTGACACAGTCTTTGATGATGTCGACTAAGTTGCCTTTAAGTCGACACAGCTTCTTCAGAAAATAACTTGGTCTAGACTCTGCAGTGTGTCAACACAAGTCCTGTGTGTCGACACAGTTGTTGTAGATTCAGAACTCAGTATGTGTCGACTCAGCCTTCAGGTATCGACACATTAATCTTGAATTCTGCCAAAATATGTCGACTCAGTCTTCTGGTGTCGACACAAGCATAGTCGACTTCTGCCAATATGTGTCGACTCAATCTCAAGGTGTCGACACATCCACCCAGTGTCGACACAGTAGAGGTCGACTATCTTCTTTTGTGAGTCGACTATCTTTCTCTGGTCGACTATCTTTCACTAGTCGAATATCTTCCACTAGTCAACTATTTTTCTCTGGTCGACTATCTTTCACTAGTCGACTAACTTTCTCTGGGTGTCGACTATATTTCACTATGCCGACACTGCTTCCCAGTGCTGAGGTCGACGATTTTCTTTATGTGTCGACACTGCTTCCCAGTGTCGACATAAATGTGGTCGACAATCTTTCTCTGTGTCGACACTGATATTCTGAAGTGTCGACACAAATATTCTGAAGTGTCGACACAATTTCTTCAGGTGTCGACATGTGGACTTAGAATATTTTTCTGCATTCTTTAATACTTCTTCACCTGCACATGTCAACTCAAAACAACATCAAATACACCTTGATGTATATCATTGAGCTAAGTTGGGCTTTTTCAAATCAGGTACACATTTTCCAATGTACCCAACAATCTCCCCCTATTTGGAGAAGTCATAACCCTATAGCCAATGATATACACCATTTATAAAAAGTATAAACTGATGATATATGACATAACAGGAATACTTAATATAAACAAAATAAAAACAATTCATCACAGAATGAACATTATATGATACCAAACAACATTTTGTTTATAACTTGATAATGTTTGAATACAGAGATTTACATTTAATGATTTAATCAAAACATTACAAAATACTTTGAAAGAACTAAAAATTAAGACTGATCAGGCTCTTTTATGACAATCCCTTTGCCAGATAGAATTTGATCCTTCACAGGAGCTTCAGAATCTTCAGCTGGCTTCTTGCCTTTTAGATCAGCCTTCTTCATTGCTTCTTCCTTGAGCCTTTGCCTTTCAAAATAATGAAAGGGCTTTGGAAAGTACTTGCTCGGCTCCTGAGCATTTGGAGGCAGCCTACACAGCTTGGCTTTTCTTCTAAACTGTACTATGGCCTCTTGCCTGGCTTCATACTTCTGCCATTCCATCTCATTGAACCACTTGCCTCTTTCATGCACTTGGTCTTTGACAGCCTTCCATGCAGTGAGTATAATATTTCTGGAAGTAGGACTCCACTGCTCAAAGTCTGGCTTAAGTTCAGCCTGCTCTCTAAATCTTTTCTTAGATAGTAGAGCATCTTGCTGGTCTTTCAAAGTAGCCTCAGGCTTATCAACCTTCCCAATAACAACATTGGTAACCTCCTTTGGAGGACTATACATTCCTTGAACTTGCTGATCAATCATATCATAATCTGGAGGAGGGTAAATGACTTGGGCAACCTCAGGTTGATTGCCTTCAAGTAGACTTGTTTGTATTCCGGACTCAGCCACCATAGCATCATCACACAAAGGTGGATATCCCAATGTGGCTCGAATACTATTGGTCACCCATTTGGTGTGCTCTGAGCTTGCATGAACTAACATCCTCTCCCCCTTTATGGCTTCTCTAGTAACATGATCTCTTAGATCTTCCTTCTGAAATCTGATTTGGCCATCTAGATAATTCACACCCTCTTTAAAAAATGGTTTTAACTTTAGAAGCTTGTCAGATATTTCCTTTTGAGAGGTAGTGATAACAGTTTTAACAGAATCAATAGCAGCTTGAAAGTTCTTATCAAATTCTTCCATTTCCTTTGCTCTAGCTGCAGGCAGGCCTGGAACAATCTTTTTCAATTCATCAATGATCTCATGATGAGATTCAGTTAAATTCTCATTCATCCTTATCTGATTTTCCAAGACATAGCTTTGCTTTAAAGCAATATCATCCACCTTAGGGATGATAGACTGTTGTTGTTTTGCCAAATATACCACAGCATTACCTCCCTTATGGAAGCAATCTGTCATCTCCTTCTTATGCATATTGACCTCAAACCTAATAGATTTTATATCTTGAGCTAAGTCAAATTGCAGGGACTTGTTGTTCTCATCAACATATTTTTCAATAGCCACTCTGTGTTCATCCAATTTCACTTGTAAATTGACCAAAAACTTGTTATAATCAAAGTCAGAAGGAGTGTGATGTGCTGTAGACTATAGAGCCTGCTTATAGCTCTTGCTCCTTCTCTGGAAGACCATAAGTTTTCTCTTCTTAGCCACCCTGGCTTCTTCATTCTCAGAATCAGAAGTACTATCAATTTGAACTCTTTCTTTGGGAGGAGGAGGAACAGCTGCTTCAGTGCCATATTGTACAGTCTCCACATGCACAGGCTCCCCCTCAATTTCTTGCTCCACTTCCATTCTATCAGTAATTATTTCATTATCTGGAAATAACTCTTCTAGAGTATATTCCTTCTGGGCTGGAACATCTGCAGTATTCAAATTTTGAGATATATCAATTTGAGCATCGTCTTGCACTTGCTCAGACAGCTTCTCCCCTTGTACTTGTTCAGTATTGGTGATGTCCTGGGCAAGTGAGGACACTTGCTTTCCCTGGACCTGTGCAGAAATAGAAATATTAGAAATGTCTTTTGTAGGAAAATACACCAGCTCCCCCTGCACCTGTACCTGGTCATGAGTAGATACAGTATGTGTAGGTGAATAAACTTGCTGAGCAGGTATTCTTACTTCTTCTTCTTGAATTGCAGGTATTATGGCATCCTGAACTTGTGTAGAAGCAGGCTGATCTTCAACCTCTTGTCTTACTTGTTCTTCTTGTGGGTGCTCAGTACTGGTAGCATGACCTGGGGATTTCTCAGGTGAATCCTGCCTTTCCACTTCAGGCATCTCTTTGGTCAGCACCCTATCCCATCTGGAGAACAATCTCATGTCCATCCTTCTCATATGATTAATTTTTGTTCCAGGTTGTTGTTGCATAACATCAGGAATATCCTTACTTAGGTATATACTCATTATTCTAGCCAGATTTGGCTTCTTGATTCCTTCCTTAATCTTTTCAAAGATTACAGTTGACCAATCCGTTGGAATTGTAAACACAATCCTGGTCATTAGGCTGAACATATAGGCGGAAATCCTATCATGTCCACCTGGCTTGCACAGAATAACTTTTCCAACCACCTCAGACAGAAACTTGCCATGTTGATTCATTCCTTTCCTATTGAAAGCAGCTCCAATTTTCATGGTGGAATCCAATCCACACCATTGAAGAGCCTCCCTTGATTTAGAAGCAGGGACATCCTCTTCATTCTCAATTATAGGTAAGTGTAGAATTGTTCTTAACTTACTTGCTGTAATTTCCACTGGTGACCCATGAACTGTTGATTTTATCTCATGACTTTCAGAGACTACAGATGCAGAAGTATAGAACTCATGCACCTCCTTCTTCCATATCTTAGATGGTTCGGAGACCAGAAATTCTAATCCTGAGTCAGAGAGGAGAGAGATAACCCCGAGAACATCTGGAGGGGCAGCAGCAAAGGCCTGGCGCACCAACTCATATCCTTCATTCACATTATCTTCAATCTTTGGTGCCATTGATCAGTCGAGAAAGCTTGAAAGATGAGAGAAAGAGAGAGAGAGGGAGAATGTCGACACAGGGTTTCGAAAACCTTGTAAGCGTGTCGACAGAATGAGTTTTTGACCTATTTATACCTTCTGTTTAAAGAAGATCAAAAGTCGCCAAAAAACAGACTATAAGTGTCGACACAGATGGAATGTGTCGACACAAGCTTCTATTGTTTCGACATCAAGTCCGTCTATTATGTGTCGACACCAATTTGCAGTTATGTCGACACCAGAGATATATAGTAGAGCATCAGAAATTCTGTGTCGATTCTTAGTATAAGTGTCGACACAAAATTTGTAAGTGTCGACACCACTATCCCGGTGAAGTCGACACTACATTCCTGGATAAGTCGACAATAAGATTCTTAAGTGTCGACACATATTTTCTGTGTCGACACAATATCTCTGACTTGTCGACATTACTACCCTGAGTCGACACAATATTACTGAATGTGTCGACACCATCTTACTTAGCCAATTTCTGTTTGTTCATCACAACTTATAAGTACTACAGAGTACTTGATACTACTTCAATGTGTCTTTATATCACTTGAATGTCTTGTTACCACTTCAACTTCATTATTGATGATATTGTGATTACACTAATCAATGGTTAACATACCTAATTCAATTTTGAATTTATTGAATTTGGTCTCATCTAGGGGCTTAGTAAACACATCTGCTATTTGATAATCTGTTTTCACAAATTCCAATGAAATGTCTTCTTTTTCTACATGTTCTCTAAGAAAATGGTATTTTATTTCTATATGCTTAGTTCTACTATGAGAAACAGGATTATTAGCAATAGAAATTGCACTCTTAGAATCACACAAAAGAGGTGTTCTACTTACTTGAATACCATAATCCTTAAGCTGATGCTGCATCCATAATAGCTGTGCACAGCAGCTTCCAGCAGCAACATACTCAGACTCAGCTGTGGAAATTGCCACACTGGTCTGCTTCTTACTACTCCATGATATTAGTCTTCCTCCCAGGAATTGACAAGTACCTGTAGTACTCTTCCTATCCTCTCTACATCCTGCAAAATCTACATCTGAATAGCCTGTTAGTTGAAAATCTCTATTCCTAGGGTACCAAAGACCTAGATTAGGTGTGCCCTTAAGATATCTCAGAATCCTTTTGACTGCAGTATAATGAGATTCTTTAGGGCAGGCTTGGTACCTTGCACAGACACATGTAGCATACATAATATCTGGTCTACTAGCAGTGAGATATAGTAGTGAGCCAACTATTCCTCTATACAAAGTCTCATCAACAGGTTTACCTGCATCATCTTTGCATATAGGCATACTTGTTCCCATAGGAGTTCTCATGGTGGAGGATGACTCCATACCATATTTCTTAATCAATTCTTTGGTGAACTTAGACTGGGATATGGACAAGCCATCATCAGTATGTCTTACTTGGAGTCCCAAGAAGAACTTCAGTTCCCCCATACTGCTCATCTCAAACTTCCCTTGCATAAGTTTGGCAAACTTTTTACAAAGGTTGTTTTCAGTAGATCCAAAGATTATGTCATCAACATAGATCTGAACTAAGATGATCTTGCCTTTGGATTCCCTAAGGAATAGAGTTTTGTCAATTTTTCCTCTTGAGAATTTATTCTCAATAAGGAAAGTAGACAGAGTTTTATACCAAGCCCTTGGAGCTTGCTTTAACCCATACAGAGCTTTCCTAAGCTTATAAACAAAATCAGGTTTAAGAGGATCTACAAAACCTGATGGCTGCTCTACATATACTTCTTCTTTAAGATCACCATTCAGAAATGCTGACTTCACATCCATCTGGTATACTTTGAAGTCTTGATAGGCTGCATAGGCAAGGAATATTCTGATTGCCTCCAGCCTTGCTACTGGAGCAAAGGTTTGATCAAAGTCAATCCCTTCTTCCTGCCTGTATCCTTTTGCAACCAATCTTGCTTTATTCTTTACTATTATTCCACTTTCATCTAGCTTGTTCCTATAGATCCATTTTGTGCCAATTATGTTGTGGCCTCTTGGTTTAGGAACAAGCTCCCAGACATTGTACCTTCTGAATTGATTCAGCTCCTCTTGCATAGCATCAATCCAGTGCTGGTCTTGGATAGCTTCTTCAAACTTCTTAGGCTCCATTTGTGACAGGAAACTTGAATGTAGAACTGTGTTTTGATTTCTGCTTCTAGTTTGCACCCCCTGTCTTGGATCACCTATTATCTGATCAGCTAGATGATCTCTTAAATGTCTTGTAGCTGGAGGAAGATTCCCTTCTGGTTGAACATTCCAGCTCCTTCATTTAGCTGAATCTCTTGGTTTTCATCAGCTTCTATAGTGTCTTGTTCTCCCCCTAGACAGAAGCCTTCATTTTCCAATGCCCCATCTTCCTTTGATACTTCAGTAATGGAGAGCTTGTCCATACTTTTGCTTATACCTGTTGAGTCATTTGATCTACAAGACAACTCACAGTTGATTAATCTTGTTTCATCAAACACAACATACACAGATTCTTCAACAACTTGAGTAATCAAGTTGAAGACTCTATATTCCTTACTATTTGTGCTGTAACCAACAAATATCCCATCCTGGGATTTGGCAGCAAACTTAGTCAAATATGACTTGCCATTGTTAAGTATATAACACTTGCAACCAAAGATCCTAAAGTAAGATAGATTTGGTTTTCTGCCTTTCACAATCTCATAGGGAGTCATTTTGTGGCTTTTGGTGATAGTAGCCCTATTGATTACATGACAAGCAGTGTTAACTGCCTCAGTCCAAAAATATTCTGGGAGAGAGGTGTCACTCAACAGAGTTCTACCTGCTTCAATTAATGTTCTATTCTTTCTTTCAGCAATTCCATTTTGCTGAGGTGTTCTAGGTGAGGAGAACTCTTGGAAAATCCCAAAGTCTTTACACAATTTTGTTATGCTTTCAGATTGAAACTCAGTACCATGGTCACTTCTGATTTTTACCACTGTACTATTTAGTTCATTCTGAATTTGCTTTACAAAATTAAGTAATACACTTGGGGTTTCAGATTTTTGTTTCAGAAAGAACACCCATGTAAATCTTGAATAGTCATCTACAACCACAAAAGTGTAGACTTTCCTACCTAGACTGTGAACTGGCATAGGACCAAAAAGATCCATATGCAAGAGGTATAAGCACCTCACAGAATCCTGGTTTTCAAGGCTTTGAAAGGAGGATTTTGTCTGCTTGCCCTTTTGACAAGCTGAGCATATCCCTTCCTTTATACACTTAACTTGAGGTCCATTCCTCACTAACTCTTTGCTAAAGAGTTGGCCAATTGTCTTGTAGTTTAGATGAGCCAATCTCATGTGCCACTTAATACAATGAGAAGCATTGTCATCAGCTACACGACAGATGGGAGAAGCCTTATTCTCACATTCAAAATTAAGACAATATACATTTCTCTTCCTATACCCAGTCAATATGATCTTTTGATCACTTGACCTTTTGATATGACATCCATCTTTAACAAATGAAATGTCATATCCTAAATCACTTAGCTGGCTTATGCTTATTAGATTATGTTTCAAACCTTTTACATAAGCCACTTGAGTGATAGTAATTAGGTTAGAAGAAATGTTACCAAACCCTTTGATGACTCCTTTTTCAGATCCACCAAAGATCACTTTAGGTCCATCTTTGACAGATGAATACTCCTTCAGCAGCCCCTTTGTTCCAGTCATGTGCCTGGAACAACCACTATCCAAGGACCATATAGGGGCATGGTTACTTGGATTCACCTGCAACACAGAATTACTTACCCTTAGAACCCAAGTAAGTCTTGGGTCCTTGGTTCAGGTTAGCATTAATAAAGCTACCATAACCTCTTCTAACAGGTAGACTATTGTTCTTTATAACACTTGGGTTATACCAGTAGTTTAGTGCAAAATGGCCTCTCTTGCCACAGCACCAACATTCAAACTTATTGTATCTAGATCTAGATACATCCTTGTTAGAAGAATTTCTATTCATTGCTGGTGCTGCAGCAACTTCACCTACTGATTTCTTAAAACCATTGGGTTTATGACCATGGGTAGGCCTGCTTGCATTTACACCCTTGTTCTTCAGAACATTAGTCTTAATATGACCTTGAATATCTTCATGATCATATTTGTTAGAAGGCACTTCCACCTTACTAAACTTTATGGGGACTGAAAGGTTTAGTGGCTGAACAGGAGCTTTGCCTTTCCTCTTGAATCTGCCAGCCCTGGAGTTACCTTTAAATCCTAATCCAGCCTTACCCTTTTGAGTGACAAATTCATCTATCAAGGGTAAGACAGATTTTGGCTTAGAGTAACTAGCCACTAAATCCCTTTCAATTCTAAGTCTGGCCTCCAGACTCTTCACTTGATCATTAGTATAATTAATTGTGCCCATCTGAATAATAGTTATATTCTTCAGCTTGGCAATTTTATTTAATTTTTGATCAATAACTTTCTCTAACTCAGTTGTAGCAACCCTTAGTTCAGCAATTTCCTGAGCCTGAGATTTAACCAGGTTCTTGCTTTTCTTAAGGGCCTGCAACAAGTCCCCATACTTGTCTATTAATTGATAGACATCTCCTTCAGATTCAGATGCATCTACATCACTTGATGCAGATGTAGCTGATTCTTCACTTGTACAACAAACAGATGTAATAGAAGGACATTGTACCTTATTAGGACCAGACTGATTCTGGCATATGTCCTCTTCTGATCCTGCCATCAGCCCCATACACTGATGATCCTTTTGTTCATTGATGGAGTCTAGCAACTGCAGAAACTCCTCTTCTTCAGATGCAGCATATAGTCCAATATATGCTTCAGCTTCAGATTCTGACTCTGAAGTTGACTGGTCTGTTAGACTCTTATCTTTCTTTGCAACAAAGGATTTCTCCTTCTTGCCTTTCTGATGAGTCTTCTTCTTATCTGAAGACTCCTTTCTCTTATCAGGACAGTCAGCCACTACATGTTCAGGCCTATTGCAACAATAGCAGACAATCTTTGAAGTAGTGGCTTTGCTGGGCTTTAATCTGCTCTTCTCTTTCCTTGATGACCTTTTCTTCTGATAATAGTCATCAACTTGCTGTGATGTGGAAGGCCTAGACTTCCATTGCTTCTTTTTCAAGAACCTCTGGAATTGCCTTGTGAATGCAGCAAAGTCTGCATCTGAATCACAGCTTTCTGAACCCTTATCTGACTTTTCAGAACTATCTTCTGCAACTTCCTTAGGAGAAGATGGTGATTTCCTCCTATTCTTTCTAGTGGCTTCTGCATTGAATGCCACAGTCTTTTCTCTATGCTCTCCTCTTGAATTCTTTTCCTCCTCCTTCCTCACCATAAGTTGCATTTCATAGGATAGCAACTTTCCAAACAAGGTGGGAGGAGATATCTCTGCCAATTTAGCCACTTCTCTTATGGCACAGATCTTTGTGTCCCAATCCTTTGTTAAGGATCTCAAGAATTTGTCACTCAGTTCATAAGTACTGAAGACTCTTCCAGAGGACATAAGCTCATTCACAATTCTATAGAATTTCTTGTAGCACTCAGTTATGCTATCATATTTTCCTTGTCTAAAACTTTCATACTCCTGATTGAGCATAGATTTCCTGTCCTGCCTTACTTCTTCAGATCCCTCCATATAGACAATCAATGTGTCCCACATCTCTTTGGAGGTCTTGCAGTGAATCAGATTCTGAAATGTTGAATCATCTATGGTACTAACAATAATGTTCTGAGCTCTTTTATCCATGGTTGCCAAGATGATTTCATCCTTGGTCATTTCTGAATAACTCTTTGGAGTTTGGATATTTGCATCAAGAACTGATACCTTCATTGGTATGAAGGGGCCTTCCTGTACTGTGATGTAAATCCTTGGGTCAGATGCCTCCATAAACAATCTGACTCTTTCTTTCCAAATTCCAAAAATTTCTTTCTTGTATATGGGTAATTTCATAGACCCTAGCTCCTTATGATTCTCACCAGAACCCATCTTTTTGAATCTTGATTCTGCCTTTCAGATCTACCTCAGACTGTTAAGTCCTTTCTGAGGAACCTCCCTCTGATACCACTTGATAGTTTTACTTTCAAGATAACCTAAACACCTAGAGGGGGGGGGGGGTGAATAGGTTCTAATTTCTTGTTTATACTTCTAGGCAGAATTCAATTACAAATTAAAACATCTAGCACAACATTCACAGACAACTAAGCATCACAGATTGCACAATGTTTTATAGTGGTTCCCCAAGGTCTGGGTACATCCACTTTCCCCCTTCACCTATCTAGCAGTATGCTAGATTCGGCCAAACTTCCACTATTCTCAGATCCTCAGATCCTACAGCTCAGAACCTGGATAGGTTCCTACAACTCAGGCTCAACAGCCCTACCTCAGCCTTGCCTCAAGGCCTACCTCTCAGAGAAGAACCTTCTCCTACACTCAGGCAAATAGCCCTACCACTCAGAGATCACCTCTCCTACACTCAGCCTTTATAACACAGGCTTACAACTCAGATCTGTGTAAATAGATCCTACAGAAATTTAGAAAAGATATTTTAATGTCTTGCCTTTGTTGAGAGAGAAGAGGACAAGACACTTCTTGATCAGCTGATGAAATCAACTGAATCTGAGCTTTCTTCAAAGCTTCTTGAATCTGAACTTAGCTGAGTTGATTTCCAAACAGCTTCTTGAGAAACCACTGATGGCTTCCTTCTTCTTCTTCAAGATGACTGGATCCCTCTCTATCCAACACCTTTTCTGATACTTCAGACTTCTTCTTCTTAGATCTTCTGATGAAGATCTTCTTTAGAGCTTAGCACTTTCTTGAATTGAAACTTCAATAGGATCGTAATCCTTTTGTTTCTTCTTCTTAGATCTTCTTCTGTTATTTTTCTTGGCTTCTTATTTCCTTCTGAATATGTCTATTTATAGACTTTCTTCATGGTAACCGGTTGATCCAGTTTCTAACTGTTTTCTGACAGGTTTGACAGCTTCAGTTAAACGGTGGAAACCCACAGCTGTCAAGTCTTCAAATAGTTCCTGTACCTTAGCCTTGGACAGCAAAATGTCGAGACAGTCTGTTAGAAAGTGTCGAGACCAATCTGTCTATCTGTGTCGACACAAGTGACTTTGGTGTTGACACAGTCTTTGATGATGTCGACTAAGTTGCCTTTAAGTCGACACAGCTTCTTCAGAAAATAACTTGGTCTAGACTCTGCAGTGTGTCAACACAAGTCCTGTGTGTCGACACAGTTGTTGTAGATTTAGAACTCAGTATGTGTCGACTCAGCCTTCAGGTGTCGACACATCAATCTTCAATTCTGCCAAAATGTGTCGACTCAGTCTTCTGGTGTCGACACAAGCATAGTCGACTTCTGCCAATATGTGTCGACTCAATCTCAAGGTGTCGACACATCCACCCAGTGTCGACACAGTAGAGGTCGACTATCTTCTTCTGTGAGTCGACTATCTTTCTCTGGTCGACTATCTTTCACTAGTCGACTATCTTCCACTAGTCGACTATTTTTCTCTGGTCGACTATCTTTCACTAGTCGACTAACTTTCTCTGGGTGTCGACTATATTTCACTGTGTCGACACTACTTCCCAGTGCTGAGGTCGACGATTTTCTTTATGTGTCGACACTGCTTCCCAGTGTCGACATAAATGTGGTCGACTAGCTTTCTCTGTGTCGACACTGATATTCTGAAGTGTCGACACAAATATTCTGAAGTGTCGACACAATTTCTTCAGGTGTCGACATGTGGACTTAGAATATTTTTCTGCATTCTTTAATACTTCTTCACCTGCACATGTCAACTCAAAACAATATCAAATACACCTTGATGTATATCATTGAGCTAAGTTGGGCTTTTTCAAATCAGGTACACATTTTCCAATGTACCCAACATATAGCAATATCCATGGGAGAGACAAGGAGGGCGGTAAGGAGAAGGAAAACGGAAGTCAGGGTAGAGTTGCCCTATTGCGAATTCCACCAGGAGGAAGGGCACGCCACGACCATGTGCCCGGAGTTCCTCGAGTTGCGAGGAAATAGGGATCAGCAACAGCAGCAAGAGCGCCAGGAGTTGCGGATCAAAGAGGTTCTGCCACTCTAGGAGGAGGACTGATGTGAGGACCGAGTGGATGTGGGGACCCGGAAGGATCGGGATGATCCATGGAGGGGCAGGTGTCGAGGCTTCTCACAAGACAAGCCTCCATACCCTGTACCAAAGGAATGTCGCCTCCACATCCCATACCCCACCCCAGGAGGAGAAGATCACCTTCTCGAGGAAGTATATGCCGGATCACGAGGATCCATTTTGTGATGCGCTGGTCATCTTGATAGCCATCAAAAATTTCACCACCGCCCGGATCCTCGTTGATATTAGAAGCTCGGTCAACGTCATCTTTAAGAAGGCATTCAACGCGATGAAGGTAAAGGCAAAGAGTGTGCCTAACTCAGAAGGACCCTTGTTTGGATTCTCAGGACCGAGGAAGGAGGTAGAAGGTGGAGTGGGACTCCATGTCACGCATGAAGGGCAGTCCCGCACTTGCAAGTTCGTCATTGTGGATGACCCCATCAGCCACACCGCCATCTTCAGGAGGCCCCTCATTAGCACCTTTCGCTGCATCCCCTCATCCTTCCAGCAGTGCTTGAAGTTCAACATCGAGGGGGTTCAGGTTCGGGTCCGCAGAGACCCTAAGATAGCAAGGGATTGATGTGTCACCGCCGTGAACTCTATCTCTTGGAAGGAGGGTGCCGAAGAAATGGGGCGAAGGATGGAGGAGTCGGAGCAGGAGGATAGACAAGAGGAGATGGAGGCAGAGGTGACCCGCCCTCGGTAGGAGGCGATTCAGGAAGTCTATGAGCCTGCCGAGGCAATGGCCGTGGAGGAAGCTGAGGAGGAGGTCCTCACCCCTGGAGGGGGAATGCTGAAGAATGGTGGAGCAATCTCGCTTGGAGGTAGTAGAAGAGGTGGTCTAGATAGAGGTCCTCATGCTCGGAGGCCGGGTGGAGGTGGTCCGCTTCAGCGGAGGGCTTACCCAAGAGGCTCAGGGCAGGGTGTTGGAGTGCATCCGGAAGAATGTGTACGTCTTCTCCTTGAGTGCCGCAGAGATGTCAGGGGTCGAAGTGGACATGGCCTACCGTTGCCTTAACCTAGATTCGGAGGCTCGGCCCATCAAGCAGAAGAAGAGGTCCATAACGGACAAGTTGGCCGAGCCTATTCGGAAGGAGGCGACCTATCAAAAAATGATTGATAGGGTCTTCCGGGAGAAGAAGCGACGGAACCTGGAGGTGTATGTAAACGACCTCTTGATCAAGGGCCCGGACGACGACTCTCACTCTCGGGACCTAGAAGAGACCTTTACTACTCTCCGTGAATACAAAATGAGGCTGAACCCCTTGAAGTGCATCTTTGAGGCGATCTGGGGGAAGTTCCTGGGACATCTTCTCACCCCTACCGGTGTAGAGCCCAACCCTGACAAGGTGAGGGCAATTGTGGAGTTGGGGTCCCCATGGAACGCCAAGGAATTGCAGCAGTTGACGGTGATGTTATCAGGGTTGAGCAAGTTCCTTTCCCGGGCCGAGGAGAAGTACTCTTACTTCTTAAAAACTGAGGAGAGGCCGGAAGTTCGAGTGGACCTCAGAGTGCGAGGAGGCTTTCTTGGCCTTAAAGAGGTAGCTGACTCAGGCCCCCCTGCTCTAAGGGCCAAGGGAGGGGGAGGACTTGTTCTTATATCTAGGGGTAGGAGTGGAGGCCCTGAGCTCCGTTTTGGTTCAGGAAGAGGGGAAGAAACAACTCCCGATTTACTATGTATGTCGGGTATTGAGGAAGGCCGAGCTTCGCTATCCTATCTTGGAAAAGATAGCCTTCGCTCTAATCATCTCGGCTCGGAGGCTTCGGCCTTACTTCTAGGCACACTTAATCCTTGTGGTGACTGACCATCCCCTCCGCAACATCTTTGAGGGGGTGGAGCATTCAGGCAAATTGGCAAAGTGATCGGTGGAGCTAAGAGAGTTTGATATCTCCTTTGTCCCCCGCCTCCCGATCAAGGCCCAAGCCATGACCGACTTCCTGGTTGACTATGTGGTCGAGGTGGCGGAGGCAGAACTCACTCACCCCTTTCCTTGGATGGTGATGGTGGATGGCGCCTAGGGGAGGCATTCCCTGGGGGTGGGAGTAATCTTGGAGAACCCTCAAGGGACAAGGATCGAGCAAATGGTGGTGGTACACTTTCCCATTACCAATAATCAGGCCGAGTATGAGGTAGTGATTGCAGGACTCCGCTTGGCCAGGGAGCTGGAAGTGAATGACGTGGAGGTAATCACTTACTCCATCGAGGTGGCTTCCCAGATCAACGGGGAATTGGAAGCAAGGGAGCCATCTCTGCAGCTATACTTGGCAAACGTGAAGGGTGTCATCAGTGCGTTCCAGAATTTCTCCATCCTACACGTGCTCAGGGAGGAGAACGAGCATGTAGATCAACTGGCAAAGCATGGTCCCAGGGTGGGGGGTATCCTCACCGACTTGTTCCGACCTTCCATTGAGGAGGGAGAGCTGATGGAGGTGGAGTAGCACCCCTCGTGGATGGACCCATTCACGACTTTCTTGTCCACGAGGGAGTATCCTGAGGGGACGGACAGGAAGAAGCTCAAGTACAAATCGGCATACTACCTCATGCGTGATGGGCACCTATACTGAAAGACCCTAACTAGGATGTTGGCATATTGTGTGGCCGATAGAGAGGTCCCGTTGATCTTGGAAGAGGTCCACTTCGGGGAGTGTGGAAGCCACTTTGGGAGTCGGACACTAGAAGGGAGGATTGTTAGGCCAGGGTACTTTTGGCCGACCCTGGGCCACGACCCTGGGCCACGACCCTGTAAAGTTCACAAAGGAATGTCATAATTGCCAACTATTCGCCCCCTCCAGCTGGAACCGGCCCAGTGCCTCAGGAGTATCACAACACCCTAGCCATTTGCAATCTGTGGAATAGATTTGGTCGGACCCTTTCCCCAGGCCAGCGGCCAAAGAAGATTCTTGCTAGTCATGATCGACTATTTCTAAAAGTGGATGGAATTTAAGGCTTTGGCAAAAGTGACCTTCCAATTCATTAGGAACTTTGTTTGGGGGGAGATCATCTGCCGACATGGGTTGCCCCAAGCCATCTTCATGGACAATGGACCTCAGTTCGCTAACGTCGAGTTCATCAGCTTCTGTGGGCAGCTCGGGATTGTTCTCAGGTTTGCCTCGGTCCATCACCCAAGGAGCAATAGGCAGGTGGAGGCAGCAAACAATATCATTGTAAACCTCCTCAAAAAGAAAGTAGACAAATTGAAAGGTAGTTGGGTGGTGCAGCTCCTCTCGGTCCTCTGGGCCCTCAGAACCACACCCAACACGGCCACAGGGGAGACCCATTACAAAGTTTCCCATGGATGCGAGGCGGTGCTCCCAATAATGTTCGAGGACCGAACGCCTCGAGAGGTCGAGGCAGGAGAAGGTAGGGAAGAATGGAAAGCTGAGAATAAAGAGAAGCAATGGCTCTCCCTTGATATGGTTGAAGAGCTGCGAGACCTCTCTGCCATCAGGCAAGAGGAAGTGAAGAGAAGAATGGCCAAGTACTTTGATAAGCACGACAGAGTCAAATAATTCGCGAAAGCAGACTTGGTCTTCATAATGGTGGATGTCCCAGGGAGGTCAGCCGCAGTGGGGAAACTCAACCCCAATTGGGAAGGACCATACATTGTGTTGTAGGTCTTGAAGTCACGAGGGTATCGCCTTCGGAATGTGGAAGGCGAGACCCTAGGTCTCCCTTGGCGTGGTGATGACCTGAAGCGCTTTTACCCCTGAGACATATAAGAACTATTTTTTGGAATAAAATTTCTCGAGATGCATATGCTCATGACATGTATTCTGCAATTGAAAGAGTGAATCCACACTAGACCCCGAGCAGATCCCGCTATCAGGCCCTCATCTAGCTAGCAGGGCTAGATATCACTCGAGGGAGTCTGCCCAAGACCCCGAGAACATCCCGCAATCAGGTTCTCATCTATCTGGTAGGGCTGGATATCACTCGAGGAAGTCTTCCCCAGACCCCGAGCAGATCCTTCTGTCAGGCTCCCACCTAGCTGGCAGGGCTGGATGTCATTCGAGGGAGTCTGCCCCAGACCCCAAGGAGATCCCGCTGTAAGTCTCTCATCTAGCTGGCAGGGCTAGATATTACTCGAGGGAGTCTGCCAAAGACCCGCAGATCTTGATGTCAGGCTCTCACCTAGCTTGCAAGGCTGGATGTCACTCGAGGGAGTCTGCCCCAGACCCCGAGCAGATCCCGCTGTAAGGCTCTCACCTAGCTGGTCGGACTAGATGTCACTCGAGGGAGTTTGCCCCATACCCTGAGCAGATCACACTATCAGGCTCTCACTTAGCTGGCAGGGCTGGATATCACTCGAGGGAGAATGCCCCAGACCTCAAGCAGATCCCGCTGTCAAGCTCTCACCTAGCTGGTAGGGCTAGATGTCACTCGAGTGAGCCAGCCCTAGACCCCGAGCAGATCCCACTGTCAGGCTTTCATCTAGCTGGCTGGGCTGGATATCACTCGAGGGAGTCTTCCCCAGACTCCGAGAAGATCCCGCTGTCAGGCTCCCACCAAGATGGATGGGCTGGATGTCACTCGAGGGAGTCTACCCCAGATACTGAGCAGATCCCACTGTCAGGCTCTCATCTAGCTTGCAGGGCTGGATGTTACTCGAGGGAGTCTTCCCCAGACCCTGAGCAGATCCGGCTGTAAGTCTCTCATCTAGCTGGCAGGGCTGGGTATCACTCGATGGAGTTAGCGCCAGAACCCAAGCAAATCCCAGTGTCAGGATCTCACCTAGCTGGCAGGGCTGGATGTCACTCGAGGTAGTCTTCCCCAGACCCCTAGCAGATCCCGCTGTCATGCTCTCACCTATATGGCTGGGTTGGATGTCACTCGAGGGAGTCTGCCCCAGACCCCGAGCAGATCCCAATGTCAGGATCTAACCTAGATGGCAGAGCTAGATATCACTCGAGGGAGCCAGCTCTAGACCAAGAGCAGATCCCACTATCAAGCTCTCCCCAAGCTGGCAAGGCTAGATGTCACTTGAGGGAGTCTGCCCCAGACCCCGAGCAGATCCCGCTGTCTGGCTCCCACCTAGCTAGCATGGGTAGATGTCACTCGAGGGAGTTTGCCCCGGACCCCAAGCATATCCCGCTATCAGGCTCTCACCTAGCTTGCAGGGCTGGATGTCACTCGAGGGAGTCCCTCCCTCTCCTAGAGTTATTTAGGATGACTGCTTTACTAAGGGTGTAGTGGTATAAGGTCCCATAGGCGAGCTCGAACTCATAGGACCAGCTCGATAGAGAAAAGGTAAGCCCCGATTGGTCTCCCTATTGAGGAAGGAGAGCCACAAAAAGGCGCTCCCCCCCTTCAGTTTTACTTGTGAAATATTTGGATTGTTTTGACTCAACATTAGAAATTGAATGGAGAACTCGTGTTTGAGCTGGGTGGTTGCGGGCCCATGTCTGCAAGTGGTCAATCCCCGGCTGACCTAGGGAGGGGGAGCGAGATCTCGGAATGCGCTCGCGAGTACGAATCCTAGGCAAGCGCACTGGAGGAGAATTCTGTCCTAGCGAGATCTAGCGAAGGGGAGGGCTCGCAGCTGAGTGAATCGCAAAAGGAAAGTTCAAAAGCAAAGAAGATAGAAAAATTCACTTTTCATTCAGTATAAAATGATTACAAAAGGGGAGCTCACCTCAGCGAGGTTACAAAAGGGGAGAGAGAATTACAAGAAAGAAAAAAATGGGGGGGAAGGGGAGGGGGGTCAGCTCTCGTCTCCTCTCCCGGATTGGTCTCTGTCTGCTAATCCGGAAGGATGGTCCTTGAAGTCCTTGCCGAAGAACAAGTTTAGACTGTCTTCCTTCTCGCTCGGCAGTATGGGCTGGAACAGACACGACATCAGGTCTCCAATTGTGGCCTCCTCCCAGCCCTCCACTAGCACATGCATATCCTTCATAATCTGTATGGTGAATTTTGCAGATGCGATCGATTTGACCCGCAACATTTCAGCAACCTCCGCCTCGCCAAAGATGCTGGGGCACTTGTATGGGAAAGGAGGCTCGCTACCGCCGGGAGGGAGAAAAGTTTCGACCTGGGGAGCGATCTTGCCGTGAAGCCCCTTGTTCTCTTCGCACAACATTGCATTCTTCCATTCCAGCTCGGTGGTTCAGGCTTCCAGCACGGCAGCGCGAGCTTCCAGCGCGATAGAGCAAGCACGGAGCTTGTGGTTCTCTTCCTGTAACCCTGCAGCGCGAGTCCACAGCTCCTGGGAAGCCTCGACATCCTGAGGTAATAATGGGTAGGTAAATATGAAGCTGAAAAATCCAAAGTGAAAAAAGGAAGGGATGATCAGTGTTCACCAGTCCGCCGGTGCCCTATGCCAGCAGATCCTCGGCAATGCTGACCCTCCGCTCCAGGTCAATGACCTTTTCCTGGGCCAGGATGCGCTTTTGCTCTGCCTTCTATATGAGGTGGCTGAGGTTGAAGCCGCGACGAACCACCATGTGGTGGATCTCCAGCACCCGCATATGGGCTTGCAGGCCCTCTTGGCCGAGTTGGCGCAGGGTTATGTTTTTATAGGCTGCGATGTTCTAATGCCTGTAGAGGCTGACGTCGAGCGCGTAAGCTTGGCCTGAGGAGGACTCATGGTCGGTCGTGGAGGATTAGAGGGTGGTGATGGAGGCCCGATTGGCTGACTCGTCCCACTAGACCATGGGCTCTTTGGCCGAGTCCTTCCACCTCCCCCCAAGTCCGAAGAGGGGATGGCCCTTCGGTAGGCCCGACTCGCAGGCTGGGTCCTTCTTGATTGCAGGAGCAGACGGCTCGCCTCCCTCCTACTCTTTGCCCGTTGTCTCCCTCAGCGGGCTCCCCAACGATCCGTCCGGGGTGGTCTCAAGCGAGCTCATATACTTGGGTTGTTGTCGTTGCTTTGCCCGAGAAACCATTACCGCCTTCAGCTTCTTCTATGGTGGATGATGACAAGGCGACCTGGATCCCGTGGTATCAGCCCGTTTCTTTCTAGAGGGTTGAAATGACGATGGCTCGTCTCGATAGGCGGCTGCAGCCGCATTCTTGCTGGCGAATGGGTCGGCGAGTAGACTCGGGTCCGCGAAAGGTGGGTTCTCAGGAATCTGCCGCTCTTCTGCAAAAATAACTTTTAAAAATTCTAATGGATTTGGCGAGATCTGGCAAGAAGGAAAGTTAAAATCTGTACCTTCACCGGGAAGGACAGGGACATGTGAGTAGAGGCCCTTTCGGAGGAAGGCGACCTCGAAGTCCTTGTGGAGGAAAAATCTGTGGAGCTCGGCGTCATTGCCAGAGAAGGTGGGGGGTCGGTATACCTCCTCTCCTTATTGCTGCGGCGAGTAGGGGACGTTGCCAAGATCGCCCTTGATGAAGACAATTCTGGTCATCTAGTTGTGGTGCTTGTTCACGATCTCACGAACCTTGATGAAGGAACGACCAAAGAAGGCGATCCCATCGGAAGTCGCCTTGTAGATGAAGAGTTTCCTGAACACAGTTAGGTTTAACTCGATCCTCTCTCGGCAGAGGTAACTCATGAACATCATGACGTTGGAGTTTGGATTCAGCTGCGCGGGCACTACGCCTAAATACTTGAGGATCTGGCAGATCTCCGGCCAGAGCAGAAGGCACAATCCCATCTCGAAGTGCGAGATTGGGAAGGCGAGATCCTCGGAGTAGAAAGTGTTGATGGCCTCGACATCCCTAGGCTGACGCTCCTCGAAGCCAGGGGGATTGAACTCGGTGGTGAACACGGCGAACTGCTCCTCCATCGTGTTCCCCTCGAGGAAGCAATAATCGGCGAAGTGCTCAGCGCACTTGGATCGACCATTAGAGTCAGGGTTGGACTTCCCCATGCTCGCGAAAGATGTAGAGAGCGAGTGCAGGTAGGAAGAAGGCGAATAGAGGAGGAAAGTACAAAAGCAATAAAAGCAGTATGTCGGAGTAGGTAAGGGTGCCTATTTATATAAAATGGGATCAAGGGCCGTGCTGATCGTTCGGTCCAGCTCGCCTAGCCCAGCTCAACAAATCCAGCTCGCCTAATCTAGCTCACCGACTTCCATGACCCATCCCATCACGCGCCAAGCAAGAATATTACATTCGAACAACAAGTAATAAAGTCTGAAAACATTTTTATGTTATTACAGGCCCAAGAGGGATATTGTCCAGAGAAATTGAATGCAAGCAAAGCGGCCATCTTTGCACATGCGCGAGCTGAGGGGACAGGAGGCGAGTCCCGGTAGGCCTGCTCGGGGGCCGTTCTTTACCTTCCCCGGTCTCACATCTCCTTCCCAGCAGACCAGCGCGAGTCGCGGAGCTCGCGAATCTTCCTCAAGCATCCCCGGACTGCAAAAAGATTCTCGTCTAGCTACTCCAGCAATGGTGAAAGAGACATTGTCTCGCCCATCATGCCCTCTCTCACCTCACCTACAAGCGGCGCACACTCCCACTACAACACGTCATTGTCTTCCCGTAACCGGTGGAGCTTGCATACCATCTTCTTAAGGACCTCGATCCCTCGCTTCCTCAGCTCCGGGCCCCACAACTCGACGTCTAGGAAAGACTCTAAGGTCTTTGGGGAAGGGAGGGGCGAGTAGTAAGCTTGCCTTAGGGATTCGTCGACCTCCGACAGACTGTGTAAGGCTACAAGAATGGTTGAATAATGTGAAAGGTGAACGCATCATGAGGAACTACGGACAGCCCAGAAAAGGATGAATTACTTGAAGAGCTCGACGCGTCAAGGGAAAAGCTGAGTGGAGGCATCTTCAAGTCTTTACCGCAACTCGGAGGCTACATTCATGGTGAAATAAGGTTGAAGCCTAGCACTGGGATAATTCCGGCACCATCCCTCGAAGACTTGGCAAGCTGAGAGGAGGGGACGCGGACCGTCGAGTCTGGTTTTTGCGAGTTCAGCCCCAGGGTCCCAAAGGACGGGGACAGGTCGCGATGACGAGCCTCCGAAGCCCCAAACCGCGGGTCAGTGGGAAGAGTATCGGCCCGTGGAGAGGTGATCTCGCCGCCCCTATCTCGGCAGTCCTGGTCGGTGCAGAGGTCAATAAAATTCCCCTCCTTCCCAGGGGAAGGCAAGGTGGAGGAGCCCGTCTCAGGCTCCAGGGCCTTTTTTAAAACATGATAAGCGTGTTCGGACTCCTTTGCATCTGGCTTCGCCCTCTTGGCCGAATTGGATTCGGCTGGGGTGCTCCGATGGATGATAAGGGGAATGGAGGTTAAGCTGGCGATGCGGGCGGAGGAGATTTAGTGAGCCTTTGCAAGCCTCTCTTGGAGCTCCTTAGGAAAAGGCATCTTGCCAAGTTCAGGGTATAGGGGTGTGACAAAGGTCACCTAGGTACGCCGGCATATACTTATAGCCGCTGGTGGACCCCGCCGAAAGATTCCCTGCCTCCTGCCACACTCGCCGAATCCTATTGGGTTGGATGTTTCTTTTCGAGCTTGTGCTAACCTCGCAAAAAGCGGGGATTCTGTACAACCCCGTATCCGAAGAGTGGGGTCGGAACTAGCCAGACTGGCCAAGTCCAGCCTAAGAACCAGGCGAGCCAGGCCTGTGGCATCGAGTGAGGTGATCTCACTCCACGCCATCAGCCGAGGCGTCGAGCAAGGCGATCCCACTCAACGCCTTCTGCCGTGGAATCAAGTCAGTGGAATCGAGTGAGGCGAGCTCACTCAACGCCTTCTACCATGGCATCAAAGGAGATGAGCTCACTCCACGGCTTTAACCACGGCATCGAGGGAGGTGAGTTCTTCCACCACCTTCAGCCACGACATCGAGTAGGGCAAGTTTACTCATCAACCAGCTTGCAATCGCCCTAAAGAGCTCGGCAGTAGCTCCGACTCGCCCAGGCGAGATGGGATGTTTTTGAGGGCCGAGCTTGTACTCGCCAAGCCCCGTTCATCGAGTTCTGACCTTTCAGTGAACTCGCAACATACGGTCAAGGCAGGCTGAGACTGTGCTTTGGCGTTGAGTGGTGCCTCTCCACTCAACGCTCTCAGCGCCCTCCTGGCCTTAGCGTTTAGTGATTCTTCTCCACTCAATGCCCTTTGGTTTTTTGCCCCCCCCCCCCCCGCATTCGTCAATTAGCGGGCAGGTAGGGCCAACCGGGCCCGTACTTGCCAAAGGCCAAGCAGCAGCGGCGAGTGAAAACTTCGTCGGGCACTCGCCACCCTTGCCTAGCAGAGATTGTTGAGGGCTACTCGCCCAGTTGTCTGTGAGGTGTTTTTACCATTTTTCCCCCACTGGCCTACCCATAGCGGGTTAAAACAATGGAGTCTTGCTATTGGCAGACCCGGGTGGGCTGCACATAGTTGTTCATAACCGCGGAGGTTGGCTATTTACAGGACGTTTTCAAAAATCTATAAATAGGACCCAAGGGTTACCTAAAAGGGGCATGCTTTCCTGTCTCCCAGCCTTATAGTGCTTTTTGAGGTACCTTAGCCCGGCAATTAGCTAAGGAGGGGAAGCACTCAGTGATCTTTCGGGTATGTGGTGGGTCCACCGTGCCGAGCCCTTGGGTCCTTTCCTCATTCTCTCTTCCAGTCTTCCAGCTCGCGGGAGAGAAGTAGGTGTGTGATCACCCCTTCCCCAAGGGTTGAACTCCACAGAGACCAAATTTTGGTTTCAACAAGTGCATAGTTATTTTTCACTTTAGTTGAGGCTTCGAAGCACAGTCCAGGTCTGGATAGTATCCCAGTCGTATAAGATTTTCCTGAGGTTTTTCCTGAAAACCTCCCTGGAACTCTACCTCGGCGATAGATCGACTTCACTATTGAGCTAGTGTCAGATACAAACTTGTGTCACGCTCCCCGTACTGCTTAGCGCTTAAGAAGCTAGCGTAATTAAAGGTAGAGCTTCAAGAGCTATTATATCAAGGGTATGTGCGTCCAAGTTCGTCACCTTGGAGAGCTCCAGTCCTTTTTGTTAAAAAGAAGGACGGAAGTTTACAACTGTTTATTGATTACCGAGAGTTGAATATGCTGATAGAGAAGAATAAATTTTCGATCCCGAGGATTGATGATCTGTTCGATCAGCTGGTGGAGTCGAATGTGTACTCGTAGCAAGATTTGAAATCCGGGTACTATCAGCTGAGAATAAGGGAAAGTGACATTCCTAAGATGACTTTCAACACACGTTATGGGCATTATGCATTCACCGTCTTGCCGTTTGGGCTGACGAATGCGCCATCCGTGTTTATGGATTTGATTGACATGACGTTTAGAGAGTACTTGGAACACTTCGTGATAATCTTCAACATTGATATATTGGGGTACTAATAGTGGGAGGATGATCTTTTCAAGCATCTACACATGGTATTGGAGACCCTGAGGAGGAACTAACTGTATGCCAAGTTCTCCAAATGTGAGTTTTGGCTGTCCTCGTTAGCATTCCTTGGTCACGTAGTTAGTGGAGAGGGAGTTGTGGTATATTCGGTGAAGATAGTGGCGATATGAGAGTGGCCTGTGTTGTCTACTAATGCAGAAGTACGGAGTTTTGGGGGGCTTGCCTTATATTATAAGCACATCATGGAGAACTTATCGAGAATAACATTGCCCCTCAATACTCTGATAGGGAAGGATCAGAAGTTTGTTTGGTCGGCGGAGTGTGCACAAACATTCAAATAACTAAAGTGTCGTCTGACCACGATGCCTATCTTATGTTCTCCATGTGGTTCAGAGAGCTGTGAGATTTACAGTGATGCCTTTGGGAGTGTTTTAGGTTGTGTTCTACTTCAAAACATGAAGGTGATATCCAATGGATAGTGCTAGTTTAAGGTGCATGGGAGGAATTACCCGGTCCATAATTTGGAGTTGGCGGTCGTGGTATTTGATCTCAATCTTTGGAAGCATTATCTGTATGGGGTAATGGTCGATATTTGTTTAAATCAGAAGAGCCTGAAGTATCTGATAAATCAGAAGGACATGAACATGCATCAGGGAAGGTGGATGGAGTTCTTTGGGGACTACACCTACAAGATTCATTATATTCCTGTAAAGGGGAACGTTGTGGCATATGCTTTGAGTCGTAGGACTCCTATACGGGCTAACTGGTTATAGACGCACGATGAGCAGCTTATTCGTGATTTGGAGGCCTTGGAAATCTATTATGTTTATAAGGGATCTAGTGCAAATGCATGTTTGAGTTGGATGGAGGTTCAATATGACCTCGCAGATAGTATTTGGCAAGCCTTAGAGTTGGACGTGAGCTTGAAACATCACTAGGTGGAGGCCGTTGATGGGTCTAATGACCAGTTCTCTATTGATGATGGCCATATATGGAAATGCAGTCGATTGTGTGTCCCCAATGTTGGGAAGTTATGAGAAAAATTGTTGTACAAGACGCATTTCATAAAGTACTCGATTCAGCCCGGTAGCACAAAGATGTTCAAGGACATGAAACTTTTTTGGTGGCTAGGTTTAAAGAAAGACATTACGTTATTTGTGGAAAAGTGTCAGACATGTGCCTTTGTGAAGGCCGAATGCTAAAAGCCTAGTGGATTCCTGAAGTCCTTGCCTATACTACAGTAACATCCCTCATACAACTAGACCCCTAAGAGTGGTTTTGTCATGACTTGGTCATGAAAAAACCATAAGAAGCCCAAGAAGACCAAATGAACATATTCATGATGGTGAAACCCACCTTGGGCTACAAATAGTAATTTTCAATTATCCACCATAAGGTTTGACTTTAGGGCTTCAAATTGATTCCATGACAACACCATGGCACCCCAAACCCTAAGGGAGGCCAATGGTTCACCAAGGACCCATTGAGGTCAACAAAAAAGGGTCAAGTTGACCAAGTCAACCCAAACCCTAATTAGGTCAAACTAAGCTCACACATGGTCAATTGATCTCCCCTAAGCCAAAGTACCAACCTAGACCTTCGCAAGTCCTAAGGGAGGCCAATGGGTCACGAAGGACCCATTTTGGTCAACCAAAGAGGCTAAGTTGACCAAAGTCAACGCTAGCCGCATAATGGTCAAAGTGCCCTAACAATGGGTGAAGTGGCCTCCAAGGTGCCCAACCAACCCTACCTAGACCTTAGGGGAGGCCAATGAGTCACTAAGTACCTAATGGGGTCAACCCAAAGGCCAATTTGACCAAAGTCAACTCAACCTAGGATTAAGTCAAACTAGCTCAAGTTGGCCTAACCTAGCCCAATCCATTTTGGTTAAGCCTAAATGAGGTGGTCCACTAGCCTCATGAGGTTCAGGAATTTACCTTAAATGCCACTGTTTAACTGGAAGTGATGAATAGTAGAGAGAGAACTCCATTTGCCCTTTTATGGAGGAAAGAGAAAATGAGGAAGAGAGCCAATCATGGCACAGGGCCTCTCTATTCATTCCCAATTACTGGATTAATCTCCCTTGATGAATTAGGAGAAGATCAAGAGTCTGACCAGGCTGTACATGGGCTGGATTCAGTGGGCTCTTAATTGGCCGAATATCATCTTCATGATCATTAATGGCCATTGATACTACACCCCTCCTCTTCCCCATTTGTTCATCTTAAAAGCATCCTTAGACTCCCAACAGCCATTTCCACCTTTTCCCTGAAGCATTCGAGCCCTTTTGCTGTACTGTTGCAGAGCACCCACAAGCTCAAAATCTGGCAAAGGTGATACAGTGGTCGGCCTGACTCCAACCATCCCAAAAGTTCCTATCCCTCTCCTCTTTCTCAGTGGATAGATCTCTATTCATTTGCCGTACGGTTTGGGATAAATTGACCCCAAATCGGCTAAGCTAAAAACTCCAGTTTTGGAGCTTTAAATTCCATGCAAAAATCCTGATTCCGACCACCTCCGGCAGGCCTACTACCGCCTATAGCTGTTCACTACCTCAATAAAGGTGTTGGTGGCGGCATTGGCCGGCTAGGGAGTAGCTCAGGTGGTCGGGAAATTACCTACAAAAACCGGCAAGGATGGGCTGCTGTGAGCCGTCAATTTTAAGTGGATGATGAACAGATCCCGTCCATCCTAGCGCCAAGATTCATGTGTGATCAATTAAATATATTTTCATTTAATTCCATTCTGTTACATAAAATGCAGTGGATGCTTGGATTTATTAAAAATACTTAGAGGGCTTATATGGAAAAATGTTATATATGAAATTTAAGAGTGACAGGAACGGGCCTCCGGCTTGATTGCCACGGGCCCCAGTACCCGGCTGGCGACGGCAGGCTTTTCCAGCCCCCAACCGTCTGCTTTTTTAAATAGAAAAAATAAAAAAAAAAGAATTAAAAAAATTAATTAATTAAAAATTTAAATTGAAAACATGAAAAAATTAAGTTGAATTAATTAAAAAAATTTACATTACTCTTCGAATAGACCGCTGATATGTCTAATGACAACTTTCCTCGAATAGACCGCTGACATGTCTAATGATAGCCTACCATAGTAGGTATAGGAGCTATACTAAAAACCTTTTTGAATTTAAATGGATTTTCATCATTACTTCCAATTTTTTGATAGTGTAATTACTTGAATGGACATTGTATTTTAATTCCTTTGAAATAGATTTTAATATATGTCAAGTCATTAAAATATAAAAATGAGGGCATAATTGGTATTTTGGAATGTTTCACCAAAGACAACTTTTACCTTATAATAGTGAAAGATATCCTTGCATGTCTAGTTTAATTTAAAATTGGTTTCAACTAATTTGGGTCTCTAGTCTGACCACAATACTCCATATGTTGCAGCCTATATATAAGCTTGACCAAAGACAAATCTGAGTGCCCCCACTAAACCACTCATCCAAATGCATTGAAATTTTATTCATACCTTAGCCTCACGTATGTCTCTGACATATCCAAAAATGGGAATTTTTGGAAAATATGTTCATAAAGTTTTTATAAATAATTAATAAAATTGGTAAGATATAATTTAGGGAACTAATGACCTAAAAACGAACCATAATTTTTGTTGATGTCCAATATGGTCATGACCCTGGTACAAATTTAAGCCAATCTGGGGTTTATTTGAGTATGTATTGGTTTGACCAAAATTTGGTCCCTTAAGAGTAAATTAGGGCAAAAGGGTGCTTGGGGCATGGAGGGGTCAATTCTCACCCAAAGGGGATGGGACTTTGGCCAGAGCCTCAAGGTCAGTTAAAAAAAACTCACTTGGTGTTTGTGGAGGATTAGGGTGGATTTTCCTTAGGGCCCTAGTTCAAACCCTAAGGTTAAACTTTAGGGGTTTGTGAAGGACATAGGGTGATATGTTCTTGTATGGACTTGGAGTTTAGTCCATGTGATCTTAGGATGGTGAATAACACTAGGAAGTAATTCTAGGACTTTTAGAGTTTACATCCCCCTTGTAACAACTTTGGACCGTTTAGGGCACTTTTACACTTGATTTTATTACTGCATCATAGGACTTTGGATGATCTTTCAATTTAGTCAGAGGCCAAATAATAATGCTATTAAGCTCTGAAAATTTTAGTGTGAATTTTAGATCAGTATTTGAGATACATTATTCACAACACTTATAGTTTCCTAAATCATTAAGGAATTTATTAAGAGATATCTACTCATTGAAAACTTATTAAATTTGGTAAGAGGACCATTTAAGTCATTCATGAGCTTTACTAATTTTTATAGAATTATTGGAGGAGTGTCCATATGGGTTGCTTCATAAGGTTCTTAATATTGATTTGTTTTAAATGATTTTATTATGTGACCAAATAAACTGTTAAAATAATAATCCTTGGTCAATAGTCTCTCCTACTTTTGTTTGTCATCTGGTAATTTTCCCATAATTTTTGGATGAATAAGTATAATTTTCCCCTAAATATCCTAATATTATTGTTATTTATTCAATAAACTATAGATAGTCAAATTCATCTTAAAAAATTGGGATTTTTTGGGTATTTTCTATTATTTTGATGACAGTAACCTATAATAATTTTGTTAAGACCATGCCTGGTCAGAAAACTGTACTTGATGTTCAAAAGCATTATTTTCTTAATTTTCAGGAAAATTTAATAAATGCCAAATAAATTAGGAAAAATGTTATCTTCTGAGTTTAACCTTAAATTATCATGATAGACCCCAGGTAATAATCTTAGGGAATTGGATGAATAATTGGAGGGGTCACCATGCATTCACACCATGTAGCTCAACAAGTCTGCACAAAGTATAAAGTTGTAGAAGTAGGGTAACATATGGGCCTTTGTATGAGATGATGAGATAGTTGGTGTACCTGATCTGGGTTAAAATAAGTAGGGTCACCAAAATATGGTACGCTATGTGAGCCCGGTTGTGTGAGGGCAGAGTTGAGCTCGGGATCGACTATAGATCGTCTTTTCTCTAGAAGATGTCGAGATACACTTAGGTTTAAATCAAGTGTAAAATCAGGAATGTTTGGGAACATGGGTAGTTACCAATAATAATAAGTACCTTGTGAAAGGGAGCTTTGAGCTTCAGCCCATCGAAGTTCCTAGTGCCCCCAAGAGCCCTTCCTAGAGAATTCCCTAGGCAATCTAAGGTTAACCTTAAATCGTAAGATTAAAATGTTGAAGAGCCATTATATATACTAAGACTTCACTTTCACTCACCCTGGTGACTCGGGAGGTTAGCTTGTTAAGGTTATCTGAGGGATAGGCTCGGTGTTTGTGAAAACGGGCAAGTTAGCCCGACGAGTCGAAGGCTCAAAAGATAGGTGTAACAGACATGTTAGTCCGGGGAGCCGATGGCTCGAAAAAATTCATTGTTTCATTTGCATAAAGTTGTGGGTCTTCAGTATTTTACGGTCATTCACACTTTTGTCGATACGATAACTCGGCAGGTGTGGTTTACACTTATCCAAGAAAAATACTAGCAGTGGGTCAGTATAGTACGTGGCAACTCTGGTGTGTCATTTAGAGGCATACATATGGTATATGCCTGGTAGTGTGAATGCCAGTCTAGGAGTGGGGTGGCCTGACCCACTATCTCTGTTGGCCACTACGGAGGCTCCTAGTATTGAAGCTTGCTCCGTAACAGGAGAACTAAAGGTCTGTACACATAGAGTTTTGTGTGTGATTTGCACTTGCGTGAATCATGGCATAACATATCACCATACACATACTTGCATATAACCTTACACCCCATCGTATAAATTAGTATGGGAATTTTTTTACGATTGGAGTCTTACAAAAGACCCCTTAACTTATAAGTTTGTATGATAATTCATATAAGTTAAAGTTACTTATTTATTACTTTACCTTTCATATACTTACTACTCTACTCTACTTGTTTACATTACTGCTTCCTTATTATTGAATTGCTAGCTTGCTTTTCTTTTTATAGCTTTATAGATGTTACAATTTACCTGCTAAATAGTTCCCCTGTCACCTGCTTTATTCCTACTCTCCACCATCAAATATTTCCTATCATTCCTCCTGCACGGTTCCTAGGAGCCACTGGGGAGGGGTGGGGGAAATTAGGCTTAGTCTTTTTACTAATGATCGGTGGAACAAACATATCAGGGACATCAGATGAGGGACAGGTAGCAGTAGTAGGAGATGCAGCACTAGTGGAGTATGGTGCACTTGGAGGTTGGCTAGTATAGTACGGGAGCATCAGCCTCCGGCTCCATGAGTGATTCGTTTTACTTAGCTTCCGCGAGAGTGATGTAGTGAGGATTTACTATAATGGTCATAAGCTCATTTATATTCCTATTATAATGATCTATTTCGGTACTTATATTACAATGTGGACTTACTGTGATTTCTATTTCATAGATTATATGTGATTTATGGACTTGACTTTATTGTGTTCTTGCACTTGTACTTCTACTTATTTATGTTCATCTTTGCCAACAGAATCAGTGTTTTGTAGTGGCGACACTCCCAAGTGTCGGTGTTGATATGCATAACTAAGCTTCGAAGAAAATAAAAGAAACCAAACTAGCAATCCAATGAGGCAAGTATACCTATCGAACTGTATCTAGGGGACATAAGTGTCGTATTGAAATCCGGGAATTGTTGAATAAACTTACTCATACAAAGACTATTATTTTATCGACGGAAAAACTGGGTTTGAGAAATTATTTGCAATAAAGGAAAGAAGGCTAGTGCTAGAAAGAGAACTACCACAATTAATTGAAGAGCTATTAGCAGCGATAACAACAAAATGTTGAACTATGAAATGGAAGAGCACTCGATCAAGAATAACCTCGGCAAGAGTTAACTAAGAAATACGATAAAGATAAACCTAAACTTAATAGGGTAAAAGTCCTTGACCGTGTAGGTTCCTAAAACTAAAACACGCTTCTCTTGAAGACGTGCCAAACTGAGTTTAGGAAGGTCCGACCAACTTTGGTCTAAATCAGAGGCCTAAAGCTCGGTTTTATGCGGTGAACCCCACTTTTGTATTTTACTCCAATCCGGGAGATTTTGGCATCTGCCTCTCTTGAGGGGTGCGCACAACTCCCTTTACTCTTGAATGCTCACTTCATTCTATCGGCCTCTCGGCTAGCCCAGAAAGAAAGCATAGGCAGAAAATATACATCGACGATATACCTCCAACCTAAGATAAATCAAGAGTATTCCAAGATGTTAACCCTAAAATGAAAAAGTAAATTTTCAAGGCTTCATAACTTAATCGCTCGAACCTCAGATCATCAAGATCGAGTACAAGGAGGATTAGTTACTCATGGTGTAGAGAAAGAAAATTATATTCAGACTTTGAAAACTAACAGCGAGCAGAATTTAGAGAGAAAAACGAGCTATTTTATTTCTTCGTGAAGAAGAGTCAAGAGGAGGGCATACATATACTATGAGGAAAGCTTCCACCAAGATTACAAGCACAATGAAAAAATAATATAGAAAAACTACAAGGATTTGCATGAAAACCAAATAAATAAAAAGGGCTAGAAATGAGGAGGGAGAGAAGAGCTTGAAACTATAACTACGCTAATTAGCAGCACCTCTCCTCCCAAGATCTGGATGCCCCAAAGCCTAAAAGATGATCACTATTTATAGATTTTTTTTCTGGCTGGGTCACTCCCTATGACACGCCCTTCGAGGGCATGACCATAGGGCATGTTTGATTCGGTGCGATATATGGGGCGTTTGAGATTAATTCTGGCGCGGTTGTTGGGTTACACGCCCCTCGGACACGCCCTTTGAGGGCATGACACATGGGCGTGTCGGATTAGGCGTGACTTGGGTGCGCTGAAATTAAGCTCTGTACTGACTTCTCATGACTTGGCAGGACACGCCTGGCAGAAACGCCCATGAAAGGCGTGATAATAGGGCGTGTCTACTGAATTTTGCTGGAGATTGACTTCGGACCGACGACTTCATTCCACTAGGTTACACGCCTTTGGTACACGCCCGGGAAGGGCGTGACCAGGGGGCGTGTCAGAGCAAAATCTAGCAGAAACCTGAAAATAGAAAGAAACATGTTAGTGATGAAATTATATACAAAAACAGGACAAAATATGGGCTTACAAGACATGGTTTGTGAATTAAAACCTAAAAGATACCCTAATAGTTTTGGCTGCAAAACGTATTATCAAATTCCCCCAAACTTAAGTTTTGCTTATCCCCAAGAAAATATATAAAAATTAGACTATCATAAAAGTGACTATTCAAAAGTTCTAATTATGCTATCACAAGTACTATGCGAAATTCTAAGTAGGGAAAAGGCGAAACGTAAATCTAAAACAATTATTTAAACATTGTTTAATTTTTATAGACTTTACTTAACAAAAATAAATCATCCAATTTTTTTTTAAAGAATTCTTTAAAAAATTTCAACAAAGCAACAAAATGAAAAACGAATTGAAATGTTACTTGATTCTACGAGACATTTTATACCAAAATTAAACAAAGAGCAATAATCTATATTTAAATTCAAGACTTAACTAATCTACTATTTTTGTTTACTTAGCTTATAAGAAAATCTAGGAGCATGAATTAACATGACTTAATAGGACTGAAATATTTGGTTTAGGCATAAAATTAGGAATGGAGTTCAAAGATAAACATGAAGGCTCAAAATCATGCTAAACCAAAATAAAGAGATTCAAAATAGAAAAAGTTTGCTTCTCCCTTTTCGTATTCTGCTTTTCTTTTTCAAAGGCCATAATAAATTGTCTTCTTTTTATATATATATATATATATATATTTTCATTTTGAATTGGCCAATCAAAAGTAAACATTTCTTTTGAACATGCTTTTTCAAAAATATTTCCACAAATTTATAAAATAAACTTATTAAAACATGAAATTTATGAAGCTCAAAGTTTTAGCGTAATAAGAAGGGTTGGAAAACTTTGGCTTTGGTGAAAATGAAATGCGGAGCTTTCAATTGAAATCGGAAAAAGGCTCAAAATATGTTAACTAGGGGATAATTTTAGGGTTGACAAGAAGGCTCAAACTAAATCAAAAATGGCCTATATCATTTTCATGCACCTAAAGTTTTCCTAAAGCATTAGCTTTGAAAAAGTTCAAAAAGATGGCCTATGCTGCCTATAAGAAATTTAAGGTCTTCCAAATGGATGTGAAGAGTGCCTTCCTCAATGGAGATTTAAAGGAAGAAGTGTTTGTTGAACAACCACCAGGGTTTGTTTCATCAACCTTACCCACTCATGTGTTCAAACTCCAAAAGGCTCTATATGGACTTAAGCAAGCTCCTAGAGCTTGGTATGAGACCTTAGCAAATTTCCTTCTAGAACACAAGTTTGTGAGAGGTGTAGTAGATAGAACCCTATTTATTAGACATCATAAGGACTCACAACTGTTAGTTCAAATCTATGTAGATGACATTATATTTGGCTCCACTGATCCCAAACTATGCAAGAGGTTCTCTGAACTAATGCACTCCAAGTTTGAGATGAGCAGCATGGGTGAGTTATCCTATTTCCTTGGTCTCCAAGTGAAACAGTGTGTTGATGGTATCTTCATTTCTCAATCAAAATATGCCAGAGAGCTGGTTAAAAGATTTGGAATGTCTGATGCTTCATCAATGAGCACACCTATGGCCTCAAATGCAGTTATTGATTCTGATGTCAATGGCAAGTCTGTTGATCAAAAGAACTATAGAGCCATTGTTGGTTCCCTGCTGTATTTGACTGCAAGTAGGCCTGACATAATGTTTGCTACATGCCTATGTGCTAGGTTTCAGGTCAACCCAAAGGAATTTCACTTAACTCTTCTCAAGAGGATCTTGAGATACCTTAAGGGATGCCCTAACTTAGGACTGTGGTACCCAGCTGAGTCAGGATTTGAATTAATTGGATATTCAGATGCTGATTATGCTGGTTGTAGAGTTGACAGGAAAAGCACCTCAGGGACCTGTCAGTTCCTGGGAGAGAGACTTGTCTCTTGGTTTTGTAAGAAACAGACATCTGTGTCTACTTCAACTGCTGAGGCTGAATATATAGCAGCAGCTAGTTGTTGTTCACAGATACTGTGGATTCAAAATCAGCTAGTGGATTATGGGTACACACACTCAAAAACAAAAATTCTGTGTGACAGTACCAGTGCAATATCAATTGCTCAAAATCCTGTGCACCATTCCAGGACCAAGCACATTGAGATTAGACATCATTTTCTAAGAGATAATGTGGAAAAGAACAAGATAGCAATGGAATTTATATCCACAGACCTGCAGAGAGGAGATATTTTCACTAAGCCCCTTGATGAACAAAGGCATTTGTTCTTCCTGAACCAGCTTGGTATGATTAATGGTTCAGAGTAGTGAAAATTTGGATAGATTTGTTTTCTGTCTAAAATCGTCGAACGACTGCTCGACGATCTTCGACCAGGTTAGAACTATCGTCGACCAACGGTCGACGACAGCTCGTTCGGTAGTAAGGTAGAAATCGTCGATCAACTGGTCAACGATCTCTCCTTAGGTATCTATCGTCGACCAGTGGTCGACGACAGACTTTCTGTGCTGAGTGGAGAATCGTCGACCAACATATATTGATCGACGATCGTGGTGACTGCTCGTAGTAGGTCAATGTTTATCGATTAGTCAAATATTGACTATCGTCGGTCATTGTTCGACGACCGATTTTGTTCCGGGATCGACGATCGCAGATTTATATCTGATAGTCGATTTAGGTCTGGAGATCGTCGTCCTTCCGCTCCGTCTTTTCATATTCCATCTTCTGGCTTAGAATTCGCTCTCGAACTCTAATCCCGCGCGATTCTCTTCTCCCCTGCCTTGCATCTCGATTCGTCATTCTCTCCTCAATCTAATGGCGATTCCTTCTGCAGTTCTCTTCGGAATGAAGTTCGACACTGGTTTCTGTGTCGACTTTGATTCTTTCAGTCGATGTGATCAACCCATCCAAGACATTCTGCAGCTGTGTGAAGATCAAGGCCTAAAGAAATTTATGTCATTCTCACCAAAGATTCATATACCAGAGATTCGAGAATGGGTATATACCTCGTCCTCCAGCGACGAAGCGATGACTGGAAAGATAAATGGAGAGGTGGTCATTCTGACTCCTGAAGTTCTGACTGAGTTGTTTGGTCTACCAACCGGTACTGAGGACTATGAGCAAAATTCAGAGGAATATGGCCGCATGCTAACCGTGATGGGCCATGCTGAGGGTATTCCAGCTAAGCTGCTGAAGATAAACCTGTCTCCAGAGTACAAGTTTCTGGCAGACCTGGTGGGCAAGGTCGTTTTGGGAAAGCACTCTGCTCACGACAACATCAACAGGCAACAATTTGCCTTAATATCAGTTTTGGTGAATAAGACGCAGATAGCCTGGGGAAAAGTTCTGTTTGAACTAATAAGGAGAAAGAACAATCAAAAAGAAGTAAACCTTGCCAGGGTGTTGGGTGTGTTTCTATATGTGAAAGCACCCCTACTGCTTGTTTCTGCACCCTCCGCAGTCAACGCCAGCAAGAGGTTGGACCCCTCTCTGTTCAAGAAATCTCAGAGAGTCATCAAGAAGTCAGCCAGGGCTGATCCTAACCCTCCATCAGACACAAGGGCTGATTCAGCCACTCTCCAGCTTGCTGGGGAAGGCTCAGCAATCCCTTCATCCTCCCTCTTTACCCCTGCATCCTCATCTCCTGCATTACCCTCCACACAATCTGCAGTGCCACCACAACATGCATCTTCCATCCTACATGCATCTGCACCCCAGTCACCCATACCACAACATCTGGCGGCCGCAGCCAGTGTTGACATGGTAACTGCTACCATCCTCACACACTTATCTCAACATGAATACCACACTCATGTTGACGTTCACCCATCTCCACATGATTCATTTGATCATGTGGTAGATCATACTGTTTCCATTCCATCCACCTCCACATCCTCAGCATTTCAGATAACTCCTGAATTGCTTGCACAAATTGTAGAGCTCATCACTCCATCCATACAAAAAATGATTGAGGTTGCCAATGCCCCTCTCATTGCATCCATCAAAGCCCTTACTGAAGCCATCAAATCATTTCCACCCTCTGCTGAGCCCTCTTCAGTAAGATGCATGACTCCAGTCCCCACTGAAGTCATGCAGGGGGAGATGTCTGTTGAAGTGGTCTCAGGTGATGCCTTGGCCCTTCAGGACAACTCTTCTCTTCCCCTTACAGCAATTGTAGAAGAACATCAAGAGTTTCCAGAGAAAGAGTCTCTAATGAAAGATCCAAAGCAATCAGAAGGTAAAACACTTCCTCTAAAGGTTATAATCAGGACTTTAAATTGATATCTTTATCTAACAAAGACATTCACTCCCTAGTGAATCTAGCTTCTGATGAAGATCTCCCAGAGAAAAATAATGAGGAAGTCCTCATGGACTTGTGTGAAAAAGGTTCAATAAACACTACTGACTCAGAAGTAGTGGTTCAACAACTTGAGAATGCTACTGCTCAACCAGATGGTATAGTTTTATTTAAGTTTCTAAGTAATTCAAACTCCAATTTTGAGTTAATCTCTTATCCCTTCCTTCCCATCTCAGCTGCTGATGATCTTGCATCAGTGTTGCAAGTTGATGCTGCTATCTCCATTGACTCTGATAATGCTTTGGAATCCTTTCTCAATTCAGACTGTGAGTTCACACTCACATCTCCTTCTGTTCCTCCTTCTCAAGAGAAAACGGTCCCTTATAGACCTGAGTACCTTGATGACCCCTTGGTCAAGGACTCTCTCTTCTTTTCTTGTATGGCACTCCTCTTGTGCCTTGCAGAGGTGTCTATCCCTGATGTCACTGAACATCTAGAAGGAATTATAACCTCCTTCCTAGATGCAAAGTGGTATCCTATGTAGATCTCAGGTAACTCTATCAATTACCTGCTGTTGTTCACCTTGGGGGAATACTCTATTCCCACTTGGTTGTTAACTTATCTTTCTTTGTATGCAGGCACAATCAACATCCCTGCTGCTGCTGCTGCTGCTGCTGAAGAAGCTGAGGCTGTACAAGACTTACCAGAGAATGCCTCCAAAATGACTGAAAAGGAATCAAGCTCAGGTACTCTCAACCTTGAACAATTTATAGCCTTTGTGGCTGAGAATATTGCCTCTGAGTACATTGAAGGGTTGGCTAATTCTCATATGGATTCCCTAGTCATCTCTCTAGAGAAAGCATCTGCCCCTGCAGATACAGTCATCTTTTCTCCACCTATCCTTACCTATCCTCTACCCATTCCTTCTATTGCAGAACTGGTCCCCAGGATAGTTCCTGACTTGTATCCTGAATCAGAACTCTGGAAGAGATCTCCAAATGTCGATCTTGATGCCCTCCTTGTGCAAGATGCCATTGAGGAAGCAAGAGAAAAAGAAGATAGAGAGAAGCAGAAGAAAGAAAAGGCTGAACATGCTATAGCTGCCAAAGATATCTCAGAACAAGATTTTGATGATTATGCTGGCAGAACCTCATCCCACTCCTCTGATGATGATGACTCTGAGGATTCTGATAGTACCCAGAAGAAGAAAAAGGCTGTATCCAAGAAAAGAAAAGCATCTGCTCATCCTACTGCTAATCCAGACAAGGATGTTCCCTATTTCATTCTGAAGGGAATTGATCCCAAGAGCAAGGAATTTCAACCATGGATGAGACTTTCAAAGAATCAGACAAGAGAGAAGAAGAGAGCAAAAAGATATGACACTCCAATTCAGAAATTCCCCCCCAGAGGTCCTCCTCCACCTCCTGGTGCTGGAGCCTCTGGAAGTCTCTCTTCTGCCCCATCTGCAAAATCAGCAAGTTCCAACACCTTTAAGTCTTACCAGAGAAGGAGTAACCAAAGCCAGGGAGGCCAAGATGTATCAGGACAAGGAAGGAAAAGAAATGAAAATGTTCCCATGGAACAAATAAAGGAGATCACATTTCAGCAATCTACTTTCTCTCCTCCTCCTGCTCCTAAGAAGAAAGTTCCAGAATGGAAACCTTCTCCTCCCAGGAAAGGTCCATCCTCCACATTAAGGAAACCTACTGCTTCTGAGACAGCTGAAACAAAAGGAAAAAGAGTGGTCTATTCAGAGAAATCCCACAAGAAGTTCATTGAACTTGCACCTCCCAGATCTCTATATGCTGAAACTGATCCTAAGAAGGCTGCACAGATTCCTCTTGATTCAAGCAAATTAGCCACAGCTCTTCAAAGGAACATGGAGATTGCAGCTCAAGCTGATACTGACAGACCATCCTCTCCATCAGATATGACTGAAACTGAAAGAATTGCCTCTATGGCAAGATTTAAGGAATCTATTGCACTAAGCATGATGGAGAGAGCCAAAGCTCAAGGACTAGACCCTACAGTATATACAACTATGTCTGTATTCAGAGAAAAGGAACTCAGCAAAATTCAAGTCAACTCTGAAATTTTTAATTCTGAAGAATACATGAAGTTGCACCCTGCTGCAGTTTTGCCAAGCTATGCTGAAAAGAAAATTATTGGTGAACATGATCTAATGCTATCCAAAAGACAAGCAGCAAATCCAAACAGAGAAATTATTTTCAAACCAGCTGTAATCCCTAAGAACTCATCTGATGCCAAAACCTCTGATAAATCTGCTTGATACTTTACAGTTCTGCTGATTTATGCTTTTATGTTTTTCTGTGGATTGCCTGTGATTTAAATTTTTGGTTAATCTCTGCTTTTGATATTGTGTGCTTTAGTTTTTAGATTGGATTGGATAACATAACCCAAATAGGGGGAGATTGTTGGTACCCTGGATGTGATTTGGCTTATGTAATCCCTTTCCAGCCCCTCTTGATCCATATAACTATATATGATCATGTTTAGGCCTTGTTCAGTTTCCCTAGGACAGTTTATAACTGACCTAGAGCTTAGGCTAGTAGTTCTAGATGTATTTTTGGTTAAGGCTTTTTCCGTTCGACCATCGTCGAACGAGGCCTCGCGATCGTCGATCATTGGTCGACGATAGCAGGGCTGTTGAATCGTTGAAGTCAAGACAATTATCGTCGACCGATGGTCGACGATCTCAGAGCAAGTTTATTATGCTCTGAAGGTTGGTCGACGATCTGCCATCAGCAGTTCTACGATCGTGTTCTCGCTTCACGATTTCTGTCTCGACAGATCTTTTGCCTTAGTCGTCGACATCATGAGATGTTCGACGTTTTCTGCTTCGACAGATTCTTTGTTGGTCGACGATATCTTGAGCTGGTCGACGATTTCTGGTCGACGATTTCTGTTGCGACAGATTTCTGCTTTTAGTCGACGATCTGTTAGCTAGGTCGACGATCATCGAACCCCTGTTCGACGATTTCTGTCTGCCTTTAACAATTTGCACTTATTTTATTTCTTGGTTTATTTCCAAGTGTTTTAGCGTGTGGTTAGAAAGATTTTCTGAAGATTGTTTTTGCTAATTTATGGCTTAAATTCAAATGAATTAATTACCAAATATGTTAAGCATAAATTACGGGATTTCGTATTTTGATAAAGCATTTTTGTCTTATTATACAAAATATATTGCCAGGTTGTATTCTAGCCGTTGGCGGTGTATGCTATTTCCAAGAATGATAAGTCTTTATGCTGAGATATTTTCCTATTCATTTATTTCCTTATTGGGACTGATAGTGAGCTAATAGGTCATTCTATTCCTATTGCTATATTCTATTTTGAGATAATCTGTTGCAGGGCTCGAGAATTCAAATCAATAGAGCCGTTCCAAAAGAAAAAAATGAGAAGACATATTTAAGAGAGATTTTTTCTCAGAAAAATAAGAAGCCACAGATACAGAGAGATTTTTTCTTAGTGCTGCTTTCTCTCAAGCATCTCCAGAGCTACTCTTCACCATCTCACAATCAGAAGAAGAAAAGCTTTCCTGAAGCAAAAGTCCAAAGCAATTTCTTTCATTCTCAAGTCTCCTGAGCATCTGCTTAGAGTTTTCAAGACTTCAGAAAGAGCTCCAGATCTGCTTCACGTGCTCCAGAATCTGAAGACCTGATAAAAATCAGGCTACAGATCTCTGAGGATTTAGTTTCAGTATATCTGAAGCTCCTTCATCCTGAAGCAAAGGCTTTCCCTGGACTTCCACTGAGCCAGGGGGAGACTTTGATTCTTTAGAGAATCCACAAGTCTTCTCTAATCTGTATTAACAACAGAGAAGACAATCTAACCCTCTCAACCCCTTTGTAAAAGAGTTTTCACACCTCTTCAAAAGTGAACATTGGTGACAGGGCACCTTATCAACAACCTGTGGTTGAGCATCCTTATCAAAAGCTCAAAGGGTCTGTTTGATCTACCTGAATCAGATCATTGGTGGCAGGGCATCTTAGCAAAAACCTGTAGTGGATTCCTACCAGGGTGGTAGAAGAGTGGAGTACCTATTAAGAGGGAACCACTATATATCCTGTGTCTCTCTGGCTGTTTTTGTTTAATTGTTTATACTGTGGCTGTGATAGAACTACCTAGGATTGCTAGTTGCTGTGATAGGTTTATAGTTAAACTGAAATTTCAGTTAACTCTCTCACTTGTGCACGTCACTGTGTTAGGCTCTTAGGGTTCAAGTATCAGATTATTTTATTCCGCAAATAAACTCGAAGAGAGCTGACTAGTTATTCATAAAATTTGAATACTCTATTCACCCCCCCTCTAGAGTAGTTTACAACTTATCCCCTCACTTTCATCCACTTTTTATAAAGTTTGTTATTTTTGTAAGCGTAAGAGAGCCATTCGTCGAGTTCATTGAGTTTAAATTTTCTAAGGTTGCCAACGGAATGGGGGTCGAAGTATAAAAATCTCAAGGCCCAAAAAGCACGGTGTTCTAATTCTATGGGTAAATGACATGATTTTCCATAAACTAGCTGATACAACGTACATCTGAGGGCGGTTTTGTACGCAGTTCGGTAGGCCCATAGAGCATCATCTAATTTGGCTGACCAATCTTTCCTAGAAGTTGAAACAGTCTTTTCTAAAATTCTTTTTTTTCTCTATTTACTACTTTGACCTGTCTATTGGTTTGGGGGTGGTAGGCCGTTGAATGCTTATGCGTAATGCCATATTTGGCAAGGATTTTTGAAAATTGTGCATTATAGAAATGAGAACCCCAGTCACTAACGATGGCTCGAGGCGTACCGAATCGAGAAAATAAGTTTTTCAAAGAAGTAACTACAACTCAAGAGTCATTCGTAGGAAGAGCTTGGGCCTCTGCCCATTGTGAAACATAATCAACGACAACTAAAATATACTTATTTCCGAAGCTAGAAGGAAGGGGGCCAACAAAATCGATTCCCCAGACGTCAAAAATTTTGCACTCAAGGAAATAATTTTGCGGCATTTCATTTTTGTTTGAAATGTTGCCCGACCGTTGGAAACTATCACACCTACTCACAAAGGCTTGCACGTCTTTAAACAGGCTCGGCCTGTAAAAACCCGCGCAAAGCACCTTGTGAGCGGTGTGAGATGCTTGATAATACCCACCTGTCGGACCTTCATGTAAGTATTTTAAAATATCTCAACCTTCTTCATAAGAAATACATCTCCTTATCACTTGACCAGCACAAATTCTGAAAAGATGCGGGTCTTCTCAAAAGTAGGTCTTCAACACGGAAAAGAATTTCTTCTTTTGCTGAGAGGAGAGCTCTTTTGGGAGCACCTGGGCCACTAGATAATTGGTGATGTGTGCGAACCAAGGAGAATTAGATGTGTTAATTGAAAGCAGCTTCTCATCAGGAAAATAATCATTAAAAGATTCTTCATTTAATTTTTCTATAAAAAGATTGTCTAGTCTGGAGAGATGGTCGGCGGCCAAGCTCTCGGCTCCTCGCTTATCACGGATCTCTAAGTCAAACTCCTAGAGGAGTAAGACCCAGCGAATCAAGCGCGACTTGGCATCTATTTTGGCAAGAAGATATTTGAGGGCCGAGTGGTCCGTAAAAACAATGATTTTTTAAAGTGTAATATAGGGATGAAATTTATCGAAAGCGAATACTACAGCGAGGAGCTCCTTTTCGGTCGTGGGGTAATTTTCATGTGCAGTTGTGAGCGTTTTACTAGAGTAATAGATGGGGTGGAAGTTTTTGGATTTTCGTCGGCCTAATTCGGCTCCCACCGCGAAACTACTCGCATCGCACATTATCTCAAATGGAAGGTCCTACACCAGATCTATCATAATCGGTGCGTTAATTAACTTTTCTTTTATTGATTCGAAGGCAGAAAGACAGAAGTCATCAAAAATTAATGGGCGTATTTTTCTAAAAGATGGGTAAGAGGCTTGGTGATCTTAGAGAAGCCCTTTATGAAGCGGCGGTAGAAACCTGCGTGACCTAAGAACTTCTTAGAGCTTTTATATTCGTAGGCGGCGTCAGCTTCTCGATAACTTCTATCTTCGCAATATCTACCTCAATACCTCTTGCAGAAATTTTATGACCCAAAACTAAACCTTCCCTAACCATAAAATGGAATTTTTCCCAATTTAGGGCAAGGTAAGTTTCTTCGCATCGTTCTAAGATTTTTTTGAGGTTTTATAAACATCTATCAAAGGAATCAACGAACACAGAGAATTCGTCCATAAATACCTCCATAATGCTTTCTATGTAATTATCAAAGATAGCGAGCATACATCGCTGGAATATAGCTAGCGCATTGCACAATCAAAAAGGCATTCTTCGGTAGGCGAATGTGCTGAAGGGACAAGTAAACGTAGTTTTTTCTTGGTCCTCGGGTGAGATGGGGATTTGAAAATACCTCGAGAGGTCATCGAGAAAACAATAAAAACTATTGCCAGATAATCTTTCTAAAATCTGATCGATAAACGGCAAAGGAAAGTGGTCCTTGTGGGTGGCGTCGTTCAGCTTCCTATAATCTATACACATACGCCAACCCGTGACTGTCTGTGTCGGGATTAATTAATTATTTTCATTACTAACTACCTTTATCCCTCCCTTCTTTGGTACTACCTGAACAGGGCTTACCCACTTACTATCTGATATAGGGTAGATAATTCCTGCGTCTAATAATTTCATAACCTCGCCCTTAACTACTTCTTTCATGTTCGGGTTTATACGGCACTGAGGTTGAATGGAGTTACGCGAATTATCTTCCATTAAAATTTTATGAGTACAAAAAGATGGGCTTATGCCCTTTATATCAGAAATTTTCCAAGCAATAGCTCGACAATGTTTACGTAAAACTAAAAGAAGTTTTTCATTTTGGACATCCGTGAGGTAGGCCGAAACTATGACTTGCAGCTTGGAGTCTTTTTCTAAGAAGGTGTACTTGAGATGTTGAGGCGGTTCTTTAATTTCTTGGGTAGGGGGTTCTTCAAAAGAGGTTTGAGAAATTCTTTCTTTTTCAAATACTATATCTTTGTAGATTTTCTTATACGGAAAATTAAAAGGAGTGGAGCAGGTGGCCATGACGGCTTCTTGTAGTGATTCAGTTGGAAGGGTAGAAGAGGAACCAAAATCGAAAAATTCTTTTTCAATATCAGCTAGAAGAGAAGAGGATTCTACACTTTCTTGCAGTGATTCAGTTGGAAGAGAAGAAAAGGAACAAAAAGCAGAAAATTCTTTTTCAAATTTGGAGAGGCAATAGGTGGATTCATAACTTACGGCGTCTACGAAAAAATAAGAGTCATCATTTGCTAAGGTGTTTTTCATTGAAGGGGTGATAGAGAAAGTGACTTCGTCGTCGCCTACTCGAAGGAAAATCTTACCATTCCTTACGTCAATGATGGCTCGGGAGGTGGAAAGGAAGGATCGACCAAGGATACTGAAAGTGAAGGGATAGATACTACTCTAGAGGGGGGTGAATAGAGTTATCAAATTTTGCACAGACAAAACTTAATATTCTACCCAACTCCCTTGGAGTGAAGTGCGGAATGAAAAGATTATAGATATTGATTTAACCTTAAAGCCTAACACAAGTGTTGTGTACAAACACAAGCTAACTGTAATTACAATTAAGCTTGGAAAACCTAATCAGCAACTAGCAACCTAGTTATATCTAATCACAGCCACAATGCAGGAATTAAACAATGGAATCCAGACGACACAAGGAAATTTATAGTGGTTCCCCAAACAACTTGGGTACGTCCACTCTTCTACCCACACGGTAGGAATCCACTCAGGTTTTTGATCAGGTGCCCTGCCACCAACAGGATCTGTTTCAGGTAGATCCAGAAACCCTTTAGACTTTTGATCAGGTGTCTAAAAACCAAGCACAGGTTTTTGATCAGGTGCCCTGCCACCAAGGGATACTTTTGAAGGGAGTAATAACCCTGTACAGGAGGGGGAAGAAGGTTAAGATGTCTTCTCTATTTTACAATAGATTAGAGAAGCACAAAAACTTGCACTGAGCTAGAATGCTCTAAAGAATCAAGGCTCCCCCTGGCTCAAGAATGTCCAGGTGAAGTCTTGCTTTAGTGCAGAGAAACTCTTCAGAAAGTTCTGAAGGAAAGAGCTACAGGAAGAAAGTAAATAATAAAATCAAAGTTCTTTAAGCAGCTATCTTCTTCTTCTTCTTCTTCTTCAAAGGAACTCTGAGTTTGAACTTCCTGAAAGCAGGAGAACTCAGGTGAAGAAGAGATGAAGATCTTAACACTTCTCAGTTAGATGGAGATTGCTGAGAGCAGGAAGCTTGAACTAGATGAAGGCTTGAGAGCTTGAGAATGTGTGTAACACTGGTTAGCTATTAGCTTCTATTAACTAGCTTGAATCCTTCTTCAAAGGGTTCTTTATATAATCATCAGCAAGCAACGGCTCTCTTCCATTTGAATTATTTGTCTTCTTCTGAGCCTTGAGACCTGGGCTGTAAATATCAAGAAGACAGAAATATCTCTGCAACAAAACATTCTATAAAGGGAATAAACCACTTTCTAAGAAGCTGCAGGCTTAAAACAAATAACAGAAGGACTAAATAAAGTCACATCAGAAATAATCTCTTTATAGCAAAAGAAGACTTTTCAGTCTAACGGCTATAAAGGGCTGACAATAGATAAAGTAAATTAAAATGACAGCTAATAAGACAAACAACTTTATCTTAAAAAGATTTGACTCAGGCAAAAGAGATGGAGCAAATATTGCCTGGTTATTTTATCATACAGCTTAAAATACTGTGCCAGAAAATGTATTAAATAATTAAATATAATAAATAAATACAAAATACAAAGGCAGACAGAAAACGTCGAACGACCTTCGAAGATCGTCGAACGACGCACGGAGATCGTCGAGCTATCGGGCAGATAGTCGAACGATCCAGATAGTCGAACTATCGAAGAAGATAGTCGAACTACCCCGGCAGATAGTCGAGCTATCAGAACAGATAGTCGAACTATCAGATAGTCGATCTATCTAGGACAGATAGTCGAGCTATCAAGCGCACAGAGATAGTCGACCTATCAAGCAGATAGTCGACCTACCTCAGAAAACAGATAGTCGATCTATCAAAAGATAGTCGAACTATCAGAACAAACCAGATAGTCGATCTATCAGCAGATAGTCGAACTATCAGATAGTCGACCTATCAGGACAGATAGTCGAACTATCAAAGGCAATAGATAGTCGAACTATCAAAAGATAGTCGAACTATCAAGACGAAACAGATAGTCGACCTATCAACAGATAGTCGAACTATCAGATAGTCGATCTATCAGAACAGATAGTCGAACTACCTCGCCAAGCAGATAGTCGAACTATCAACAGATAGTCGAACTATCAACGCAAAACAGATAGTCGATCTATCAACAGATAGTCGAACTATCAACGCAGACAAGGCGTCGACCAACTGATAGACGATCGTCGATCAGCCGATAGACGATAGTCGAGCGGCGTTCGACTATCGTCGAACGAAAAACTTACTTAACCAAATTCTCAATTTGGAAAAGCGAGGACTCTACAGCTAGACTTCTAACCATTGACCATAGATATTTCTTGGGTCAAGGGGCACAAAGGAGAGGACTAAACTCAAATCAACCTAGGGTACCAACAATCTCCCCCTATTTGAGTTAAGTCTCTCAAAATCTAAAACAGCTAGCAATAGAACACTAGAAATAAATTCAGCAAATAGTTAACAATAAACTGGCAGATTATCAATCAGATAGACAAATATAGCACAGCAGTTAATTAAACTATTAAGAATCTTTAGAGTCTGGTAAAGGATCAGAAGAACTAGAAACAAAAGAAATTTTTCTTAGAGGGTCATCTGATTCTTTCTTTGACATTTTCAGGTCCTGCGCACCAATGATCTTCAGCTCTGTAGCTCTTGGGACTACAGCTTCAGGATGCTTTTCCATGTACTTTGATGGATCAAAAATCTCAGGATTGACCTGGAACTTTTCAAATTCTTTCTTTCTGTAAGCTGACATGGTAGTAAAACCAGTTATATCTTTTCCTTCTGCTCTAGCTTTTCTTATCTGAGCTGCTCCTACAAGTTCTTGAAAGCGAGCCATACTAAAGTTAGGATCGAGCTCAGGATTTTCATACACGGGCTCAGGAGAAGCAGCATCAGCTATTTTATCTAGATAAGACATTAGAGTATACTTAGCAGAGAGGTTCTTGCTAGATATTTTAAAGCAAAGTAAACTATTTACCTTTTGAAACAATTTTCTCAGATTGAACTGGAGTTGGAGATGAAATTCTCTTCTTTGGAGAAGGAGGTGGGGAAAAGGTTGGTCTTTGAACCACAGTCTCCTTCATTTGTCTTTGAGAACCATAAAATGATTTGCCTTGAGAGCTTTGATAACCTTGTCTTGGCTGGGGCTGAACAGACGCAGATTTTCCAGAGGAGGCAGTAGGATGAGCTGAAAGGTTCCCAGAGGCTCCTGCACCAGGAGGTGGAGGAGGACCTCTGGGAGTCCATCTTGAGACAGGAGTATCATACCTCTTGGTTCTTTTTCTTTCTTTTTGCTGATTCTTCGAAAACCACATCCAATGCTGAAATTCCTTGGATTTAGGGTCAATGCCCTTCAAAATGTAATAGGGAATATCATTATCCTTACTGGGAGGTGGAGGAGGAGCAGCTTTTCTTTTCTTTGTAGCAGATTTCTTTTTCTTTGACTTCTCAGAAATATCAGAATCATCATCATCATCAGAATGAGATGAGGGAGGATTTTCATAAGGATCATAGGCTTCTGAAACAGCCTTTTCTTTAAGCTTAAGATCAGATCTTTCTCTTTCCTCTTCCATGGCATCCAGAGCCAGAAGGGAGTCTAAATCCAACCCTGGAGAGTCATCCCAGATGGTTGACTTTTCAATTTGCAAATCTTTCTCTTTCTCTTTTAAAGATTGAACTCTTAAATCCCAAGCTGCTCTTGCATGAGCTTCTTCCAAACTCAGAACAGAGTCAACTTTGACTTCCTCTTTCTCAGACTCATCTTCTTTATTATCTAAGAAGGATTCCAATTCAAGGTCTACTTGAGTATCAGAAACACTTGGGTCAGCTTCACAAACAACTGCTACAATCTGAGTAGCTAGATCTTCTTTAATAATATCTGTAAAATTATGAATACATATCTGCTAAATAAGCTTGAATCATTCCCTCAAGGTATTCACAAACTATCAAATTAATCGACTCATCAACAAAACAAATGAAAGAGTTACCTTCATACTTAACCATCTCCCATGATTCATTCAGATAAGAAGTTATAATTCCTTCCAGGAATCTAACAATCACAGGAGAGGTAAGATCTTCTAAGCAGACTTTAACTGCAATCTTAGATAGCAGGATTCCATCTGCTATTTCCTTCTCAGACAAAACTGGAACTTTTTCTTTCTCAGTAGGAGCTATCTCTTCCTGGGCTGGAGCTATTTCTTCTTCAGCTGGATCTATCTCTTTCTCAGCAGGAGCAGATTCTTCCTGGGCAGACATGACAACATCTGGAACTGTTTCTATCTCAGCTTGAGCAGATTCTTCCTGGGCAGACATGACTGTATCCTTTATTGCTGGAGGGGAGGCAGGATGGTCTGAGGCATCTTCATTGAACATCTCCCCCTGCCTGATTTCAGTAGATACTGAAACCAGGCCCCTTGAGGAAGATGGCTCAGCTGATTTTGAAAGGGATTTGATGGAGGCAGATAAGAGATCAATGGAGGCAGCAAGGGGAGCGATTGCCTCTTCAATCATGGTTTTGATTGATGGGGTAATCAGCTCCACAATGCGGGAGATAAGCTCAGGAGAGATCTCAATAGATGAAGGAAGTGAGGAGGATGGAGCTTCAGCAGATATGGTAGTGGTGCTGGGATGAGAAATGGTGTGGACAAGGGATCGAGCAGGAGATGGAGCAGGTGATGGAGCAGGGGAGTTTATTGGGGAATGAATTGGGGAATGAGCGGGAGATATAGGAGGAGTAGGAATTCTCTCTGATCCTAACAAATCAAAGCTAGGAGCAGATATCCTAGCCAGATGAGCAGGTAGAGGAGAAGCTGGAGGAGACAGAGGAACAACCGTAGTTGTTTCTGGAGCAACAGAGGAAGAAAGTCTTACTTCAACTGAAGTTGATGGTACTTCAACTGAGGCAGACGGCAATGCAGAGGAGGAGGAAGGAAGAGCTGAGCCAGCTTCAACAGGTTGAGGAGCGACTGATACAGTCCTTGTGTCCTCAGATGTTGCTGGAGCAGATTTCACAAACATCCTCTTCCACTTAGAGAACAAGTGGGGATCCATCTTCTTGCTGGCGTTGATTGTTGTTGCAGTTGAACTTAGCAGCTGGGGGTATTTCTCTTTAAGGAAGATTCCAATGACCCTTCCTAGGGTGACTTCCTTCTTACCAGTCTTTTTCCTGATTAAATCAAACAAAACAGCTGCCCAATCTATCCTTTTTCGATTAACAATCGCACACATGAGTGCGAATTGCTGCCTTGTTATATTGTCGTGAGCAGAGTGCTTACCCAGGAGCACTTTTCCTACTACCTCAGCGAGGAACTTGATCTTGAAGGGGAAGTTTACTTTGAGCAGCTTGGTGGGAATGCCCTCAGCATGTCCCAGCTCAACCAGCATTCTTCCAAATTCCTGAGCGTCTTGCTCATAATCCTCGTCACCAATAACTAATCCAAAAACATCAGATAAGACAGCCGGAGTCAGGATAACTTCTTCTCCGCCTATGGTACCAGTCATCGATTCGTCTGTGGAAGACGACGTGAAAGCCCATTCTTTGATTTCTGGAATATTGATCTTAATCCTTTCAGACATTAACTTCTCTAAACCCTGATCCCTGCAGAGCTGGAGAACTTCCACGATTCCGGCATCACAGCTACTGAAAGCGCCGAAATCCACGCTGAATCCTGCATCAAACTTCACGACGGCTAGAACAGCTGGGGAAACCGCCATGGATTCGCTGGAGAAAGCTCGAGAAAACTGCAGAGAACGAAGAAGACGAAACGCCCGGAAATCGCAAGCGGGAAAGCAGAATGCGAAAGGGCACGCTCCGTCGACGATAAAACAAAAGATCTTTTAACCTAGGTCGACTACCGGTTTTATATTAGACCGGAAATAGTCGATCTATTAAAAAGATACTTGACCCGATAGTCGAACGGCCGTTCGACGATTGGCTCAGAAGCAGAGTAGTCGAACCATTGTTCGGCTATTTCTAGCTTCACACGCAACAAGCTGTCGTCGTTCAGAGATCGACGATGAGCTCAACCTGTTTGACGATGGTCGAACGTCGATCGACGATCTTCAAACAGATAAGCTATCATTAACCAGAGGTCGACGATAGGCTCAATCCGTTCGACGATCTTCGATCATCGTTCGACGATCTTCAAGCAGATTTCAACAAAGGCAGATATAGTCACACTTAGTCTCGTCCATTAATCATGCCTAGTTGAACTAAAAAGAACAGATGCTTCTGTTCATCTAAAGGCTTGGTGAATATATCACCTCTCTGAAACTCAGTGGATATGAACTCAAGACAGATCTTGTTCTTTTCCACACAATCTTTCAGGAAATGGTGCCTAATCTCAATGTGCTTGGTTCTAGAGTGGTGCACTGGATTTTGTGCAATTGAAATAGCACTGGTACTATCACACATGATCTTGGTGTTCTTGTGTGAGTAACCATAATCCATAAGCTGGTTTTGAATCCACAGGATCTGTGAACAACAACTGGCAGCTGCTATATATTCAGCCTCTGCAGTTGAAGTTGAGACAGAAGCCTGCTTCTTACAGAACCAAGAGACCAATCTCTCTCCCAGGAACTGGCAAGTTCCTGAGGTGCTCTTCCTGTCAACTCTGCAGCCAGCATAATCAGAATCAGAATATCCAATTAATTCAAACTCTGACTCAGCTGGGTACCAAAGTCCTAGATCTGGACATCCTTTCAGGTATCTCAGGATTCTCTTTAGAAGAATCAGATGAGATTCCTTGGGGTTGACCTGGAATCTAGCACAAAGGCATGTAGCAAACATTATATCTGGCCTACTTGCAGTTAGATATAATAGGGAACCAACAATGGCCCTATAATTCTTTTGATCAACTGGCTTGCCGTGATCATCAGAATCAATAACTACATTAGTAGCCATGGGTGTAGGCATTGCTGAAGCATCAGCCATCCCAAATTTCTTTACCAATTCCTTGGCATATTTGGATTGGGAGATGAAGATACCATCAGCATCTTGCTTAACTTGGAGACGAAGAAAGTAAGACAGCACACCCATGCTACTCATCTCAAACTTAGAATGCATCAAGTTGGAAAACTTTTTGCACAGTTTGGGATCAGTGGAGCCAAAGATAATATCATCTACATACACCTGAACTAACAGGATTGTGTCCTTGTGATGCTTGACGAAAAGGGTTCTATCAACTACTCCCCTAGTAAAGTTGTGCTCTAACAGGAAACTAGCTAAGGTCTCATACCAGGCCCTAGGAGCTTGCTTTAGTCCATAAAGAGCTTTCTGCAACTTAAAAACATAAGAAGGCTGAGTTGAAGAAACAAACCCTGGTGGTTGTTCAACAAACACTTCTTCCTTAAGCTCACCATTTAGGAATGCACTTTTGACATCCATTTGGAACACCTTAAACTTCATAAAGGCTGCATAGGCCAAGAAGATCCTTATTGCTTCTAGCCTTGCAACAGGAGCAAAGGTTTGGTCATAGTCTATACCTTCCTCCTGTCTGTAGCCCTGAGCTACAAGCCTAGCTTTATTCCTTACTATGATTCCATTTGCATCTAACTTGTTTCTATACACCCACTTGGTGCCTATGATCAGTTGGCCTTTAGGTCTTGGAACCAAAGTCCAAACTTTACATCTCTCAAACTGATTGAGCTCCTCTTGCATTGCAATGATCCAGTGGGGATCTAGCTCTGCATCTTTAAAGGTGAGAGGCTCAACCTGTGAAAGGAAACAAGCATGCATCACATCCTGTCTTAATTGGTGTCTTGTTTGTACACCAGCTGATATGTCTCCAATCACATGAGATGTGGGGTGATCTCTAAGTGTGACAATATCAGCAGGTGGGATGTGATCTTCAGCAACAGTTGGGATTAATTCCTCAGGAGGAATTTGATCTACTGTTGGTGGTACAACAACAGCTTCAACAGCTTCAGCAATGTCTTCATCACTGTCTGATTCAGTGATCTGAAGAGTTGATAGTTGAAGAATTTCTTGAGGGGCATCAGGTACCTGCAAAGAACTGGAGGAAGGAGAATTTTCCTTCTCCTTGTAAAACATCTGATGCTCATCAAATGATACATGCACAGATTCTTCTATCTTACAGGTTGATTTGTTATAAACCCTATAAGCTTTGCTTACTTGGGAATATCCAAGCATAATTCCCATTGAAGCTTTTGCTTCAAATTTTCTAATATATTCTTTATTATTATTATGAATATAAACAATACAGCCAAAAACTCTAAAGTAATTAATTTTTGGTTTCTTTCCTTTAAGCAACTCATAAGGAGTTTTACACTTAAGTTTGTGTATCAAACTTCTATTCAAGACATAGTTGGCTGTACTAACAGCTTCTGCCCAATAGGATAGAGGCATGTTAGCATCTGCCAACAATGTACTAGCAGCTTCAATTAGTGTTCTATTCTTCCTTTCAACTACCCCATTTTGTTGGGGAGTTCTAGGAGCTGAGAAGCTATGTTTGATACCTTCTCTCTCACAGAATTCTTGCATGAGAAGAGAGTCAAACTCAGTACCATGATCACTTCTGATCAAGGCCACATGAGTAGAGTACTCAGTCTGCACACAAAGTAGAAAGTCTGTAAGGGCTTTGAAGTTATCAGACTTAGTTCTCAAAAAGAAAACCCAACTGAACCTAGAGAAGTCATCTACAATTACTAATGTGTAATACTTCCCTCCTAAACTCTGTACATTTATTGGGCCAAAAAGGTCCAAATGTAATAAATACAAGATTCTAGGAGAATCACTTTTATTTACAGATTTAAATGAATTCTTGGTTTGCTTGCCTAGCTGACAAGCCTTGCATAGGCTCTCCTTCTTGTAGGGGCAAGAAGGTAAACCTCTAACAAGGTTGTGCTTAGATAACCTAGATATATTTTTAAGGTTTACATGACTAAGCCTTTTATGCCATAGGGAATTATTATTAAGGGTTACTTCATTAAACAAGCAGATTTCAGAGTGAGATGAATTAAAATCTACTAAATATATATTACCTATTCTAATACCTACTAAAACAACATTATTATTCAAAGTAATATTGCAAGATGAGTTGGAAAATGAAACCTGGTAGCCAGCATCACATAGCTGGCTGACTGAAATCAAGTTATGCTTCAGTCCATTGACATATGCAACTCTCTTGAATGTAACTGCTCCAATTGTGATCTTGCCATAGCCTTCTGTCTGACCACAGCTGGAGTCTCCAAAGATAACCTTTGGGCCAAGCTTAGCTTTGAACTTTGACAGTAGATCTTTATTTCCTGTCATATGCTTAGAGCATCCACTATCCAAATACCACTTATTTTGAGTGATTGGATAGGCCTTCACCTGCAAGACAATTATTTAGACAGAGTGGACCCAGGTAACCTTGGGTCCCTAGTTTTTCACATAAGAAAAACTGGAAATATAAGAGAATGCAGGCTGAGGGTGATAGCCTAGTGGGTGAGATCTCCTAGGTGGGATTCTCCATGCTGATGATGGGTCAACAAACCTAGGGTTTCTATTCTCATTTAGGTTTCTATGGAATTGATTATGATTTTGAAAATCATATTGAAATCGTCGATCGACATTCGACGATGGGCGCTCAGATCGTCGAGCTTCGTTCGACCATGGAGCATCCGATCGTCGAGCGGCGTTCGACGCTCTTTGCATTTCTTTGAAAAACTTCTTTCTCTTTTCTCTCTTAGCTTTATTTAAGGTTTTATTTACCAGATTTACTTGCTCAGTGTTCTTCTTTCCACTAGCTGAAATGAAGTTCACTGGAGTTGAAAGATTATTTTTAAGAAGGACTGGGGGTTCACTGGGAGAAGCTCCTAAGCCTAGTTTATCATTACCTGACCTAGTGTTAGTCATGCTGGTAATTTCTATCAGCTTAAGGCTTCTACCATTAAGGGATTCTTCTAATCTCTTAGACTTAGCTAATTCTATTTTAAGAAATTTAATTTCTTCACTACAAGTAGTGAGATCTTCCTTTAACCTAATGTTTTCAGAGGCTATTGATTCTGAGTCAGCTAACCTATTTCTAAGTTCTTTTATTTCCTTTTCTGAACTAATTAAATCTAAACATAAAGATTTAAATTCTAACTTAAATTCTTCTGAAGTAAAATCATAAGAAGAAAGTACCTCATCTTCAGTAGGCATCTCTTCATCAGAATCAGAACTCTCTGCAGCAGAGTGGTTGCTGCGGGCATCTATTGCCATTAGGCAAACTTCTTTTGCCTTCTTCTCTTCCTCATCTTCACTGGAGCTTGATGAGGAGGATTCTTCATCAGAATCACTCCAGGTTTCAGCAATGAAACCTCTCTCCTTCTTCTTGTTTTTGTGGGAGGATGGCTTGGAGTGCTTCCTGTGTTGTTCTTTTTCTTTTCTCTTTTCTTTGTTTTTCTCCTCTAGACATTCTGGCAGAATATGTCCAGGCTTCCTGCAACCATAACAAATGATTTCTTTAGCAGGAGATCGATCATACCTTGGTTTGTCTTCATAGCGTGAAGACTTCTTTCTGAACTCCTTTCTTCCCATCTTGAGAAATCTTTTGGCAAACAATGCCATAAGTTCCTCATTAGATTGGCTGCCTTCAGACACATCTGCAGCCTTAAGAGCTAGAGATTGCTCTTTTCTTGTTGGAGTGGGGGTCTTGGCTTCAGCTTCTGCTTCTCTGGTCTTCAGCACTTGCTCAAAAGACTTGAGCTTGCCGAGGAGAGCTTCAGTTGAGATCTCATTGGTACTTCTGGCTTCTTTGATGGGCCAGATTCTTAGATCCCATGTGCTAGGGAAGCACATAAGAATCTTATCATTGACCTCTGTCAATGATATATCCTTATCCAGGGTCCTCAGCTCATTGATGATTGAGCTGAGCCTGGTGTACATAGCTTCAACTGATTCAGCATCAGTTTTCTTGAAGTTCTCATACTGTGAGATGAGGTTGGACCTTCTGTCCTTCCTTTCATCAGCTGAACCAGCTACAATCTGGTTCAGTGTGTCCCACATGGCCTTAGCTGAGGAGCAGTCAGCCACCTTCTGGAACACCTCATCAGACATTGTCTGAGCCAGTATGTTCATTGCCTTGGCATCTGCAATTTTGGCCTTCTTGTATTCATCATTATAATCTGGAGGAGGCACTGCACTCATATCAGATGATGAGGCAGTGGCAGCAGCAGGTGCTCTTGGGGGACCTGACAAAATAGAAGCAAAGATGCTTTCATCAATAGAGTTCATATATAATTTAATCCTTGCCTTCCAGATGCCAAACTTTGCTAAGTTGCATGCTGGAGGTCTGGTGCTAGAATAATCCTTAGACTGGGCCATGATAGTGAATATCTATAAGCTCTTGGTATCTATCAGGATCTTGTGACTTAGGTGTTAGCCTATACAGTCAGCCAACCTCCCTCTGATACCAATTGAAAGTGAAGGGATAGATACTACTCTAGAGGGGGGGTGAATAGAGTTATCAAATTTTGCACAGACAAAACTTAATATTCTACCCAACTCCCTTGGAGTGAAGTGCGGAATGAAAAGATTATAGATATTGATTTAACCTTAAAGCCTAACACAAGTGTTGTGTACAAACACAAGCTAACTGTAATTACAATTAAGCTTGGAAAACCTAATCAGCAACTAGCAACCTAGTTATATCTAATCACAGCCACAATGCAGGAATTAAACAATGGAATCCAGACGACACAAGGAAATTTATAGTGGTTCCCCAAACAACTTGGGTACGTCCACTCTTCTACCCACACGGTAGGAATCCACTCAGGTTTTTGATCAGGTGCCCTGCCACCAACAGGATCTGTTTCAGGTAGATCCAGAAACCCTTTAGACTTTTGATCAGGTGTCTAAAAACCAAGCACAGGTTTTTGATCAGGTGCCCTGCCACCAAGGGATACTTTTGAAGGGAGTAATAACCCTGTACAGGAGGGGGAAGAAGGTTAAGATGTCTTCTCTATTTTACAATAGATTAGAGAAGCACAAAAACTTGCACTGAGCTAGAATGCTCTAAAGAATCAAGGCTCCCCCTGGCTCAAGAATGTCCAGGTGAAGTCTTGCTTCAGTGCAGAGAAACTCTTCAGAAAGTTCTGAAGGAAAGAGCTACAGGAAGAAAGTAAATAATAAAATCAAAGTTCTTTAAGCAGCTATCTTCTTCTTCTTCTTCAAAGGAACTCTGAGTTTGAAATTCCTGAAAGCAGGAGAACTCAGGTGAAGAAGAGATGAAGATCTTAACACTTCTCAGTTAGATGGAGATTGCTGAGAGCAGGAACCTTGAACTAGATGAAGGCTTGAGAGCTTGAGAATGTGTGTAACACTGGTTAGCTATTAGCTTCTATTAACTAGCTTGAATCCTTCTTCAAAGGGTTCTTTATATAATCATCAGCAAGCAACGGCTCTCTTCCATTTGAATTATTTGTCTTCTTCTGAGCCTTGAGACCTGGGCTGTAAATATCAAGAAGACAGAAATATCTCTGCAGCAAAACATTCTATAAAGGGAATAAACCACTTTCTAAGAAGCTGCAGGCTTAAAACAAATAACAGAAGGACTAAATAAAGTCACATCAGAAATAATCTCTTTATAGCAAAAGAAGACTTTTCAGTCTAACGGCTATAAAGGGCTGACAATAGATAAAGTAAATTAAAATGACAGCTAATAAGACAAACAACTTTATCTTAAAAAGATTTGACTCAGGCAAAAGAGATGGAGCAAATATTGCCTGGTTATTTTATCATACAGCTTAAAATACTGTGCCAGAAAATGTATTAAATAATTAAATATAATAAATAAATACAAAATACAAAGGCAGACAGAAAACGTCGAACGACCTTCGAAGATCGTCGAACGACGCACGGAGATCGTCGAGCTATCGGGCAGATAGTCGAATGATCCAGATAGTCGAACTATTGAAGAAGATAGTCGAACTACCCCGGCAGATAGTCGAGCTATCAGAACAGATAGTCGAACTATCAGATAGTCGATCTATCTAGGACAGATAGTCGAGCTATCAAGCGCACAGAGATAGTCGACCTATCAAGCAGATAGTCGACCTACCTCAGAAAACAGATAGTCGATCTATCAAAAGATAGTCGAACTATCAGAACAAACCAGATAGTCGATCTATCAGCAGATAGTCGAACTATCAGATAGTCGACCTATCAGGACAGATAGTCGAACTATCAAAGGCAACAGATAGTCGAACTATCAAAAGATAGTCGAACTATCAAGACGAAACAGATAGTCGACCTATCAACAGATAGTCGAACTATCAGATAGTCGATCTATCAGAACAGATAGTCGAACTACCTCGCCAAGCAGATAGTCGAACTATCAACAGATAGTCGAACTATCAACGCAAAACAGATAGTCGATCTATCAACAGATAGTCGAACTATCAACGCAGACAAGGCGTCGACCAACTGATAGACGATCGTCAATCGGCCGATAGACGATAGTCGAGCGGCGTTCGACTATCGTCGAACGAAAAACTTACTTAACCAAATTCTCAATTTGGAAAAGCGAGGACTCTACAGCTAGACTTCTAACCATTGACCATAGATATTTCTTGGGTCAAGGGGCACAAAGGAGAGGACTAAACTCAAATCAACCTAGGGTACCAACAGATACGGGGAGCCTCGACGTCTACTTCGATGTCCAAAATGATGAAATCAACCGGGAAGATGAACTTGTCGACTTTTACGAGAACATCCTCCACTATTCCTAACGGGTATTTAACAGATCTGTCGCCGAGCTGGATGCTCATGCGTGTGGGGTTGAGGCTACCAATTCAAACATTTTTAAACAACGAGAGGGGCATTAGGTTAATACTCGCGCCTAAGTCAGCTAACGCGTGCTTGACAAAAAGATCACCGAAGACACACGGGATAGAAAAACTACCCGGGTCACTGATTTTCTTCGACAAACCGTTTGTCAAAACAGCGGAGCACTCAGTATTTAACGTGACATGTGAAAGTTTCTCTAACTTTTTCTTGTTGGTTGGGAGGTCCTTAAGATACTTGGCATACTTCGGCATCTATGAAATCGTTTCATGGAAAGGCAGATTTATATGGATTTGCTTGAATATCTCTAAGAAACGAGAGTACTGATCGTCCTGACGTTGTTTATTAAGTTCGGAAGGGTAAGGTTGGGTCGGATTATTTTTAAAAATGGTTGGTGGAGTGAGATCATTTTCTAATGTGTAGAGAGGGGTGATAACTTATTTGGCAGAGGGTGGAATTTTTAACACGGGAGCGGAGCTTTGATTTTTAAAAGTGGGAGTGGAGCTTGCCTCGGGCTCTTCACTTACAATACCGAGAACTTTCTTCCCACTCCGAAGAGTTATTTCTTTCACTTGCTCTCTCGGGTTGGGCTCGGTATTGGAAGGAAGAGTCCCAGCGGGTCGCTCAGAAATAATTTTAGCGAGTTGTCCTACTTGATTTTCAAGACTTTTTACGGATCCAGTTAGGGTCCTTATCGTAGCGTCATTTGTGGTGATATATTTGGAAAGTAACTCCTTCACGCTTGGAGGTTTTGGGTAATTTTGAAGAGGTGGTGGTGGTGGTGCAAAAAAATATTTTTGCGGTGGCGGGCGCATAGCATTCGATGGATTAATCCACGAAACGTTCGGATGATTTCTTAAGGCAGGATTATAACTATTTGGAAAATTAAAACCAGGAGGACGAAAATTCGCAGCAGAAAATTTATTAAAAGCATTCCTAGGCATGTTGTTAACAAAATCTAATTGTTCTGGGGCAGGAGTTGAAGATTCCCATACTTGTGGGGTGGAGGCAGAAGTCATCTCTGTAATCTTTTTGCTTAATATTTCAACTTATAGCGCGAGCTGGGAGACGTTGTCCACTTCATAGATACCTGCAGGATTGTTCGGGCGGGACCTAGGCACATTCCACTGATACGTGTTCATAACCATGTCCTCAAAAAGCTTAAGAGCTGCTTCCATGGTCTTATGATTTAAAGTACCACCAGAAGCTGCGTCTATAATTTGCTTTGTGCTTTGATTTAGCCCATTATAGAACGTCTGCACCTGTAACCATACAAGTAGTGCGTGATGTGGGCATCATCTTAATAATTCTTTTAATCATTCCCAAGTTTCATAAAAGGTTTTGGAATCTATTTGTCCAAAGGCCGAGAAGTTGTTCCTAAGTTTTGCAGTTTTCGCTGGCGGAAAATACTTTGCCAAATTTTTTTCAGTTAATTCATTCCAGGTGGTTATGCTATTCTTAGGTAGAGTGTTCCACCACTGCTTAGCTTTAGTTCTTAAAGAGAAAGGGAAGAGTCTTCACCTGATTGCATCATTTGTGACACCATTTATCTTGAAGGTGTCAGAAATTTCAAGAAAGCTTGCTATATGTGCGTTTTGATCTTCATCTTGAAGTCCATCAAATTGCACATACTGCTGCACCATTTGAATTATGCTAGGCTTTAATTCGAAGTTATTATTTGTTATAGCACGGCAGACTATGTTTGATTCTGTTCCCTCGAGATTCGGTCTTGCATAATAGGACATAGTCCTTTGCAAGGCTTCATCTACGTTGGGTTGCTCCATTCTTAGAGCAGAGAATGACTCAGCGTCCTCACCGGCACTTTGATAGTAGGACCATGAAATCGCGATCTTCTCCGAAGAGTATGCTCAATTTCATGATCCAAATCCAAAATAACCGATGGACTCCCACGGGTCATGCACTAAAAGAAGAGAAGAGAAGAAATAAAATAAACAAGAAAGACAAGCTAGATAAAAAAAAATTAAGTAGTTTTTTTATAGATTAACTCTCGGACTTCCCAAGGACTACCCGATGAAGGTTTCACAAGGTACTAGACAAGATAGAGGCATTTAAAGCCGCTTTGTCCTTTTCGAGAGAATTAGGTGGCGTAGAAAAATTGTGAAGTTGGTTACTATTAAGAGCGGTAATAAATATTTTTTTTTTTGATTTTAAAAATTTAAAGGAGGATGAGGAAGAGAGGAGATAAAATTAATAGGTTCGTGTTTTCAATATATCAACGAAAATCATTCCCCGGCAACGGCGCCAAAACTTGATATGCATAACAAAGCTTCGAGGAAAATAAAAGCAACCAAACTAGCAATCCAATGAGGCAAGTATACCTATCAAACTATAGCTAGGGGACATAAGTGTCGTATTGAAATCTGGGAACTATTGAATAAACTAACTCATACGAAGACTATTATTTATCGACGGATAAAGAGGGCTTGAGAAATTATTTGCAATAAAGGAAAGAAGGCTAGTGCTAGAAAGAGAACTACCACAATTAATTGAAGAGCTATTAGCAGCGATAATAACAAAAGGTTGAACTATGAAATTGAAGAGCACTCGATAAAGAATCACCTACGGAAGAGTTAACTAAGAAATGCGATAAAGACAAACCTAAACTTAATAGGGTAAAAGTCCTTCTCCGTGGAGGTTCCTAAAACTTAAACACGCTTCTCTCGAAGTCGTGCCCAACTGAGTTTAGGAAGGTCTGACCGAGTTTTGTCTAAATCGGAAGCCTAAAGCTCGCTTTACGCGGTGAACCCCACTATTGGATTTTACTCCAATCCGGGAGATTGGGCGTCTTCCTCTCTTGAGGGGTGCATACAACTCCCTTTACTCTTGAATGCTCACTTCATTCTATCGTCCTCTCGGCTAGCCCAGAATGAAAGCATAGGCGGAAAATATACATCGACGATATACCTCCAACACAAGATAAATCAAGAGTAATCCAAGATGTTCACACTAAAAAGAAAAAGTAAATTTTCAAGTCATCATAACTTAATCGCTCGAACCTCAGATCATCAAGATCGAGTACAAGGAGGATTAGTTACTCATGGTGTAGAGAAAGAAAATTATATTAAGACTTTGAAAACTGACAGCGAGCAGAATTGAAAGAGAAAAACAAGCTATTTTATTTCTTCGTTAAGAAGAGTTAAGAGGAGGGAATACATATACTATGAGGAAAGCTTCCACCAAGACTACAAATACAATGAAAAAATAATACAAAAAAACTACAAGGATTTGCATGAAAACCAAATAAATAAAATGGGCTAGAAATGAGGAGGGAGAGAAGAGCTTGAAACTGTGACTACGCTAATTAGCAGCACCTCTCCTCCCATGATCTGGATGCACCAAAGCCTAGAAGATGATCTCTATTTATAGATTTTTTTCTGGCTGGGTCACGCCCTATGATACGCCCTTGGAGGGCGTGACCATAGGGAGTGTCTGATTCGGTGCGACATATGGGGCATTGGAGATAAATTCTGGTACAGTTGCTGGGTTACACACCCCTCGGACACGCGCTTGGAGGGCGTGATACCTGGGCGTGTCCGATTTGGCGCGACTTGGGTGCGCTGAAATTAAGCTCTGTACTGACTTCTCGGGACTTGGTGGGAAATGCCTGGCAGACACGCCCGTGAAGGGCGTAACAATAAGGCGTGTCTGCTGAATTTTGCTGAAGATTGACTTCGGACCAACGGCTTCATTCCACTGGGTTACACGCCCTTGGTACATGCCCGGGAAGGGCGGGACCAGGGGGCATGTCACATCAAAATCTGGCAGAAACCTGAAAATAGAAAGAAACATGTTAGTGATGAAATTATATACAAAAACAGGCCAAAATATGGGCATACAAACAAGGTTTGTGTATTAAAACCTAAAAGATACCCTAATAGTTTAGGCTGCAAAACATATTATCAGGTATCACCGCAAAACGTCAGTTCTGGGCATAAGATCCGGTAGTGTAGCAGAAAAAATTGGGGTCTTACAAACTGGTATCAGAGGAAACATCAATCCAAAGAGAAGAAGTCCACAAAACCCTTGGCCACCCCGTGCAAGCTTTGTTTGAGGACAAACTAGCAGCGGAAGCAATGGTGTGCCCTTAAGGGGAATCACATGTAAGAAGTCCACCTTTTACTTTCATTAGTTCCACCTATACATCAGCAAACAATTGGAATTTTCCTTTGTAGCCTATGACGAACCTTACTCCACTGCAGGGTACACCTCGGGCAGAGAACATGGTTCTAGTCGCGCCAGATCCGACTCCGTTCCAGCAGACATTGATGGAGCAGTCACTGTGGCTATTCTGGAGACCTGCAGGGATTAGCAGGCTCTAAAAGTTCTTATTTCAAGGTTAGTTGGTCACCTAGCGGGGGGGGGGGGTGAATTGGTCTTTAAATCTCTTTGAGTCTTTTTTGATGGAGATGACGTCCCTCAACATATTGAAGACAGTGATGGCGCGCATACAGAAGAACTTTCTCCTCATCCAAATAAAGATTTCCGGCACAATGATGACCATGTGGAGAATTGCCATAATATCCGCTAGGGCGTAAACAAATTTATTAATAATTATTAATAATTTATTAATAATTATTAAGTAATTTTTATGTTTGTTGTAATTATAGTGTTATTTCAATTCCATGTAATGTTTATGTCATGTTTTCAAACTTTAGGTGTGTTGTTTTATTATGGGATGCATGTAGCCATGTGAGTGTTGTAAAGCCTATTTAAAGGCATGTATGTTCTCATATTGAATTAGTGAAGAATGAAAATAATTTGAAAACCCTAATTGGTTTCCCCCTCCTCCTCCTCTCATCTTTGAAAATTTCGGGCCTTGCCCCTCCTCCCTCTTTGGCCGTCGACCATTCTCCCCTCCCCTCCCCTTTTTATCTCGGCCATCTACCTCTCATCCCCTTCCTCTTTTCTACTCCCTAACCTAGAAACCCGAGCCTCCTCCATCACCCTCCATAGTAGATGGCCACAACCTCCTCCTACAAAACACGACCCCCTCCCTCCTTGTCATCAAAAGTAGGCCACCCGTCAACCCCTAGCCACCAACCACCACTTCCTCTTCATCAACCAAACTCGGCCACCCTCTCTAACACCAAAAGTCGACCACCCCCTTAGCCCTCTTGGTGGATCTAGGCCAAGGCAAACATAGATCCTTCCTTGTGATCCAAATTCAGCATGAAGCGACGAAGGCGGACAAGTTTATCTCCAACCGGCGTGACTCCGATGGAGACGTTAAAGAATGATCCAAGTAGAGAAATTAGAATAATCCATTCTGATAGGTTAATGAATCCTTTATACCTATTGTGTGTTTCTCTTCCTTGATTAATTCTTGTGGTGGTAGATTCTTAGCGTTGAATTTTTGATAGCAATAAAAATTATATTGTTGTGATCTTTCAATAGTTTTTCTTGTCCCTCTTAATTTCCTTTAATTTCGAGAAAGGTTTGGCGAACCTTCGTTATTTTTGTTGGGATAGATCTACCTTTTCTGTATCATATTTTATTTGGTAGATCTCTTTTGGTACACACCGCTCGTCCGAACCGGGTAGGTCCTTATAGCTGGAAAGAATATTGGTCTATCGCCTCTATTCGATCCTAATCGGTTTGGCTACCCATACGCTAGCATATAATTGATAGAGATAATTAACGTGGTGTCGTGTAGAACGATTTTACGAGTGTAGGATTGGATCATTAGAGAGGCAATCATGTTCATTCGTAGATATATTTGGTGTCAACGTGCAAGCCTGCATCAATTTGGTTTCAGAGGGATGTTCACGTCAATTTCCTAATTGGCCCCCTCCCCCTTTTGCTTTGAGCACGGACATGCATTGAAAGATCGGGGTTAGATCTTATTTACTCTAGAGCGGGGGGGGGGGGGGGTGAATAGAGTAATTAAAATTTTGGTTGTTTTTCAAATTTTTATCACAGTATAAGTAGGTGATACCAATAATAATAGAAAGAAATAAAATAGGTTAAACTAAGTTATCACAGTCACAGCAAGAACGGAAAGAAAATGAACACACACAGACAACACAAGAAATTTTATAGTGGTTCCCCAACTGGGTACATCCACTCTTCTACCACCCTTGTAGGAATCCACTATCAGGTTTTTGATCAGGTGACTGCCAACACAAGATCTATTTCCTTTGAGATCTCACAACCCTTTAGGCTTTTTATCAGGTGTCCAAAAACAAAGATTAAACTTTTGAAGGGAGTTAATAAACCCTTTGTACAAGAGGTGAGAGGAGGTGATGATGTCTTCTCTTTTCTCTATCAAATAGAGAAGTCTAGTGGATTTGTTGTTGTCAAGACTCCTTATGAAATGTTGAAATGGTTCAGAAACTTTGATCCTTGCTCAGGGTGTATGTCTTCATCCTTGTCTGAATGAATCCTGTAACTTTTTGACTGATTCAAGATGTTGTCCTTGAATGTTCCTGGAGGAGAAGGTTGAAGAAGACTCTTGATACTGACGGTTGTTCTTCTTCAATTTGTAGAATAAATAAGGAAGAAAAGAGAATGTTTTCTGCACTGGAAGAGAGTTCTGTATGTTCAGTATTGTCTCTTTGTTTTCTTGTGTGTTGTATGTTATCTTCTAATTTCTGGCTTGGTGTGTTGCCGTCTGAAAAGAAAAAATCTCTTTTATATTTTGCAGTCAATTATTCTCATTTGAAATTTGAATTCCTGCATTAAATGCTGAAAGATCTGGATAATGAGACGGCTTGAATATCTGCCTTAAATGAGTTACCACAACTATCCCTAATAAAATAAGCAAGTAATTAACCTGATGAAGACCATAATTAATGCTGCCAATAACGGCTATATTCAGGAGAATATGAGCATTAATTACTCTTGAATATTACTGCTAAATAATATAGAATGTAAGGGACAGAAGTAAGGAAAACTTCTCATTCTGGCTCAGGACAGAAATAATAGACCTCAGAATAGAATTCATCGACTGGAGTTCCAAGATCGTCGACCTGAGAATTCCTATTCGTCGACTTGAGCTCTGAAAACTTCATTCTGGAAATAACTTTCCAATTCTGTGCTCTGAGTTCGTCGAGCTGAGAATCTGTCTGAAAGAAAAGATCATCGACCTGAGCTCGAATATCATCGAGCTCAACTCAAAGAAATAACTCTGAGTTCATCGAGCTCAGATCGACGATCGTCGAGCTGAGTTCGAAGAATTTTGAACGGATCATTTTAATCTCTTAATCTTCTAAGTCTTGAATCTACTTAGGTTCTCTGCTGGCTGGTCCCTGAAGGTTGCACCTAAAGACTAGCCTATACTTCAAAACAAATAGACTTGACCCTGGCTATATAATGTGGGTTAAACTCAACCTAATTTATTGAACCTAGCCCAAATCAAAACTAGGGATCCAATAATCTCTCCCTATTTGGGTGAGGTCACTAAAACAAAATAAAATAAACAATCATAAAGCAAAGAAACATATATCTTGCAGAAATAAAAACATTCAATAGATATTTACAATAAGTGCTTCATGATTAAACACACAGAGTTCAGAAAAAAATAAACACAAAGAGTCACTTGTTCTGCTTTGGCTTTTCTTTCTCAGGCTTATCTTAAGGCTGTCTGAAAATAATTTCTCTATTAGGATCAGTAGCTTGTTTCTTTTTCATGGTTGTATCTAATGCACCAATGATATTAATAGATGTGGCTCTTGGAACTATTGCTTCTAGATGCAAGCTCATATAATCATCAACATTGAAGAATTTGTTAGCTTTGGCATACCTCTTTCGTTCTTCTTTCTTTTATGATGACATAGTTGAATATTGGGAGGGATCCTTTCCTTCAGCTTTTCTTTCTTGATTTGAGAAAGTCCTATCAGCTCTTGGAACCTGACCATTTGTGTTGTTGTCTCCTTCTCTGGATCTATAAATGGTATTGGTGGAGATTCTAGCGTTTTAGTACTTGATTCCTTCTGTGAATCATCAAAAGAGACTGAAGTGCTTCTATTATCTATAGCTGGAGGAGGCTTGCTTTGACAGTACTGCTGGCTACTACTCTGAGGACTGAGCTTAGAGTGTCTCTGATAGGTTTTAGAAATAGGTGATGATCTTTGAGATGCACTTCCAGAGGACCCAGAAGATGAAGGAGGAGGAGGGTCTTTCCTGAACTTCTTAAGAGGAGACCTGTACCTCCTTCTCTTCTTTCTTTCTTTCTGCTCATTTTTAGATAACCACATCCACTATGGCATCCCTTGGTATGGAGTAATTTTATTCTACATGTAGTATGGAGTATCATGGGTGGGATTTGGCTTAGGAGCAGCATTTGGAACAACTTTTCTCTTTTTAGCAACCTTCTTTTTTGCCTGGGGATCATAAGATTCATCATGGGTGGGATTTGTTTTTCAACTTGAGGAAGTGCTAGAGGTTTAGCATATTCAGGTGGACCAATATTCTCAGTGACAATCTGATTGTATTCTTCTAGCTCAGCAGACAAAATTTCATCCATATCAGGAAATGGGGACTCAACCCAACCAAGGGTAGGGGAAAAAGCTTTTTTATTTGGAGGAGAACTTGGTTAAGGAACATTCTCAGTCTCATGTTCCTCTTAACTCACTGGAACTACAAAAAAAGCCTTTATTTGTTTAACAACTGCAAGGCTTATTGGTGGAGTATAACATACTATAGCCAAATATGGCTCTGGGGAAAAAGAATTTAACAAATTGAAAATATCTACTGTGGGATTGATATAGCAATTAACAACAGTCCAAATCTCTTGGAGAGCGACTTGCTCATCTACACTCAACATTTTAAAATCAACTAATTCCGCCTCTATAATCATCTATACATCTATTACTGGTAACACAACAATCTGGAAAACTATTACTGCTTCTGCTGCTGGAGGAGACACTAGAGCTTCTTCATAGGATATCTCCCCCTACCTGGTTTTAGATGGTCCCGAAGCTAGGCCCCTAGAAGAAGGAACAGTAGGGGCAGTAGATAGAAGAGCAGAGAGGGTTGAGATGGATTCAGCAAGAGGTTTAATGGCCTCTGCTATGAGTTGTTTGAGTAGTGGAATGACAATTTGCAGAAGAGAGGGAATGGAAGGGGAATCCATTTGCATGAACTTAGAGGGGGTATGAGTTGATACAGAAGGATGGGGAATGGATGATGATGGAAAAGGGGTGGTGTCTGTCATGGGTTCATCATGAGGTGATGGAGAATTGAGAGGGGATGACAGCAGATCAAAAGATGGTATGGATGAGATATTGTGGAGCGGGATGTCATCTAGATATTGAGGAAGAGGGGATTGAGGTGGAGTGACATGATCTGGAGTGTGAGGTGGAGTTATATGCACTGGAGATTGTGGTGGATTTGGTTGGGGTTTAGGTGATTGAAGTGGTGTTGGTTGATGGACTGGGGAAGCATGAGGTGTTGGTGTATGAGCTGGGGATAGAGATGGTTGTTGGACGGTGTTGAAGGTGTTTGAACTTGAGGAGGTGTTGGTTGTTGAGATGAAGGTGGAGGGGATGGAATATTGATGGAGGGGACATCTTCTGGGGGTGGGAGAGCAGCTGTAACAGCTCTGGTATCCTTAGATTCACTAGAAGACGAAGAAGCCTTAGATGGCTTCGGGATATTCCTCTCTCACCTTCAAAATAAGGCACATGTGAGCCTTTTAGAGGCATTGATGAATATGGTCTGGGAGACTAGGGATTCATTTGCTTTGTCCTGTAGGAAGATTCCAAGCATCCTTCCAAAACACACCTCTTTCTTACTATTTTTCTTCTTTGTTAGATCAAATAGTACTTAGCCCAGTTCACTGGCTTCCTATTCACAGCTGCACACCTCACTAGAAATTGTTGCCTAGTGATATAATCAAGGGCAGTATGTTTTCCAAGCAGTACTTTACCAACAACATCAGCTAAAAATTTATATACATAAGACAATTTTTTCTTCAAAAGCTTGTTAGGGTTTTCTCCAGTATGACCCATTGTAAGCAGTATTTCATCAAATTTTGAACAATTTATTTCCAAATCTTCTTCTCCATTCCTTAATCAAAATATTTTAGATAAAATGGCAGGGGTGAGAGAAACTTGGTTACCCGATATCGTTCCTATCATTGTGTCGGCATCTGGTGTGGAGGTGGTGAACACCCATTCCCGGATTTCTGTGAGAGCAATCTTTATCCTTGTTATCATAAGTTTCTTCAATTGCTGTTCTTCAAACAATTTTAGAATGTTAAGAAAAATTTGATCTGAATGCTGGAACGATTCGAAGTCGATGTCAAATCCTGTATCAAACTTCATCGCTTCAAGGGTGCTCGCCAGAATCGCCATAATCGCCTGCAAAAGGAAAAAAGAGAGATCAAGTGCAAAGGGAACAGAAAGCATAGGATGGAGCTCGAAGAAAACCTAGATATAAGGGTTTTTTTCACAATATGAAGCGATAAACTCCGTCCTGCGAAATAAAGAAAATTCTTCGATCTGAGATTGACGAAATATTTTATTGACAAAAGAGTTTTTCGATCTCAGTCTAAAGAAGGGAAAACTTTTCATCGTTCTCAGGTCGACCAAAATTTTCTTAATTAGTATCATCGATCTCTGGTCGACGAATAAAACTTCACTCAGAGAGTTCGTCGATCTCAGGTTGGCGAATTTTCTCAAGAACTTTTCTCAGTTCTTCGATCTTCGTTCGACGAACGGTAGCAAATTCTCTGACCACAGACAAAAATTAAGTCAATGCTTCTCCATTGATCATACCTAGCTGATTCAGAAAGAACAAATGGTTCCTCTCCTCCAAGGGTTTGGTGAAGATGTCTGCTCTTTGCAAATCAGTGTTGATGTAGACAAGATTAATTTTCTTTTTGTCAACACAATCTCTAATGAAATGATGTCTTATTTCTATATGCTTAGTTATACTATGATGCACTATATTCTGGGCAATAGAAATTGCACTTGTATTATCACAAAGTAGAGTTGAATTATTTAAATTTAAACCATAATCAGGAGTTGGTTTTGAATCCACAACATCTATGAATAGCAACTGTCAACTACTATGTACTCAGTATCTGCTGTTGATGTAGACAAAGATGTTTGATTTTTGCAAAACCAGGACACAATTCTAGCACCAAGGAACTGGCATGTCCCTGAAGTGCTTTTTCAATGAACTCTACATCCAGCAAAGTCAGCATCTGAGTATCCAGTTAAATCAAATTCTTACTCAATTGGATACCAGAGTCCTAAATTAGGGCAACTCTTTATATATCTTAAAATTCTTTTTAGGAAAATAAGGTGAGATTCTTTAGAGTTCACCTGGAACCTAGCACAAAGACAAGTAGCAAACATAATATTTGGCCTACTTGCTATGAGATATAACAGGGACCCAACAATTGCCCTATATAATTTTTGATTAACAGGTTTCCCATATTCATCAGAATTAACCACAGCATTAGAAGCCATAGGTGTTTTCTTAGGTGAAGAATCAGCCATCCCAACCCTTTTTATCATCTCTTTAGCATATTTAGATTGGGATATAAAGATGCCATCAGAGGAATGCTTCACTTGTAGACCAAGGAAGTAGGAGAGTTCACCTATGCTACTCATTACAAACTTGGAATGCATAAGGTTAGAGAAGCTTTTGCATAGTTTGGAATCAATAAAACCAAATATAATGTCATCTACATATATTTGTACTAACAAGATTTTATAATGATGATGCTTAATAAATAAAGTCCTATCTACTATGCCTCTAAAAAATTTATGCTCTAAGAGAAAGCTAGCTAAGGTTTCATACCAAGCACTTGGAGTTTTCTTTTAACCATAGACAGCTTTATGCAATTTAAAAACATGAGAGGGATAAGATGAAGAGATAAAACCTGGTGGTTGTTCCACATATACATCTTCTTTGAGTTCGTCATTAAGGAATGCACTGTTGACATCCATTTGATATACTGTGAACTTCTTGTAGGCTGCATAGGCTAAGAATATCCTTATTGCTTCTAACCTTGCAATAGGGGAAAATGTTTGGTCATAGTCTATGCCTTCCTCTTGTTTGTATCCTTGAGCAATTAATCTTGCTTTGTTCCTTATGATAGTACCTTGAGCATCTAGCTTGTTTCTAAATACACATTTAGATCCATTGACTGGTTAGTCTTTGGGTCTTTGAACTAAATCCCAAACTCTATATCTCTCAAACTAGTTGAGCTCCTCTTGCATTGCAATGATCCATTGTGGATCTTGCTCAGCATCATTAATGGATTGGGGCTCAGTATGAGATATGAAGTAGGCATGCATCATGTCTTGATGGAATTGATGCCTTGTCTGCACAACCATTGATGTGTCTCCAATCACTTGAGATGAATGGTGATCTCTAAGTATGACAAATTCAGTAGGAGGAGTTGGTTGAGCAACAGCTTGGGGAATTAATTCCTCTGGTGGAATTAAGTTAGCTTTTGTTGGCTCTGCACTGAGTTCAGTGTCATCATCTTCGCTTTCTTCAACAACATGTGGAGAAGGATGTGTAACAGCCTCATTGGTGAGGGTCAACTCATCAACCTTCTCACATAAGTAAGGTACCTACAAAGTCACACTGGTAGAAGCTATCTTCTCCTTGTAAAACATATTAGTCACATCAAAAGAAATATGACTTGTCTCTTAAATTTTCATGGTTGATTTATTATATACCCTATAAGCCTTGCTTACTTGGGAATATTCAAGAATAATTCAAACTTCAGACTTGGCTTCAAACTTTCTATTATATTTCTTGTTGTTATTATGAATATAATAGACACATCTAAAGACTCTAAAATAATCTACTTTAGGTTTCTTCCCTTTGAGTAGTTCATAGGTGGTCTTACCCTTAAGCTTATGAATCAAACTTCTGTTCAGGACATAGTTTGATGTACTCACAGCCTCTGCCCAAAAGGATAGGGGCAAGTTAGCATCTGCAAATAATGTGCCTGCAGCTTCAATGATTGTTTTTTTCCTTCCAGCTACCCCATTTTGTTGAGGAGTTCTAGGAGCAGAGAAGTAATGCCTGGTACCTTCCTTCTCATAGAATTCTTACATGGGAAGAGAATCAAACTCAGTACCATGAACACTTCTAATCAACGCAACTTGAGTAGAGTACTCAATCCTTATGCTACTAAGAAAATATGTAAAAACTTTGAAGTAATTTGACTTGTTTCTCAAGAAGAATACCTAAGTGAACCTTGAGAAGTCATCAACAATTACAAAGGTATAAGACTTACCTCCTAGGCTCTGTACAACAATGGGTCCAAAAAGATCCATATAGAGACAAATATAGTATCCTAGGTGAATCACTCATATTAAGTGACTTAAAACTATATTTAGTTTGCCTGCCTAACTGACATGCCCTGCAAAGGCTTTCCTTCTTATAGGGGTAAGAAGGCAATCCTCTAACAAGGTTGTCCCTAGATAGTTTTTCATTGTTTTAAGGTTTACATGTCCTAATCTCCTATGCCAAAGATCATTATTATTACTGGTTTGGTTAAACAGTCATATTTAAGTTTTAGCAGACTTAAAATTACCAATATAGATATTTTCTACTCTAGTACCAGTTAAAACTACTTGGTTTTCTATAGAAGTAATAATACTAGAAGTTTTGTTAAATGATACTTGAAATCTTTCATAATACAACTGACTTATGGATATAAGGTTGTGCTTCAGTCCACTTACATAAGCAACCTTCCAGAAGGCGACTGCACCAATCTTTACATTTTCGTATCCTTCAGTCTGGCCATAATTGGAATCACCAAATATTACTTTTGGGCTTAACTTTGACTTATAGTTGATTAGGTTGTCCTTGTTTCCAGTCATATACTTTTAACAGCCACAATCCAGATACCCCTGTTGCTCTGTGGTGGGATAGTCTTTCACTTGTAATGAAACAAAATAGCTATTCTTGACCCTGGTCACCTTGGGTTCTTGTTTATTCACATAAATAAAACTGGAAATGTGTGAGTATTCAGGTTGACTTTTATAACCTAAGGGATGAAATCTTCTTGGTGGAATTATCCATTGGGTAAATGGATTAATAATTTCTCTAAGTTGATTAAGTGATCATTTGGAATTAAAGTTTTTGTTATTATAAACTGGGGTCGACGAATTCTAGTAAGTTCGTCGATCTGAGGTCGATGAACGGGTATGAGTTCATCGATCTGCACTCAGAGAATGAAAGTATTCATTTTCTGGGCCTAATATCGTTGATCTCTGGTCGACGAACAATACCGGTTTCATCAATCGCAGTTCAGAGAATATTATAATAAAAACTTGTGTTCGGAGTTCGTCGACTTGAGTTCGACAAACTATACGTATTTCGTCGATCTGAGTTCGACGAAATCTATTGAATATAGTTATAGTTAAGATTTCTCTTATTCTTTCTTCTTTTCTTATTCATTTGTTTTAGTTCTATTTGTTTAACAATATTATCATCTATCTTTTCTTTACCTTTTTCACAAACAAATTTTATAGGAGTTGTTAAGATATTTTTCTGAATCAGTGGGGGTTGGCTTAATGAAGCACCTAAGCCTATCTTGTCATTGAGCCTGGCTTTCGCTGTGTTTATGATATCCATCAGCTTGATACTTCTCCCATTTAGGGTTTCTTCAAGTTGCCTAGCCTCAGCTAATTTAGTTTTTAATGATATAATCTGTTCATTAGTTAAAGTTATTTCATCTTTTAACTTATTGTTTCTCAAATGAAATTATCTTGTGCAGTCAATTTCTCCCTAAGTTGTTTAATCTCTTTTTCATAATTAATTAAATCAATACATAAAGATTTGAATTCAGTCCTAAAATTATCTGATTTAAAGTCAGGGGAGGACAGTACCTGATCTTCCTGAGATTTAGAGTCTTCACCCTCTGGCTTGTCATCTTTTGCTTTTAACAGTTGCCTGATGCATTGATGGCCATCAAGCAAATCTCCTTTGCCTTAGCTTCCTCTTCATCTTCACTGGAGCTTGAAGATGAAGATTCATCTTCAGTTTCACTCTATGTTGCAGCCACAAAGCCTTTCTCCTTTTTTTTATGCTTGTTGGAGGAGGGCTTATTATAGTGCTTTTTCCTAGTTTCTTTTTCTCTTCTTCTCTCCTTCTTTTGGTTCTCTGGACACTCTGAGATGAAGTTTCCATGCTTCCTACAACCAAAACAAACCACTTCTTTAGTGGGTGTCTTGTCATACCTTGGTTTTTCATCTTGCCTTGATGACTTTCTTCTAAAATCCCTCTTGCCCATCTTGTAGAATCTCTTCGCTAAGAGACTCAGAAATTTTTAACTTGCTATTGGAGCTTTTGATTCTTTAGTTTCTTTAAATGCAATGCTTTGCTCCTTTCTTGCTAATGAAGGAATCTTCTGCTCTGCAGTTTCTCTAGACTTTATGAGCTACTCAAAGGACTTGAGTTTTCCAAGTAGAGATTTTTTGGAAATCCCATTGAGACTTTAGGCTTCCTTGATTGGCAGATTCTTGAATCCCATGAGCTGGGGAAGCACATGAGGATTTTGTCATTTACTTCTGTGAGGGTGATGTCATTTTCCAAAGGCTTTAGCTAATTGATTATTGAGCTCAGTCTGGTGTACATGTCACTAACAGACTCTGACTCTTCCTTCTTAAAGTTTTCATATTGTGAGATGAGATTGGATCTCCTATCCTTTTTCTCATCTATTGAACCAGCAACCATCTGGTTAAGAGAATCCCAAATAGCCTTGGCTTATATGCACTTAGCCACCTTTTGGAAAATGTCATCAGACATTGTCTGAGCCAAAATATTCATGGCTTTTGCATCAGCTATTTTTGCCTTTTTTGAGCATCTGTCCATCCAGGTGGTGGAACAACATGTGTGCTGGAACTTGAACTAGATGTTGCCACTTGAACTGGTGGTCCTGTCAAAATTTAATTAAAGATATCCTCATCAATATAGTTCATACACAACTTGATTCTTTCCTTCCAGATAGCAAACTTTATTAAGTTGCAAACTGGAGGTCGTGTGCTTGCATAGTCTTTATTCTGTGCCATGATGTGATAGAAAAACTAGGAAAATAAAATCATATCTAACAAGGACCTTTTTGTTCAAGTGTTAGCTTGTATAACTAAAGGAACAACCCTCTGATACCAATTAAAAGATAGAGGTTAGATCTGATTTACTCTAGAGGGGGCGGGGGATAATAGAGTATTTAAAATTTTGGATATTTTCCAGATTTATATTAGAGTATAAGTAGGTGATACCAATAATAATAGAAAGAAATAAAATATGCTAAAATTAGTTATCACAGTCACAGCAAGAGCAGAAAGAAAATGAACATAAAAAGAAAACACAAGAAATTTTATAGTGGTTCCCCAACTGGGTACATCCACCATTTTACCACCCTTGTAGGAATCCACTATTAGGTTTTTGATCAGGTGACTGCCACCACAAGATCTATTTCTAAGGAGATCTCGTAACCCTTTAGGCTTTTTATCAGGTGCCCAAAAACCAAGAATAAACTTTTGAAGGGAGTTAAAAAACCCTTTGTACAGGAGGTGAGAGGACGTGATGATATCTTCTCTTTTCTCTATCCAATAGAGAAGACTAGTGGATTTAATATTGTCAAGACTTCTTTTGAAATGTATAAATGGTTCAGAAACTTGGAGCTTGCTCAGGGTGTAGGTCTTCAGCCTTGTCTTAATGAATCCTGTAACTTTTTGACTGATTCAAGATGTTGTCCTTGAATGTTCCTGGAGGAGAAGGTTGAAGAAGACTAATAATAGTGATGGATGTTCTTATTCAGTGTTCAGAATGGACAAGGAAGAAAACAGAATGTTTTCTGCACTGGAAGAGAGTTTTGAATGTTCAGTATTGTCTCACTGTATTCTTATGTGTTGTATGTTCTCTTCTTATGTCTGGCTTTGTGTGTTGCCATCTAAAAAGAAAAAATCTCTTTTATATTCTGCAGTCAATTATTAACCTTTGAAATTTGAATTACTACATTAAATACTGAATGATCTGGAGAATGAAATGGCTGGAATATCTGTCTTAAATGAGTTTCCCCAACTGTCCCTAATAAAATAAGCAAGTAATTAACCTGATGAAGACCATAATTAATGCTGCCAATAATGGCTATATTTAGGGGAATATGAGCATTAATTACTTAGGAATATTAGTGCTAAATGTTGGGCATTGCATCCACAATAACCCAGATTTGCATGAAGTCACACTTGAACTAAGATGAATTAAGTTGTATTTGATATCTTGTTTAAGTTGTGTGTTTGCAGATAATCATTACTAAGTGTAGACCAATGTAAGTCTACAGTGGGTCATGAACACAGGACCATACAGTGTAAACCCTCACTGTGTGATCCAAGTTGTTAACTCATGTTTAGCCTCTCTATTGGGATACACTTCATATTCAAACACTTGGACCATGGAATGAAGATTGGACCCATGAAGAGAAGAAAAAGTTTCTTTCAAAAAAGTTCAAAAATTTTCTAAGTCCACTTCTCGAAAATTCCTTTCAGTTCTCGAGAAGTAGAGTTAGAAGTTCTCGAGAAACAGGAGTTTAGTTCTCGAGAAGTTTAGCTGTTTCAATTCAGAAAACTTTCCCAAGTTTTAGTTCTCGAGAAGTATCTCTTAGTTCTCGAGAAGTCCTTTTAGTTCTCGAGAAGTATCTTATAGTTCTTGAGAAGTCCCAGAGTAGTTCTCGGGAAGTTTAAAAAGTTTCAAGAAATTCTTTTCGAGTCTTAGTCCTCGAGAAGTCAGGCTATAGTTCTCGAGAAGTCCAGATTAGTTCTCGAGAAGTTCTTAGAGAAACTCAGCTTCATAGTTCTCGAGAAGTCAGGCCATAGTTCTCGAGAAGTCCATATTGTTTTCGAGAAGTATTGATCCTGAAGTCTTGAAAACTAAGTTCTATTCTAGAGAGTTAGTTCTCGAGAAATTCAATCAGTTCTCGAGAGCTAATGCTACTTCTCGATAACTGCACAATAATTTCTTTCTGAAATTTGTTTAAGTCAAGATTGGCCGGATTTCTTAATGACTTGACGTGATTAGTCAACATGTCGTCATTAATGTCTTTTCTAACCGTTAGGAGTAATCCTATATAAGGTCTTGTCAAACCGACTAACCCTAACAAGCTGTCAAATAATATTCTAAGTCTTTGAATCGATTTTCTCTTTCCAAAAAATGGAAGCTGTCGCCAATCTTCATCGTGCAAATCGCCTAGGGCTTGCATTCAAGAAGATTTAGATCAAGGTATATTTACAGATCGAGAAGGTTTTTCAACTCTTCATCATCTCTCAAATCGTGTGAGTCAAAGAAATTTCAGATCCAGATATTGCCGAGTTTCTTCTTCAACTATTTCTGATAAAGCCGCAAGTTCAAAGAAAGAAGATTTTGGCTGAGATTTTCCAGATCAGAGAAATCATTGTTTGTATTTCTACAAATCTTTTCTTATATCTTGTAGGAGATTTCTCTCAGAGTGTAGGAGCATTTTATTTTGTCTCCGAGTTGTATGAAGTTTAATCTTTCGATTGTAGATCCGTGTTGGGGATCAAGATTGTAGGAACTTGGTTCTGAGGCGTAGAATTGTTTTCAATCTGAGATAGTCGAGTAGCCGAGTCTAGTGATTTGCTATATCGGTGAGGTAAAGTGGATGTACCCAAGATTAGGGAACCACTAAAAATCTTCTTGTCTTTCTATGATTGCTTGATTTCTTGTGCTAGATCGCTAGTCTATTTTTTTCGAAAATAGACGCACGATTCACCTATTCACCCCCTCTAGATGATTTAGGTTGAACACTTTACACTTTCAATTGGTATCAGAAGGAGGTTTGTCGTTAAAAGGTTAACATCTTGATCAATTTCCTCTCGAAAGTTGTCATTTGGTTATTCAAGCAATGGACAAGGTCAAAGATTTTTCCAAGCTTCCTTTGTGCACAAAGAATAACTTTCCCATGTAGAAAGAGATAATTAAATTTTTCATGGAAGCTGTGGATCCCCGAATCTTCATGATTGTTGAAGAAGGTCCCTACGTTCCTATGACTATCTCCACTATATATCCAACCAAGAAAGTTCCTAAGAAATTGATGGATCTTGATCTAGATAAGGACGATCTAAAAATATCATAGCAAGTACAGTCAATTACTCGATGCTGCAGAATCTAATTCACTGCCAATCGGCTAAGGAGATGTGACAATCTCTAGTTACTTCAATGGAAGGTACTGAAGGAGTGAGGGATGATAGAAGGTCCCTACTGAACCAGAATTATGAAGCCTTCAGGCAAGGGTCAAAGGAGACCATTGCAGATACCTTTAAGAATTTCTTCAAGATAGTGATTGGCCTAAGAGTGTATGACAGAGTCTTCACCAATAGGTAGCTGAATGATAAGTTTATGAGGTCTCTCACAAAGGAATGGAATAACAAAGTCTGTGCCATCCGGGAGTTTGGCAGACTAGCTGAGACAGACCCACATAATCTATTTGGCAAGCTGATGTCCTATGAACTGCAGATCAATTCCAGAAAAGCTGAAGATGAGAAAATTCGCTTATCCTCAAAAGAGAAGTCAGTTGCATTAAAAGTTGACAGTTCAAGGAAGGGCAAAGTTGCCTCACCAACACCTGCTCAAGTAGTAAGTGAAGAAGAAAGCTTTGAGCCAAGGACCTAAGGCTCAGAACTATCTGAAGGAGAGTTCTCGTTGCTCTCTCGGCAGTTCAAGAAATTCTTGAACAAGAAGAAGTAGTGGAGAGGCAAGGATGACTCATACAGAAGATCACAGCATGACGGCGATCTGCTAAAGAAAGGCTCGGGTAGCCATGACAGGTATAACTCTAAATAGAATAAACAGATTTCTACTGACATCGTTTGCTACTGTTGCAACAAACCAGGTCACGTCATAGCTAATTTCCCCCACAAGAAGGAGGGTGGCAGAAGAGAGGAAAAGAAGTCCTCATACCACAAGAAGAGGACAGAGAAGAGCCTGTTGGACAAGAAAGGCAAAAATCTCAGTGACTCCGACACATCTGAGTTGAGTGAAGAAGAGGCAGCCTACTTTGGGCTCAAGGCTCAATCAGATGACGAACAAGAGCCCCAGTTTACTGGGGAGGTAAAATCTCACACTTCTCTCTCTGAATCTGAAAGTTCTGAGCATGATCGTGAGGACAGCTCTTTTGACGATGAGTCAGAACTTATGGACCAGTACAAGGAGTTGATCATGACTTACGACAAATGTCGCCGAGTCGTGAAAACTAAGGCTAAAGATATTAAGCCTCTAAAGGCTATTGAGAGAAGCTTGAGAGAAGAAGTCGCTATGACTGAATCTCTTCAAGAGAACTTCAATTTTGCTATGGAAGAACACAATCAAGCTCTTTAGCACCTCGACCTTAAAGATGAAATCATCAAAGAGTTGGAAAAATAACTCGAGGCTGAGAAGAAATTTGTTGAAAGTTTCTCTAAGCCTAAGACAAATCTTCCACTCGTTGCTGAATTCTCAGCTAAGGCCAAAGGAGCTGGACTAGGCCATATTGCCGCTCCTAGTAAATCTTCTAGGAGAAACAAGGCTCATCGGAAGAATAAGGCCGCCAAGAATGCCTTGGCCAAATAAAAGGGGAACGCCCCTCTTGATTAGATTGTATTTAAGAAATTCATCTTTCCAACAAATAAGTTTGATCTGGACTCATCCTATGGTCACTTGACCAGGCCTACTTACGTAGAGCCAAAGCCTCAGTACCAAGGATGGACTCGCCCTCGGAACTTTTGTGAGAGTGTCTTTAAGGCACCTTATGAAGAAGAGATTCTTCAGGGCTATGGTCCTTATAATCATGGCCACAACTTCAAGAAAGAACCTTAAGTAAAGCCGTTGAGGAAAGGCCTCCGAAGGAGAAGAAGTAATATGATTGCCATCATTATGAAGCCTGCTCCTCCAAGAGTGCTACCCCTGCTAGACCACCATCTCAAGAGGTCAAGCAGGAGTACGTAAGGTAAAGATACAATAGGTTTGACTGTTGGTGTTGTGGCAAAATTGGTCATTTTGCCATCGATTGTTGGTTTAATACCAGGAAAGTTACCACTCCTCAAGTTGGCAACATGACATTGACCACTCAGAATGCTAATCTTCATAGGGGGAGTTTTCTAACCCGAGACCAAGGACCCAAACATGTTTGGGTTCCTAAGGAAAAGTGATCATGAATGCAGGTATGCCCAAAGGCCACAAAAATGCCAATCTGGTACTTGGACAGTGGATACTCTCGGCACATGACCGGGACAAGAAGCCTACTCCAGAATTTCACTCCAGTCTGCAACGGACCAAAGGTCATCTTTGGAGGTTCATACCAAGGGATAAATAAAGGCTACAGTATGATCACTAACGGTAATTTATCCTTTTCGGATGTAGCTTATGTGGAGGGATTGGAACATAATATCATAAGTATAAGTCAACTATGCGACAAAGGATACATAGTTGAGTTCCACATTGATAAGTGCTTGATAAAGTCTGTTGACAATATGAAAATAATTCTATCAGGCACTCGAAGCAGGAACATATTTTGTTTAAATTTCATTTGTATAGATTCTTCTACACAAGTGTGTCTTTTGGCAAAAGATAGTGCGTCTCTTGGTGACCAAAGGCACAAGAGGCTAACACATATTAATTTTAAAACTATTAAAAAATTATTCTCCCAGAACTTAGTACGTGATGCCCCAAATGTCATGCATGTCAAAGAGAGACCTTGTCATGCTTGCGTAAAAGGCAAGCACACAAGGGCTACCTTTAAATGCATTATAGGCAAAAACTCTAATAGGTGTTTACACCTACTTCATATGGACTTGTTCGGTCCACTACAAGTTAGAAGTTTAGGAGGTAAGGATTATACGTTGGTAATTCTTGATGACTACTCGCATTTTGCGTGGGTGTTCTTTTTGAAACACAAGTAAGATACCTTTAATATCTTTAAAAAATTTTTCAGACAGGTCCAGAATGAATACAACTGTTCCGTAGTTAAAATCAAAAGTTACAATGGAATAGAGTTCAAATCGGGGCCATGACAGAATTTTGTGAAAGCCTAGGTATCTTTCACTAGTTTTCCTCTCCCCGTACTCCACAGCAAAATGGAGTAGCTGAGAGAAGGAATACAACACTCATAAGGGCCTGCAAGACCATGTTGAATGATGCCTCACTATCGGAGTACTTCTGGGCTGAAGCCGTCAACACTGCTTGCCACGTGCAAAATCGAGCCCTCATAAACAAGAATCATTATAAGACACCTTATCAACTTCTAAAAGGAAGGAAACCAACAGTTTCATATTTTAGAATTTTTGGCTGCAAATGCTTCGTACTTAACAATGGTAAGTATCATAATACTAAGTTCAGTGAGAAAAGTTTTGAAGGTATTTTTGAAGGATATAGTAGACATAGTAAGGCATACAGGGTTTTCAATAGAAAAACTCTAGTTGTAGAGGAATCCATACACATTGTATTTGATGAGACGAGCTTGCTGCAAAGCAAATTGTCTAGTGTGCTTGTTGAAGATATAGGTACAAGGCTTAAAGAGATCAGCTTGGATGAATCGACTGAAGGAAAAGATGAAAAGTTCATCAAGATCACCTCTCCAACCCCTATTGGAGAGGTAGAGGATCAAGATGAAAATACTGTCCAAGTTGATGAAGTCACTCCAGTGGGCGTAGAATTTTCAGATGCGAGGAACCTAGAGCTCAGACATCTGAAGGATCACCCAATGGACCAAATCATAGGAGATCCCCGGGATGGTGTTAGAACTCATTGAGGTACAACTAATGAGAATCTCTATCTAAGTTTTCTCTCACAGGTTGAACCAAAGAAGTTTGAGGAAGCAAACTCAGACACATCGTGGATCTTGGCCATGGAAGATGAATTGTATTAGTTCATGCATTGCAAAGTTTGGACGCTTGTTCCAAGTCCCAAAGGTAAGAATATCATCGGAAAGAAATGGGTCTACAGGAACAAGTTGGACGAGAATGGGATAATCATCAAGAACAAGGCCAGATTCGTCGCCAAAGGATATCGTCAAGAAGAAGGGATCGAATTCGACTAGACATACTCTCTAGTGGTTAGACTGGAGGCCATCAGACTGTTCCTGGCTTATGCTGCACTGAAGGGAATCACTGTCTACATAATGGACGTGAAGTCCGCTTTCCTGAATGGTGACATAAAGGAAGAGGTGTATGTGGAACAGCCCCCAGGCTTTGTTGATCCTTACTACCCTGAGTATGTTTATTTATTATCAAAAGTGATGTACAATTTTAAACAAGCTCCTCGAGCTTGGTACGAAACACCGTCTAGCTTTCTCCACGAGAACAAGTTCACAAGGGGAAAGATAGACTAGAAATTATTTCTTAGGGAAATTAAAGGCAAGATCTTGCTAGTGCAAATCTATGTCGATGACATTATTTTTTGCTCTACAGATAGCAAACTCTGCAAAAAGTTCTCTAAACTTATGCAAGGGAAGTTTTAAATGAGCAGTATGGGAGAGCTGAAGTATTTCTTAGGACTTCATGTGAAACAATATGATGCTGGAATATTCATCTCACAGACGAAGTTCACCAAGGAGTTGATTAAGAAATTCGGAATGGAGAGTGCAACCTCTATGAGGAGTACAATGGCCTCAGCTATGTCTCTGGATAAGGATGAGAAAGGGAAACCTTTTGATGAAACAAAATACAGAAGCATAGTTGGATCCTTGCTATACCTTACTGCCAGTAGACCAGACATAATGTTCTCCACATATGTATTTGTAGATTCCAAGTGAACTGTAAGGAATCTCACTATGCTGCTGCAAAGCGGATCTTGAGATACCTTAAAGGTACACCGAATCTTGGCTTATGGTACCCAAGAAGTAATGACAACGAACTAATTGGTTTCTCAGATGCAGACTTTACAGGTAGCAAAGATGACAGGAAAAGAACTTCCGGGACGTGTCAGTTCCTTGGAAGAAGGCTTATTTCATGGAGCAGCAAAATTCAAAACTGTGTCGCAATCTCAACGGTAGAGTCAGAATACATTTCTGCCGTTTGTTGGTGTGCACAGTTGCTTTGGATATAGAACCAACAAGAGGATTACAATATGAAGATCAAAGACATTCCATTGTTCTTCGACTCCTCCAGCACAATCGCAATCGCAAGCAACCTAGTCTCGTACAGCCAGACAAAGCACATCGAGCTCAGATATCACTTCATCCGGGAGCACGTGGAGCAAAGGGATATAGATCTGCAGTACGTGCCAACAGATCGGCAAGTTGCAGATATTTTCACGAAGCCGCTGGACGAGACAAATTTCAATTTCTTCAAAACTAAACTTGGGATGCTGAACAAAGAAGGATAAGTCACAGGAGATCAGTTCAAAGCTTAAGAATCGAAGATACTTCAAACAGGTAAGAAATTTCTCAAGAGGAAGGTAGTTCTCGAGAACTCTGTCTACTTCTCGAAAAGTAACATATTCTTTCTCGAAAACTCAGACTCCTCGAGAACTTGACTTATTTCTCGAAAACTCAGACTCCTTCTCGAGAACTAAAACTTATCTCTCGAAAAGTTTTCTCAGTTTTCGAGAACTTTGAATTGTCTCTCGAAAAGTCTTTTCCTTTCTCGAGAACTAGTATATTACTTCTCGAGAAGTCCCCTGGCAGTTCTCGAGAACTATACCTGACTTCTCGAGAAATGCTCATTGCCTTTTCAACTTCTAATTAATTTATTCTATTTCGACAACCCAATGATTTAAGTCCTAATCCTAGATTAATTAGACACTTAATTGACATTACTGGGATTATATATAAATATATATATAATACTTTAGAAATCCCAAATCAACAAACATTTCAAATTTCCTATTCTCGAAAACTCTTCATCTTCCGTCGACAGACAGCGTCAACGCAGCCATCGTCCCGCACTCCGTCCATCGCCGCCGACAGCATCCATGGCGCACAGTTCGAAGATAGGAATCGGCAGTGAACTAGTCGTCAAAGGAATTGCAGACATTTCAGATGATTTTCAGAACTTGCTTCTTCTCCTGGACACGACAGAACTGATGTTTGTTCTATCAGAACCCTACATGATTGTTTTTCCAGAAGTCGAAGAATTCTTCAGAAATGCAAAGGTTAGGAGGAATGGTAAGATTTTGAAAAATACAGTGAAAGGGATCAAAATCAAGTTAGATAAAAACAAAGTTTCAAAGCTTCTGAAGATGCCCATTGTGGAAGAAGAAGATGACCTAACTCTAGAAGATTATGACAGGACTTACTCCTTCTGTGGAGTTTCTGAGGAATTCTACTCCTTAAGGAGACATCTTTTCAATGATGAAGGAAAACTTCTGGCAGAC
>CM077095.1:65029352-65079487 GCA_039513925.1 Platanthera zijinensis | reverse complement strand
TTTGCCCCTATGCAATTTTTGCAGGATTGTGCTACACCTTTTTTCATGAGTCGGCTGATGATGCCGTAGTTATGGATGATTCGGTGCTGAGGTTGATCCGAAGTGGGATGAGGATTCTACTATCTCTGATGGAGAATGTGGATATTCTGAAAACTTTTTTGCACCCAGGTGGGATGAGGAATATCTTCTTTCTGATACAGAGGTTTGCCCCTCTTTATTAAACGTGGTCGTTCCCCTTACCACCACGGACCTCGAGTTGTCGGAGTCCCGCGATACGACTCATATGATACTGATGATGATGAGCTATGCGTGGATCTTGTTGAGAGTGATACCGGGATCACTCTCCCTTTTTTCCATTATTTTAGTCCTTCTTCTCCTTTATTTCTTCATCCCCTTTCTATATCTGAGCCTGTGCAGGATGAGTCTCCATGGGTACAGTGGGATGATGATGAGCCTGGTGCCCATGTCGTCGCCATCTCTTCCTGCATACCTGTGGTGGACGATACCTTGCTGGGCAAAGATTTATTTTATGGTGAGATGAGCGAGGACCAGGACTCCTCCTCATCTTACTTCCTATTCCCTTTACCTGAGATTCTCAGGTATTATTATATAGGTAGAGGGGCAACTGCTCTTTCACCGTATCGGTACTTGTTACCGCAGCGAATATTAGAACAGTTACTGGGCATTTCTTATTTCATAGGCTCATTAGCTAGAACTGTATAGAATTTAATAAGTCTTGCTGGGATGACAGTAATCCCAGTATTTATCTAGGAGTAGGAATAGTTGTAATTTATCTGTTATGTTAGTTTCTATTTTGCTTTTTTCTATTTTGTTTTTGCCATGTTTGCAAAATTTTGTCGTTTGATCTTATTTCGGGGTAATGGTTTGTGCACCCTGGATGTTCTTTTGTTCCTTTTGTCATGTAATTTTTTGTCGTTCGTTTAGGAGACGAATTTTCGGAGAAAATGGAGCGCATTGAGCTATTTGGCGAAAACGCACGGTCCGCGCCCGTGCGTGATATTATCGCACGATCGTGCGTTTTATTTTTATAAAACGCCTGACCGCTCGGTAAATCGCACGCTGGCCCTAATTCGTCGTGCATTTTTGCGATGGCTTGTGCTGCTCCTTCTTCTCCGGCAATTCCCTCTGCCTTCTTCTCCACCTTCCCTTCGCTTCTCCTCCTCATTTCGCTCTTCTTCCTCTCCATGGGGTTGAAGAAGCTGATTAGCCGAAAATTTGGCTGTAGTGGAGCCTCTTCTTCCTCCACTCAAACTTCGGTTCCAGAAGAGAGAGAGGATTCTCCGGAGGCTGTTGCTGATGATGAAGATGCAGAGAGGATGCTTCGATTTGGGCATCCCAAGTTAATTATAAGGTTTGATCTGCTATCGCAAAAACCATTTTTGGATTACCGCTATGTTTCGTACTCGGAGCTTGCGGACGTTGGGCTAAAGCTTGAAGTGGACCGATTACTCGACGTTTGTTCATGGAGCAGTCTCTTTGCGATTCAGGAGACTGGGTTCCGTGAACTAACTCTTGAGTTTCTAACCACTTTTTGTGTTTTATACCGGCGTGACGCAGTTACTAGAGAGTATACTTATACAACCCCGTGTTCGCCGAGGGGACTCAGGCAGCCAAGCGGGCCGCCCCGACCCGCGCATCGAAGGGTTGCCCAAGTGAGTTAGCCTGGCTCGCACCCTCCTAGGCGGGTCAGCTCACGCCCTCCTAGGTGGGTCGGCTCGCGACATCCTAGGCGGGCCACCCTCTTGCCCGCGCCCTCCCAGCGAGCCAGCCTGGCCCGCACCCTCCTAGGCGGGTCGACTCGCGCCCTCCTAGGCGGGCCAGCCCCACCCGCCTCTCCTAGGTGGGTCGGCTCGCACCCTCCTAGGCGGGCCAACCCCGCCCGCCTCCTAGGCGAGTCGGTCTGTGCCCTCCCGGCGAGCCGGCCCGGTCCGCTCCTTGCGCCGAGGGGAAGCATTGAAGGGCTACTCGCTCGATCCCCAGTGGGGGGGATTCCTCACTGTTTTGCCCCATTGACCTGCCCCTACCAGTCAAAACAGCGGGGTCTCGCTGTTGGCAGACCCAGGTGGGTTGCATATAGCTTTTCAAAACAGCGGAGTTTGGCTGTTGGCAGGCCAGCCCGAGGAACTTTCAGTAATTTCAAGACAGTGGAGGTTAGTTATTCATAGAACACCTTCAAAATCCTATAAATAGGACCCAATGGGTACCTCAGAAAGGCATGCTTACTTATCCCCCAGTTCTCTAGTGCCTTCTGAGGTACCTTATCCCGGCATTTGGCTAAGGAGGGGAAGCGCTCAGTGATCTTCCGGGTGTGTGGTGATACTTCCGTGCCGGGCCCTTGGTCGAGTCCTTTACTCTATTTTCCTCATTATTTTCTTGCAGGAGCGAAGTAGGTGCACGACCACCCCTTCCCCAAGGGTGAACTCCATAAGAGGCCGGTTCTTGGTTTCAATATTTTGGTGCGGTGAGCGTGGACTAGTGGTCAGCAAAGAAAACCTTCAGCGAGCTCGATGACGGGAGGAGAAGGGCAAGGATCGGACAGGACCGACTCGACACCCCTCCCCCTCTCGCCACCATGCGGATGCTTGAGGAGTTCAAGCAGGAAGTACTCGGCATGGTCCGATTCGCACTCGGCGTGCGGGCCGAGAGCTCGACTCCGGTGATTCCGGTTCTCGTGGACCCGGCGCTCGGAGAAGTCGCTCCCGCCAGGCGAGCGGGGAAGGAAGTGGCCGATGAAGTTCGGGGCGCCGAGCTCCCGGGGTGAGTACTCTTCCCAGGTTTTGGAAGCGGTGGTCGAATTGGCGAGTTGGGGGCGTGAGACCCTCCCGCTCGGCAAATAGGGGGAGAGAGCCCCTTCAGCGAGTTGGTCTCCTCTGCACCAGTCCTAGATGGGTTTAGGGAGCCCAAGATGTCCTACTACACCAGGAGGGGCGACCCGGTCCAGCACATCCAGTGGTTTGAGGATGTGGTCTCGATCCGGTAGATGTCGGATGGCTTCAAATGCAGGCTCTTCGCCATCACTCTGAAAGAGAAGGCCAGGGAGTGGTTCCACCAGCTGCTAGCCGGTTCCATCTACTGTTTCGAGGACCTCCGCCGGGGTTTCATGCTGAGGTTCACAACCTCGAAGAAGAGGAAGAGGGAGTCGGAGTCCCTGTTCCGCATCAAGCAGGGGTGAACGAGACCCTGGGGAGCTACGTCGATCGCTTCCAGGAGGAGGTCACCCAAGTTCAGGAGATGTCGGGCCACACTCTGATGATGGCCTTCACCCTAGGGCTGCAGTAGGGTTTCTTCTGAATGGAGTTGAAGAGGACTCCCCCCCCCTCTCCTACGAGGAGTTGATGGAGCGGGCGGCGAGAGAAGTCGACGGGGAGGTGTCGAACCCAGAGTTTGCCCGGAGGTTAGCCAGGTGGGCTACGGAGGAAGAGAGACCCAAAGGGGGAAAAGGGCAGGAGGAAAGAAGAGCTGAGCCTCGGCAGAGGGAGCAGCCACAGCAGTAGCCCAGGTGGGGGTGTCAGGAGCCGAATCATCAACTGGGGTGGAGGCCCGAATAGCAAAAGCAGGGGGCGAGGAGAGGGTTCCGCAGAAGGGACTATCGCTAGGGAGGCCAGGGCCAGTTCTACCCTCCAGGTGGGAGACAGGGGAAGAGGCCCCCCTCCCCAATCAAGAGGAAGCTATGGTTGTAGCCATGGGGGAAAGGAGAAGAGAAGCGCAGAAGAGAAGAAGGGAGGTTCGGGTGGAGTTACCCTACTGTGACTTCCATCAGAAGGAGGTGCACGCCACGGCCACGTGCCCGGAATTCCTCGAGATGAGGGGAAATAGGGAGCAGTAGCAGCGAGACCGCCAAGGGGTGTAGATTGAGGAGGTCCTGCCTCGGGCAGAGGACAGGTGCGAAGACCGGGAAGATGTGGGGACCCGAGGAGGGATCGGAGCGATCCATGGAGGGGCGGGGATTGAGGCTTCCCGAAAGGCGAGCCTCCATAAGATGTACCGGCAGAGCGTCAGCTCCACATCCCAGACCCCGCCCCCCGAAGAAAGAATCACCTTCACGGTCAAGGACATGCCGGGTCACGAGGACCCCTTTTGCAATGCGCTGGTCATCCAAATGGCCATCAAAGATTTCACTGTCACTCGGATCCTCATCGACAACGGAAGCTCAGTCAACGTCATCTTCAAGAAGGCATTTGACACGATGAAGGTGGAGGCCCGGAGGGTGTTGGCCTCAGATGGGCCCCTGTTCGGCTTCTCGGGGGAGAGGAAGGAGGTCGAAGGAGGGGTAGGACTCCACGTCTCCCTGGGAAGGCAATCCCGCAATTTCAAGTTCGTCATTATGGACGCTCCCAGCAACTACAGTGCCATCTTTGGGAGGCCCCTCATAAGCGCCTTCCGCTGTGTCCCCTCCTCCTTCCACCAATGTCTGAAGTTCAACGTCGAGGGGGTCCAGGTCAGGGTCCGCAGTGACCCTATGATGGCAAGGGAGTGCTATATCACCGCCGTCAACTCCATCTCATGGCAGGAGGGTACTGAAGAGATGGAGCGAAGGATGGAGGAGACAAAGCAGGGGGTTGGTCCGGAGGAGATGGAGGTGGAGGAGAGCTGCGCCCAGAAAGAGAAAGTGAAGGAAGCTCAAGAGCCAGCCGAGGCAATGGCCGTGGAAGAAGCCAAGGCAGAGACCCTCGCCCCAGGAGGAGGGGTTGCTGAAGAATGGGGGGAGCAGTCTCGTCTGGAGGCGGCCGAAGAGGTAGTGGAGATGGAGGTTCTCACCCTCGGAGGCAAGGTAGAGAAGGTTCGCGTCAGCGGGGGGCTGACCCCGGATACCCAAGGCAAGATGCTGGAGTGCATCCAGAAGAATGTGGGCATCTTCTCCTGGAGCGCTGCAGAGATGCCCGGGATCGACGCCAACGTGGCCTGCCATCGCCTCAACCTGGATCCGGAGGATCGCCCGTCCAGCAAAAGAAGAGGCCTATTACGGACAGGTTGGCTGAGTCGATTCAAGAGGAGGTGGCCAAGCTCCTTAAGGCCAATTTTGTATCCGAGATCCAATACCCTGGCTGGGTCTCCAATATTGTAATGGTTAAAAAAGGAGATGGCCGGTGGCGTATGTGTGTTGATTTTTCGCTTCTTAATAAATCATGCCCTAAGGATTGTTACCCCTGGCCTCGGATCGACGCACTGGTTGACTCAACCGTCGGTTTCCCCGTAATGAGTTTCCTAGATGCATTTTAAGGTTATCACCAGATCAGGATGCACCCTCCCGACATCTAAGATGTCTCCTTCATCACCGGGATTGATGCTACTGTTATAAAATGATGCCCTTCGGGCTAAAGAACGCAGGGGCGACTTATCAAAAAATGATGGACAGGGTCTTTCAAGAGCAGAGGGGAAGGAACTTAGAAGTGTATGTTGACAACCTCATGATCAAGAGTCGAGACGATGACTCTCACCTCCAGGATCTAGAGGAAACCTTCGCCACCCTGCGTGAGTACAAAATGAGGCTGAATCCCTTGAAGTGCATCTTTGGGGCAAGCAAGGGCAAATTTCTGGGCAACCTCCTCACCCCCGCTGGGGTAGAACCCAATCCCGACAAGGTCCAGGCGATTATGGAGTTGGGGTCGCCTCGGGATGCAAAGGAGGTGCAGCGATTGATGGGGAAGCTTGCAGGGTTGAGCAGGTTCCTCTCCCGGGCCGGGGAGAAGTGCTCTCCCTTCTTCAAGACCTTGAGAGGAGGCCGGAAGTTCAAATGGACCTCGGAGTGCGAGGAGGCGTTCCAGGCCTTGAAGAGGCAGTTGAAACAGTCCCCATTGCTCCAGGGGCCAAAGGATGGGGAGGACTTATTCTTGTACTTGGGGGCCGGGGCGGAGGCCCTGAGCTCTGTTTTAGTTCGGAAAGAGGGAAAGAAGCAGCTCCCGATTTATTATGTAAGTAGGGTGTTGAGGAAGGCCGAGCTCCGCTATCCTATTCTGGAAAAGCTGGCCTTTGCTCTAATCATCTCGGCCCGGAGGCTCCGGCCTTACTTCCAGGCACACTCGATCCGAGTGGTGACTGACCACCCCCTCTGTAACATCTTCGAGGGGGTGGAGCATTCAGGCAGATTGGCTAAGTGGTCGGGGGAATTGAGCGAGTTCGACATCTCCTTCCTTTCCCGCCTCTCCATCAAGGCCCAAGTTATGGCCGACTTCTTGGCAGATTATGTGATCTAAGTGGCAGAGGAAGAACTCACTCGCCCGATTCCTTGGAAGGTCATGGTGGACGGTGCCTCGGGGAGGCATTCCCTTGGGGCGGGGATCATCTTGGAAAGCCCCCAGGGAACGAGGATCGAGCAGACAGTGGTGATACACTTCCCCATCACCAACAATCAGGCTGAGTACGAAGCCGTGATTGCGGGTATGCGTCTGGCAAGAGAACAAGGCGTGCATGATGTGGAGGTCCTCACTGACTCCATGGTGGTGGCTTCTCAAGTAAACGGGGAGTTTGAGGTCAGAGAGCCGACTCTGCAACTCTATCTTGCAAAAGTAAAGGGATTCATCGGCACCTTCCAGACTTTCTCCATTTGAAAAGTGCCCAGGGAAGAGAGCGAGCAGGTGGATCAGCTGGCAAAGCATGGCCCCGGGTGGGGGTACCCTCACGGATCTCTTCCGTCCGTCCATTGAAGAGGGGGAACTGATGGAGGTGGAACAACACCTCTCGTGGATGGATCCCTTCTCAACGTACTTGTCCACGGGGGAGTATCCTGAGGGGATGGACATGAATAAGCTCCGGTACAAGTCGGCATATTATATCATACGAGACGTCCAGCTATACCGAAAGACCCTCTCCGGGATGTTGGCACGCTGTGTTTTCGAGAGGGAGGTCCCGAGGGTCTTGGAAGAAATTCACTCCGGGAAGTGCAGAAGCAATTCCGGGAGTCGAACCTTGGAGGGTCGTATCATCAGGCAGGGATATTTTTGGCCGACCTTGAGCCGAGATGCGGCGAAGTTCACGAAGGAGTGTCATAAGTGCCAACTGTTCGCCCCCTCCAACTACAGCCAGCCCAACGCCTCAGGAGTATCACAGCCCCCTAGCCATTCGCAATCTGGGGAATGGACTTGGTTGGGCCTGTTGGGTACATTGGAAAATGTGTACCTGATTTGAAGAAGCCTAACTTAGCTTAAAGATATACATCAAGTTGTATTTGATGTTATTTTAAGTTGATATATGCAGGTGAAGAAGTATTAAAGAATACAGGAAATTATTCTAAGTCCATATGTCGACATCTGAAGAAATTGTGTCGACACTTCAGAATAATTGTGTCGACACTTGAAGGAAGCTGTGTCGACACAGAGAAAGATAGTCGACCACATTTGTGTCGACACTGGGAAGCAGTGTCGACTCACAGAAAGATAGTCGACCACATTTGTGTCGACACTGGGAAGCAGTGTCGACTAACTGAAAGATAGTCGATCTCAACTTTGTCGACATTGGGAGGATGTGTCGACACATTGAGATAGAGTCGACACACATTGGCAGAAGTCAACAATACTTGTGTCGACACCAGAAGACTGAGTCGACACATATTGGCAGGATTGATATTTGCTGAGTCGACACCTGAAGGCAGAGTCGACACATATTGAGTTCTGAATCTACAACAACTGTGTCGACACACAGGACTTGTGTCGACACACTGCAAAGTCAAGACCAAGTTATTTTCTGAAGAAAGATGAAGTGTTGAGTCGACACAAATTCTCTGTGTCGACTTATTCTCAAGATGAAGTTCTGAAGAAGCTGTGTCGACTTAAAGGAAATCTTGTCGACATCATCAAAGGCTGTGTCGACACCAAAGTTACTTGTGTCGACACATATAGACAGTTGGTCTCGACACTTCCTGACAGTCTGTCTCAACACTTTACTGACTAAGACTAAGGCACAGGATCTGTTTGAAGACTTGACAGTTGTGGGTTGCAGCCAGTTAACTGATGTTGTCAGACTCGTCAGAAGACAGTTATAAACCGGATCAGCCGGTTGCCATAAAGAAGGTCTATAAATAGACAGATTCAGAGAGAAGTAATAAGAGATTGAATTTTGGGAATCAATTTGAGAAATCAAATCAAGAAGGAGTAATACTCAAAAGAAGATCTTCATCAGAAGATCTAAGAAGACGATCTCAGGATCGATCTAAGAAGAGTTCTATCAAGAATTTAGAAGTGTCATCAAAGGTGTTGGATAGAGAGAGATTCAGCCATTTGAAGAAGAAGAAGGAAGCCATCACTGGTTTCTCAAGAAGCTGTTTGGGAAATCAACTCAGCTAAGTTTAGATTCAAGAAGCTTTGAAGAAAGCTCAGATTCAGTTGATTTCATTCTTCAGCTGATCAAGAACTGCCTTGTCCTTCTCTCTCTCATCAAGGGCAAGTTAATACAAACTTCTTTTCTAATTTCTGTAGGATCTGTCAATACAGATCTGAGTTGTAAGCCTATGTTATAAATGCTGAGTGTAGGAGAGTTGATCTCTGAGTGGTAGGGTTGTTTGCCTGAGTGTAGGAGAAGGTTCTTCTCTGAGTTGTAGGCCTTGTGATAAGGCTGAGGTAGGGCTGTTGAGCCTGAGTTGTAGGAACCTTTTCAGGTTCTGAGCTGTAGGATCTGTGGATCTGAGTAAAGAGAAAGTTTGGCCGAATCTAGCATACTGCTAGATAGGTGAAGGGGGAAAGTGGACGTACCCAATCCTTGGGGAACCACTATAAAACTGTGTGCAATCTGTGTTGTATGATTTTCTATGATTCCTGTGCTGAGTGTATTAATTCTGTAATTGAATTCTGCCTAAAAGTGTAAACAAGCATAAGAACCTATTCACCCCCCCCCCTCTAGGTGTTTAGGTTGTCTTGAAAGTAAAACCATCAAGTGGTATCAGAGGGAGGTTCCTCAAAAAGGACTTAACAGTCTGAGGTAGATCTGAAATGCAGAATCAAGATTCAAGAAGATTGGTTCTGGAGAAAATCACAAGGAGTTAGGGTCAATGAAGTTACCCATCTGCAGGAAGGAAATCTTTGGAATTTGGAAAGAAAGAGTAAGATTATTCATGGAAACATCTGACCCAAGAATATACATCACAGTTCAGGAAGGACCCTTCATTCCAATAAAGGTATCAGTTCTTGATGCTAATATTCAAACTCCAAAGAGTTATTCTGAAATGACCAAGGATGAAATCATTTTGGCAACCATGGACAAGAGAGCTCAGAATATTATTGTAAGTGCCATAGATGATTCTACATTTCAAAATCTGATTCACTGCAAGACCTCCAAAGAAATGTGGGACACCTTGATTATCTACATGGAGGGATCTGAAGAAGTAAGACAGGATAGGAAGTCTATGCTCAACCAGGAATATGAAAGTTTTAGACAAGGAAAAACTGATAGCATAATTGAATGCTATAAGAAATTCTATAGAATTGTGAATGAGTTAATGTCCTATGGAAGAGTCTTCAGTACCTATGAACTGAATGACAAATTCTTAAGATCCTTGACAAAGGATTGGGACACAAAGATCTGTGCCATAAGAGAAGTGGCGAAACTGGCAGAGATTTCTCCTCCAACCTTATTTGGAAAGTTGCTATCCTATGAAATGCAACTTATGGTGAGGAAGGAGGAGGAAAAGAATTCAAAAGGAGAGCATAGAGAGAAGACAGTGGCCTTCAAGGCAGAAGCCACTAGAAAGAATAGGAGGATATCATCATCTCCTCCTAAGGAAGTTGAAGAAGTTAGTTCTGAAAATTCAGAGAATCAGGGTTCAGAAAGTTGTGAGTCAGATGCAGATTTTGTTGCATTTACAAGGCAATTCCAAAGATTCTTAAAGAAGAAGCAGTGGAGGTCTATGCCTTCCTCATCCCAGCAAGTTGATGACTATTATCAGAAGAAAAAGTCATCAAGGAAAGAGAAGAGCAGAACAAAGCTCAGCAAGGCCACTACTTCAAAGATTGTCTGTTATTGTTGCAATAGGCCTGGACATGTAGTGGCTGACTGTCCTGATAAGAGAAAGGAGTCATCAGACAAGAAGAAGACTTATCAAAAGGGCAAGAAGGAAAAATCCTTTGTTGCAAAGAAGGAAAAGAGCCTAACAGATCAATCAACTTCAGAATCAGAATCTGAAGCTGAAGCATATATTGGACTGTATGCTGCTACTGAAGAAGAGGAGTTCATGCAATTGCTAGACTCCATCTATGAACAAGAGGATCATCAGTGCATGGGACTGATGGTAGGAGTAGAAGAAGACATGTGCCAGAATTAGTCTGGTCCTAGTAAGGTACTATGTCCTTCAATAAAATCTGTTTGTAGTACAAGTGCAGAATCAGCTACATCTGCATCAAGTGATGTAGATGCATTTGAATCTGAAGGAGATGTCTATCAATTGATAGATAAGTATGGGGACTTGTTGCAGGCCCTTAAGAAAAGCAAGAACCTGGTTAAATCTCAGGCTCAGGAAATTGCTGATCTAAGGGTAGCTGCAACTGAGTTAGAGAAAGTAATTGATCAGAAGTTAAATGAAATTGCCAAGCTGAAGAATATAACTATTATTCAGATGGGCACAATTAATTATACCAATGATCAAGTGAAGAGTCTGGAGGCCAGACCAAGAATAGAAAAAGATTTAGTGGCTAGTTACTCTAAGCCAAAGTCTGTCTTACCCTTGATAGATGAATTTGTGACTCAAAAGGGTAAGGCAGGATTAGGATTCAAAGGTAACCCCAGGGCAGCCCAATTCAAGAGGAAAGGCAAAGCTCCTGTCAAGCCACTAAACCTTTCAGTTCCTATTAAGTTTAGAAAGGTGCAAGTGCCTTCTAACCAATATGATCATGAAAATATTCATGGTCATTTTAAGACTAATGTTCTGATTAACAAGGGTGTAAATGCCAACAGGTCTATCCATGTTCATAAACCCAATGGTTGTAAGAAATCAGTGGGTGAAGCTGCTGCAGCACCAGCAATGGACAGAAATTCCTCTATCAAGGGTGTATCTAGATCTAGATACAATAAGTTTGAATGTTGGTGTTGTGGCAAGAGAGGCCATTTTGCATTAGACTGCTGGCATAACACAAGTGTTAGAAAGAACAATAGTCTACCTGTTAGAAGAGATAATGGTAGCTTTGTTAATGCTAACCTGAACCAAGGACCCAAGACTTTCTTGGGTTCTAAGGGTAAGTAAATCTGTGTTGCAGGAAAGTCCAAGTGACCATGCCCCTATTTGGTACTTGGACAGTGGTTGTTCCAGGCACATGACTGGGACAAAGGGGCTGCTGAAGGAGTATACATCTGTCAAAGATGGACCTAAAGTGATCTTTGGTGGATCTGAAAAAGGAATCATCAAAGGGTTTGGTAACATTTCTTCTAACCTAATTACTATCACCCAAGTGGCTTATGTAAAAGGTTTGAAACACAATCTAATAAGCATAAGCCAGCTGAGTGATTTAGGATATGTCATTTCATTTGTTAAGGATGGATGTCATATCAAAAGGTCAAGTGATCAAGAGATCATATTGACTGGGTATAGGAAGAGAAATGTATATTGTCTTAATTTTGTATGTTAGAATAAGGCTTCTCCCATCTGTCTTGTAGCTGATGACAATGCTTCTCATTGTGTTAAGTGGCACAAGAGATTGGCTCATCTTAACTACAAGACAATTGACCAACTCTTTAGCAAAGAGTTAGTGAGGAATGGTCCTCAAGTTAAGTGTATAAAGGAAGGAATATGCTCAGCTTGTCAAAAGGGCAAGCAGACAAAATCCTCCTTTCATAGCCTTGAAAACAAGGATTCTGTGAGGTGCTTATACCTCTTGCATATGGATCTTTTTGGTCCTATGCCAGTTCATAGTCTAGGTAGGAAGGTCTACACTTTTGTGGTTGTAGATGACTATTCTAGATTTACATGGGTGTTCTTTCTGAGACAGAAATCAGAAACCCCAAGTGTCTTACTCAATTTTATGAAGCAAATTCAGAATGAACTGAAAAGTATAGTGGTCAAACTTAGAAGTGACCATGGTACTGAGTTTCAATCTGAAATCATGACAAAGTTATGTGAAGACTTTGGGATTTTCCAAGAGTTCTTCTCACCTAGAACACCACAGCAAAATGGCATTGCTGAAAGAAAGAATAGAACATTAATTGAAGCTGGTAGAACACTATTGAGTGACACCTATCTTCCAGAATATTTCTGGGCTGAGGCAGTAAACACTGCTTGTCATGTAATCAATAGGGCTTCTATCACCAAAAGCCACAAAATAACTCCCTATGAGATTATGAAAGGCAGAAAACCAAATCTATCCTACTTTAGGATCTTTGGTTGCAAGTGTTATATACTTAACAATGGCAAGTCATATTTGACTAAGTTTGCTGCCAAATCCCAGGATGGGATATTTGTTGGGTACAGCACAAATAGTAAGGCCTATAGAGTCTTCAACTTGACTACTCAAGTTGTAGAGGAGTCTGTTCATGTTGTATTTGATGAAACAAGATTAATCAACTATGAGTTGTCTTGTAGATCAAATGATTCAACAGGTATAAGCAAAAGTATAGACAAACTCTCCATTGCTGAAGCAACAAAGGAAGATGAAGCATTAGAAAATGAAGGCTATTGTCCAGGGGGAGTACAAGACTCAATAGGAGCTGATGAAAACCAAGAGGTTCAGCATGAAGAAGGAGATGGAGATGTTCAATAAGAAAGGAATCTACCTCCAGCTACAAGACATTTAAGAGATCATCCAGCTGATCAGATTATAGGTGATCCAAGACAGGGAGTGCAGACTAGAAGCAGAAATCAAAGCACAGACCTGCATTCAAGTTTCCTGTCTCAAATGGAGCCTAAGAAGTTTGAAGAAGCCATCCAAGACCAGCACTGGACTGATGCTATGCAAGAGGAGCTGAATCAATTCAGAAGGTGCAATGTCTGGGAGCTTGTTCCTAAACCAAGAGGCCACAACATAATTGGCACAAAGTGGATTTATAGGAACAAATTGGATGAGAGTGGAATAATAGTGAAGAATAAAGCAAGATTGGTTGCAAAAGGATACAGGCAGGAAGAAGGGATTGACTTTGATCAAACTTTTGCACCAGTAGCAAGGTTGGAGGCAATCAGAATGTTCCTTGCCTATGCAGCCTATCAAGACTTCAAAGTGTACTAGATGGATGTGAAATCAGCATTCCTGAATGGTGAATTAAAAGAGGAAGTCTATGTAGAGCAGCCATCAGGTTTTGTAGATCCTCTTAAACCTGATTATGTCTATAAGCTTAGAAAAGCTTTGTATGGGTTAAAGCAAGCCCCAAGGGCTTGGTATGAAACCCTGTCTACTTTCCTTATTGAGAATAAATTCTCAAGAGAAAAAATAGACAAAACTCTATTCCTTAGGGAATCCAAAGGTAAGATCATCTTAGTTCAGATCTATGTTGATGACATAATCTTTGGATCTACTGAAAACAACGTTTGTAAAAAGTTTGCCAAATTTATGCAAGGGAAGTTTGAGATGAGCAGTATGGTGGAACTTAAGTTCTTCTTGGGACTCCAAGTAAGACAGATTGATGATGGCCTATCCATATCCCAGTCTAAGTTCACCAAAGAATTAATTAAGAAGTATGGGATGGAGTCATCCTCCACTATGAGAACTCCTATGGGAACAAGTATGCCTATATGCAAAGATGATGTAGGTAAACCTGTTGATTAATCTTTGTATAGAGGAATAGTTGGCTCACTACTATATCTCTATGCTAGTAGACCAGATATTATGTATGCTACATGTGTCTGTGCTAGGTACCAAGCCTGCCCTAAAGAATCTCATTATATTGCAGTCAAAAGGATTCTGAGATATCTTAAGGGCACACCTAATCTAGGCCTTTGGTACCCTAGGAATAGAGATTTTCTACTAACAGGTTATTCAGATGCAGACTTTGCAGGCTGTAGAGAGGATAGAAAGAGTACAACAGGTACTTGTCAATTCTTGGGAGGAAGATTGATATCTTGGAGTAGTAAGAAGCAGACCAGTGTGGCTATATCCACAGCTGAGTCAGAATATGTTGCTGCTGGCAGCTGCTGTGCACAACTATTGTGGATACAGCATCAGCTAAAAGATTATGGTATTCAAGTAAGTAGAACACCTCTTTTGTGTGATTCTAAGAGTGCAATTTCTATTGCTAATAATCCTGTTTCTCATAGTAGAACTAAGCATATAGAAATTAAATACCATTTTCTTAGAAAACATGTAGAAAGAGAAGACATCACTTTGGAATTTATTAAAACAGATTATCAAATAGCAGATGTATTTACTAAGCCACTGGATGAAACAAAATTCAATAAATTTAAAATTGAATTAGGCATGCTGACCATTGATTAGTTTATCAACAAACTTACAAGTAACATATTAGATTATCAAGTGGTCTCAAGTGGTATTGACAAAAACAGAAATTGGTTAAGTAAAATAGTGTCGACACATTCAGTGATAATGTGTCGACTCAGTGAAGTCATGACGACTAGTCAAAGAATATGTGTCGACACAGAGAATTTGTGTCGACACTTAAGAATCAAATAGTCGACTCATCCAGGAATGTAGTGTCGACTTCACCAGAATAGTGGTGTCGACACTTACAGATTTTGTGTCGACACTTATCCTAAGAGTCGACACAGAAGTTCTGATGCTCTACTATGTCTCTCAGGTGTCGACATATCCACAATTGGTGTCGACACATAGTAGACAGATTTGTTGTCGAGACAATAGAAGTTTGTGTCGACACATTCCATCTGTGTCGACACATATAGACTATTTTTGCCCGCCTTTTGATCTTCTTTCAATAGAAGGTATAAATAGGTCAAGAACTTATTCTGTCGACACGCTTATAAGATTTTCGAGACTGAAACCCTGTGTTAACATTCTCTCTCTCTCTTCTCTCAAGCTTTCTCATCTGATCAATGGCGCCAAAGGTTGCAGATAACGTCAATGAAGGATATGAGTTGGTGCACAATGGCTTTGTGGATGCCCCGACAGATGTTCAAAGGATTGTCAATCTAATTTCTGAGTCTGGATTAGAGTTTCTAGTTTCTGAACCGACAAAGATCTGGAAGAAGGAGGTGATTGAATTCTTTACCTCTGCATCAGTGGATTCAGATGGTCTCAAGACCAAAGCCACAGTTCATGGGTCAAAGGTGAAAATTACCCCAAGAAGTTTAAGAAAGATTCTCCAATTACCTATCATTGAGAATGAAGAAGAAGTCCCTGCTTCTAAGTCAAGAGAGGCTCTCCAATGGTGTAGATTGGATCCAACCCTGAAGATTGGAGCTGCTTTCAACAGAAAAGGGATGAATCAACAAGGAAAATTTTTGTCTGAAGTGGTTGGCAAGGTGATTCTGTGCAAACCAGGTGGACATGATAGGATTTCAGCCTATATGTTCAGCCTAATGACCAGAATTGTGTTTACAATTCCAACTGATTGGTCAGCTGTAATATTTGATAAAATCAAGGAAGGAATCAAGAAGCCAAATCTGGCTAGAATTATGAGTTTATACCTGATTGGAGTGATCCCTGAGGTTATACAACAACTGCCTGGGACAAAGATTAATCACATGAGGAAAATGGATAAAAGATTATTTTCAAGGTGGGATAGGGTGCTGTCTAAAGATGTGCCTGATGAGAGCAGGCAGGACACCCCTGTGAGATCCCCTGCACATGATCTAAGCACTGCCCAGCATCAAGAAGAGCAAGTGAGAAAGCAGGTTGAAGATCAGCCTGAGTCTGTTCAAGCTCACACTCCTGCCCAGAATGTATCTACTTCTGAACAGGTAAAGGGAGAGCAAGTGAGTTTTTTCTGCCAAGGTCATTCCTAATATTTTTACTCCTGCACAGGTACAGGGGGAGCAAGTGCATTCTCCTACCCAGGAAATTCGACATACTGAACAAGTGCAGGAGGTGCAAATGTCTGACCATGTGCAAGAGGAAGACCAAATTGATCTATCAAAAGATTTGAATATTGCAGATCTGGATGATTCAACATCTGTTCCAGCTTAGAAGGAATACACTCTAGATGAGTTATTTCCAAATGTTGAAATTGCTACTGATATAGTAGAGGAGGAGCAAGATATTGAGAAGGTACTAGACATGGAGATAGAGCAAGAAATAGAGAAAGAGCAAGAAATTGAGGAGGAGCAAGAAGTTGAGAGGGAGCCTGTGCATGTTGAGGCTGAACAACAAGGCACTGAGACAGATATTCCTCTTCTTTCTCCTGACAGAGTTCAAATTGACAGTTCATCTGATTTTGAGAATGAAGAAGCCAGACTGGCTAAGAAGAAAAAGCTCATGGTCTTTAAGAGAAGGAGCAAAAGCTATAAGCAGACTCTACAGACTACAACTCTCCAATCTCCTTCTGAATTCAATTATAACAAGTTTATGGTAGATTTGCAAGTTAAGTTAGATGACCACAGGTTGGCTGTTGAGAAGTATGTTGATGAGAGCAATAAATCCCTTCAATTTGACTTGGCTCAAGATATTAAATCTATTAGATTTGAAGTAAATATGAATAAGAAGGAGATGACAGATTGCTTCCATAAGGGAGGTAATGCTGTGGTGTTTTTGGCTAAACAACAGCAGTCTATCATCCCTAAAGTGGATGATATTGTTTTAAAGCAAGGTTATGTTTTGGAGAATCAGCTGAAGATGAATGATAATTTGGCTGAATCTCACCAAGAAATTATTGATGAGTTGAAAAAGACTACTATAGGGCTGACTGAAGCAAGAGCAAAGGAGACGGAAGAGTTTGATAAGAAACTTCAAGATGCCATTGAATCAGTTAAAACTGCTATCACCACATCTCAAAAGGATATATCTGACAAGCTTCAAAGTTTGAAACCCTATTTTAAAGAGGGTGTGAATTATCTGGATGGCCAGATCAGATTTTAGAAGGAAGATCTAAGAGATCATATTACCAGAGAAGTCATAAAGGGGAGAGGTTGTTAGTTCATGCTGGCTCAGAGCACACCAAATGGGTGACAAATAGTATTCGAGCCACATTGGGATATCCACCTTTGTGTGATGATGCTATGGTGGCTGAGTCAGGAATTCAAACAGGTCTACTTGAAGGCAATCAACCTGAGATTGCCCAAGTCATTTACCCTCCTCTAGATTTTGATATGATTGATCAGCAAGTTCAGGATATGTATAGTCCTCCAAAGGAGGTTACCAAGGTTATTATTGAAAAAGTTGATAAGCCTGATGCCAACTTGAAAGAACAGCAAGATGCTCTACTATCCAAGAAAAGATTTAGAGAGCAGGCTGAACTTAAGCCAGATTTTGAGCAGTGGAGCCCTACTTCAAGAAATATTATACTAACTGCATGGAAGGCTGTAAAGGACCAAGAACATGAAAGAGGAAAGTGGTATAATGAAATGGAATGGCAAAAGTTTCAAGCTAGGCAGGAAGCCATAGTACAGTTCAGGAGAAAAGCCAAGATGGGAAGGCTGCCACCAGATGCTCAGGAGCCGAGCAAGTACTTTCCAAAGCCCTTTCATTACTTTGAAAGGCAAAGGCTCAAGGAAGAAGCACAGAAGAAAGCTGAGCTAAAAGGCAAGAAGCCAGCTGAAGTTGTTGAAGCTCCTGTGAAGGCTCAAATCCAATCAGGCAAAGGAATTGTCATAAAAGAGCCTGATCAGTCTTAGTTCTAAGTTCTTTCAAATGTGTTTTGTAATGTTTTGTTTAATCATTCAATGTAAACATCTGTAATCAAACATTACCAAGTTATAAACAAAATTTTGTTTGGAATCACATATTCATGTTCACTCTGTGATGAATTGTTAATATTTTGTTTATATTAAGTATTCCTGTAATATCATACATCATCATATTATTTTTTTATATAAATGGTGTATATCATTAACTAAAAGGGTTATGACTTCTCCAAATAGGGGGAGATTGTTGGGTACATTGGAAAATGTGTACCTGATTTGAAGAAGCCTAACTTAGCTTAATGATATACATCAAGGTGTATTTGATGTTGTTTTAAGTTGACATATGTAGGTGAAGAAGTATTAAAGAATACAGGAAATTATTCTAAGTCCATGTGTCGACATCTGAAGAAATTGTGTCGACACTTCAGAATAATTGTGTCGACACTTGAAGGAAGCTGTGTCGACACAGAGAAAGATAGTCGACCACATTTGTGTCAACACTGGGAAGCAGTGTCGACTCACAGAAAGATAGTCGACCACATTTGTGTCGACACTGGGAAGCAGTGTCGACTAACAGAAAGATAGTCGATCTCAACTTTGTCGACACTGGAGGATGTGTCGACACATTGAGACAGAGTCGACACACATTGGCAGAAGTCAACAATACTTGTGTCGACACCAGAAGACTGAGTCGACACATATTGGCAGGATTGACATTTGCTGAGTCGACACCTGAAGGCAGAGTCGACACATATTGAGTTCTGAATCTACAACAACTATGTCGACACACAGGACTTGTGTCGACACACTGCAAAGTCAAGACTAAGTTATTTTCTGAAGAAAGATGAAGTGTTGAGTCGACACAAATTCTCTGTCTCGACTCATTCTCAAGATGAAGTTCTGAAGAAGCTGTGTCGACTTAAAGGCAAACTTGTCGACATCATCAAAGGCTGTGTCGACACCAAAGTTACTTGTGTCGACACATATAGACAGTTGGTCTCAACACTTCCTGACAGTCTGTCTCAACACTTTGCTGACCAAGACTAAGGCACAGGATCTGTTTGAAGACTTGACAGCTGTGGGTTGCAGCCAGTTAACTGATGTTGTCAGACTCGTCAGAAGACAGTTATAAACCGGATCAGCCGGTTACCATTAAGAAGGTCTATAAATAGACAGATTCAGAGAGAAGTAATAAGAGATTGAATTTTGGCAATCAATTTGAGAAATAAAATCAAGAAGGAGTAATACTCAAAAGAAGATCTTTATCAGAAGATCTAAGAAGACGATCTCAGGATCGATCTAAGAAGAGTTCTATCAAGAATTCAGAAGTGTCATCAAAGGTGTTGGATAGAGAGAGATTCAGCCATTTGAAGAAGAAGAAGGAAGCCATCACTGGTTTCTCAAGAAGCTGTTTGGGAAATCAACTCAGCTAAGTTCAGATTCAAGAAGCTTTGAAGAAAGCTCAGATTCAGTTGATTTCATTCTTCAGCTGATCAAGAACTGCCTTGTCCTTCTCTCTCTCATCAAGGGCAAGTTAATACAAACTTCTTTTCTAATTTCTGTAGGATCTGTCAATACAGATCTGAGTTGTAAGCCTGTGTTATAAAGGCTGAGTGTAGGAGAGTTGATCTCTGAGTGGTAGGGCTGTTTGCCTGAGTGTAGGAGAAGGTTCTTCTCTGAGTTGTAGGCCTTGTGATAAGGCTGAGGTAGGGCTGTTGAGCCTGAGTTGTAGGAACCTTTTCAGGTTCTGAGCTGTAGGATCTGTGGATCTGAGTAAAGAGGAAGTTTGGCCGAATCTAGCATACTGCTAGATAGGTGAAGGGGGAAAGTGGACGTACCCAAACCTTGGGGAACCACTATAAAACTGTGTGCAATCTGTGTTGTATGATTTTCTATGATTCCTGTGCTGAGTGTATTAATTCTATAATTGAATTCTGCCTAAAAGTGTAAACAAGCATAAGAACCTATTCACCCCCCCCCCCTCTAGGTGTTTAGGTTGTCTTGAAAGTAAAACCATCAGGGCCCTTCCCCCACGCCAGCGGCCAGAGAAGGTTCCTTCTCATGATGATTGATTATTTCTCTAAGTGGTTGGAAGTTAAGGCATTGGCCAAGGTAACCTCCCAGATCATCAGGAACTTCGTATGGGGGGAGATTATTTGTCGTCACGGGTTTCCTCAGGCCATTGTCATGGACAATGGCCCTCAGTTCGCCAGCACCGAGTTCATTAGCTTCTGCAAACAGGTCGGCATCGATCTTAGGTTCGCCTCAGTTCATAACCCCAGGAGCAACGGGCAGGTGGAGGCGGCAAACAAGATCATTGTTAACCTCCTCCGAAAGAAGGTAGAGAATCTGAGAGGAACCTGGGTGGAGAAGCTCCCTTCGGTCCTCTGGGCCCTTAGAACCACACCCAATACGACGATAGGAGAGACTCCTTTCAAACTCTCCCATGGGTGCGAGGCGGTGCTCCCAATAGAGTTCGAGATCCGGACCCCTCGGGTGGTCGAGGCCGGAGAGGGCAGAGAAGAATGGAGGGCCGAGAATGAGGAAGAGCTACGGCTCTCACTCGACATGGTTGAGGAGTTGCAAGACCTCTCCGCCATCAGGCAAGAAGAGGTGAAGAAAAAAATGGCCAAATACTTCGACAAGCACGTCAGAGTTAAACAATTCGCAGAGGGAGACTTGGTCTTGAGAAAAGTGGATGCCGCAGGAAGGTTAGCCACCGTGGGGAAGCTCAACCCCAATTGGGAGGGGTCATACATTGTACAGGAGGCATTGAAGTCAGGAGGGTACCGCCTCCGAAATGTGGAGGGCGAGACCCTAAGTCTCACCTGGAGTGGTGATGACTTGAAGCGTTTTTTCCCCTGAGTCATGTAAATGTCGCTTCAGTGTTCTAATAAAGCTTCTGCTGCAGAACTTGTGCCCCGACGGTGAAAAATGCAAACGCAAGTCTGCCTCAGACCCCGAGCAGATCCCGTTGCCAGGCTCACATCAAGCTGGCAGGGCTAGATGTAACTCGGAGGAGTCCGCCTCAGACCCCGAGCAGATCCCACTGCCAGGCTCCCATTAAGCTAGCAGGGCTGGATGTCACTCGGAGGAGTCTGCCTTAGCCCCCAAGCAGATCCCGCTGCCAGGCTCCCATCAAGCTGGCAGGGCTGGATGTCACTTGGAGGAGTCTGCCTCAGACCCCGAGCAGATCCTACTACCAGGCTCCCATCAAGCTTGTAGGGCTGGATGTCACTTGGAGGAGTCCGCCTTAGAACCCGAGTAGATCGCGCTGCCAGGCTCCCATTAAGCTGGCAGGGCTGGATACCACTCGGAGGAGTCTGCCTTAGCCCCCGAGCAGATCTCGCTGCCAGGCTCCCATCAAGATGGCAGGGCTAGATGTCACTCGGAGGAGTCCGCCTCAGACCCCAAGCAGATCCCGCTATCAGGCTTTCATCAAGCTGGCAGGGCTGGATGTCACTCGGAGGAGTCCGCCTCAGACCCCGACAAGATCCCGCTGCAAGGCTCCCATCTAGCTGGTAGGGCTAGATGTCACTCGGAGGAGTCTGCCTCAGACCCCGAGCAGATCCCGCTGCCAGGCTCCCATTAAGCTGGCAGGGCTGGATATCACTCGGAGGAGTCTTCCTCAGACCCCGAGAAGATCCCGCTGCCAGGATCCCATCAAGCTGGAAGGGTTGGATGTCACTCGGAGGAGTCTGCCTCAGACTCCGAGCAGATCCCGCTTCCAGGCTCCCATCAAGCTGGCAGGGTTGGATGTCACTTAGAGGAGTCTGCCTCAGACCCCGAGCAGATCCCGTTGCCAGGCTCCCATCAAGCTGGTAGGGCTGGATGTCACTCGGAGGAGTCTGCCTCAGACCCCGAGCAGATCCCGCAGCCAAGCTCCCATCAAGCTGGCAGGGCTGGATGTCACTCGAAGGAGCCTGCCTCAAACCCCGAGCAGATCCCGCTGCCAGGCTCCCATCAAGCTGGCAGGGCTGGATGTCACTCGGAGGAGTCTACCTCAGACCCCGAGCAGATCCTGCTGCCAGGCTCCCATCAAGCTGGTAGGGCTGGATTTCACTCGGAGGAGTCTGCCTTAGACCACGAGCAGATCCTGCTGCCAGGCTGGCAGGGCTGGATATCACTCGGAGGAGTCTGCCTTAGCCGCCGAGCAGATCCCACTGCCAGGCTCCCATCAAGCTGGCAGGGCTGGATGTCACTCGAAGGAGTCTTCCTCAGACCCCAAGCAGATCCCGCTGCCAAGCTCCCATCAAGCTGGCGGGGCAGGATGTCACTCGGAGTAGTCTGTCCCACAACCCCCCGAGCAGATTCTCTACCTCGACAGGGAGCCACAAATGAATCGGCGGGTTGACGAGGGGATCCCGGCACGATGGCGAGTAAGGAAGGCCAACTCTGGCCTAGATATCAGTGGGTCCCATGGCAGGGGGTCCGGGCGGCGAAGGCGCTAACCGCCCTCGCCACGAATGGATCGGCGGGTCGACGAATTTTCCTCAGTACGATAGCAAACTGGGAAAGCCGGCCCCCGGCCTAGAGATCGGTGAGCCCCAGAGAAGAGGGCCCGGACGGCGACAACCCGACCACGCCAAGGATCCTGGAAGCCAGCCCGCCCAAAGTCCAAACGCACGTCAGGCTTTTCTCGCCCACCCAATGATGCGGATGGATTAGCGAGCCCAGATGGAGTAGGCGAGTCTCTCTCTCGCATCATGGCCACCTAACCTACCCCTCACTCCCAAGCCTAAGTTCAGAGTCTAAAGCGAGCGGGCGACCTCACTCGCTCGCTCACTGCCGCGACGCCCAAGAGAGCATTCGAATATAAAAGAGATCATGGCATCAGAAAGAATCAAGAGGCGAAAGCGAGAAATACAAACATTCACATTTCCAGATCAAAAGAGTTTTGCATACATTAGAGGGGATCAAAAAAGGAAAAACTACTACAAAAATTGGGCTCTGGCCCGCGTCACCGCCACGGACAAAGTGGATGAGTGTAAGCTCCTGGCGAGGCGAGCCCCGAGCGGCGGGTTTTTGTATACGGTGGTAGGGCCCGTCGCCCGGCTCCGGTACCGGAAGGAATAGCTCTGGTACCACCTCGCTCGCCAGAAGCTTGGCACCGTCGTCTTTGATTGGGTTTGCCCACTGCAGCGTCTGGAAAGTGTACTTCGCCGCGCCAGCCGCATTCTTTTGCATCATCACCTCGATCTCATGATCACTGTAATGAACGAGCTGGCAGCCACTTGTAGATGGCGGCGGCGAGGCGGCCACAACAGCCTCCAACGCATCCACCCGCTCCTGAAGTGCCTGCTTCTCCTGTTGAAGAGTGGCGATCTTAGTGCCCAGCCGGCTGGCAATCGCCGCGTCCTGTGAAAAGGAGAACAATCGAGTTAAGTTACGCGGGAGGAGGAAAGGTTGAAGCGAGTCAAGGAACCTACCGCTCCGCCTAGGTACTGAGCGAGAGCAGCCTCCTCCGCATTGAACCGCTTCCGCTGCTCGTCCGCCTCCTCCCGAGCAAGTCGGCGGGCCTCCTCCTTCTCGTCGATGAGCCTGGTGAGGGATGGGGTGCTCTTGTCCAGCCAAAGATACCGCCGGCCGACCATATGGGCCAGCTTGAGGCTGCAGAACTGGGCCCGCGCACTCTCGTAAATCAGCACCTGCGTCGCCTCCTCGTTGTAGACGGTGGCATCCTCTCGCCCATAGACGCCGACGGCGAGGTTGTAAGCGTCCCTGCTGCTAGAGTCATCCTCCAACCAGCTCAGCAGCAGCGAGGATATGTGGACCCTGTTGGTCTCCTTATCCTACTGAAGCAGCGGTACTCCGACCTCGTCCGCAGGCCCCTCGCCGTAACCAAAGTTACGATGACCCCGGGGGACGGCCTTCCCAGCGGGCAGAACCTCCTCCTGTGGCTGGGACATGCCCGCCTCCCTGCTAGAAGACCTGACGATTAGAGAAGTCGCGGGGGCAAGAATGGCGGACGGCTGGCACGCGGGGGCCTTACCCTTGTCCCGAGCCGGGGGAGGTGAACTACCCGCCTTCTTCAATTTCTTTGGCGGTGGCAGGTCCTGAGGCTGCTCGCGGCTGGACCGCTTCACGGGAGCAGGAGTTGAGAGCTCGCGATGCGCGGTCGCAGCCGCCTAGGCCCGCGCTAGCTCACTGGCGGCGAGTCGCGCGCTCTCATACGGCGGATGGATAGGGATGTCGCGCTCGCCTACAAGAAGTGGGAATTATAAAAAAAAATCGAAAAAATCAAGGATGTGTAGACAGGGCGAGCCGCTTACCTTCACCAGGCGGGACACGGACGAGGTCATCCAGATTCCTACTGAGGTAGGCCACCTCGAAGTTCTTCCCGACGAAGAACCCGAATAACCCCGCTTCGTGGCCTCCTAGAGCCGGGGGGGCGGTAGCTCGCCTCGCTGAGCTGGACCGGCGAAAAAGGGACGTTGCCGAAGTCCCCCTTGATGAAAATAAATTTCTTGAGCCAGTTGTTGCTCTTATTGATGGTCTCCCACACCTTGACATGGCTGTTGGCGAAGCAGGCAGTCCCGTCCTTATTCGCCCGGAAAGAGAACAGCTTGCGGAATACTGCGAGGTTGCACTCTATTTTTTCCTCTCGCAGGTAGCAGGCAAACCCGACGACACCTGCGATGGAGTTGGGGGTCATCTGCCCGGAAACCACCCCGTAGTACTTAAAGATTTGGCGAACTTCCGGCCATAGGGGTAGCCGAAGGCCCGCCTCAAAATGGGCCACCGGGAACGCGAGCTCGCCAGCGAATAGCTCTTTTATCCGTTCCTCCTTCCTGGGCCGCCTCGCCTCAAAACCTGGCGGGACGAAGTGGCCGACCACGTCTACGAATTCCCTCTCCGTAAGGACGGCGAGAGGGAAATCGTGCTCGGAGAAGGTCCAAGCACATTTGGCCCTCCCCTCCGCCTCACCGCTACAACCACCCATCTTACAGTTATCTTGCCGAGCGGGACAGGGGTTTTTCTCGCAAAGAGTTAGGGGGGGGAAGAAATCTTAAATGCGGTAGGTGAGGAGGGACCGGCAGGGGCTATTTATAGGATGAGAAAGGGCGGGAAAAAACCCCTTTGGCGGGAAAAGTGCGGATAGCAATATGGCCCTGAGGTTTCGACTTCTGAACCCAAACCGGGTTCTCGCCAACCCGTGAGTCCGCTACGAACCGCCCGTACTCGCGCCCGCATAATCAAACAGCGGCCGTCGAGCGGGCCAATTCTGACCCACGCGCGAGTCACTCGTCGTGTAACCTGCGAGCAACGGGCTCGCCCTCGCCAGTACAGAAAAAGAGCCTGGCGAGGTGACTCAGCAAGGCCGAGCCCACGCGAAGGAAGGTCGGCCGAGCCAGAGCATCTCGCCCGCACAACTTGCGGAGATCTGAACGATGACACGACCGAAAGAAAAATACAGCAAATACTAGCCCTTGGCAGACGAGAGTAGTCCTTAATTATTACAAGCATTCATTATCTGAAGTAAAGGAATTGACACCCAGAGCATTTCGACCGTTGCATGTGGGGCGACCCGGACCCGGCGGGTCACGACCGGCGAGGGGACGATGGAAATTCAGCGCGGGATCCATTTCAACCTACCTCCCCTCCCCGTGCTGGTTCGGGGCGGTACGCGAGGGTAGTTATACTTGCGGACCGCCGACAGCTCCCGATGGGTCCTATCAATCTGTTCCGAGGCACGCCTCAGTCGCCCCTCGGCCTGCGTGATGTGCACACCCGGAGAAGTCGCCACGTCCTCGTCAGATAGACTTCTCGCCCTTTCCAGGGCCGCGAACCGCTCCTACGCCTCGGCCTTGTCCTTCTCCACTCTGTCGAAGACCTCCCGCAATATCAGCGTGTGCTTTTGGAACAGCTGCGTCACTTGCGTCTTCATCTTCTCAGCATCGAACGGGTCTACCAGGTATTCCGAGATGCTGTTTGTGTCAGGGGAAGGCAAGTACCCTTCGCTCATCTCAGCCTCGGAGGAGGAAATCGCATTATAGCCTGCAGGAACAAAGTCAAGAAGAGGTGGACGCAGTAAGTGGGCTAAAGTCAGAGGATTCACCTGGTGTTGGCACGTCGCCCGCACCCTCAATAGGCCTAGAGGTGCCCGGCCGACCCTGGAAGGGTTCTCCCCCTAGAGTAATGAAGGGTTTTCCCAGGCCATGGGGCCTTGACGACGGAGGCACCATAGGAGGGATAGGTTCCTGCGGTAAGGGACTAGCGACCCAATCGGCCGCCGCCAGAGCGTAATGCCCAGGATCTCCCTCGTCTGCCTTAACTCCCCGATACATCTCCAACCAAAAGGAAAGAAAGAAAAGTCAAGAAGCGGGGGGGAAGAATCGAGCAAGGGAAGCGCATATACCTCAGGGGTGACCTCGGCACCGCCGGCCGAGCTGGAGGTAGGGACATCGCACCCTGAAGACCGCTGAATGACCTTCGCTTTCTTTCGCTTAAAAACGGGGCCAGGCGACCCCGCGCTAGCTACGGGGCGACTTCGAGAGCCGTATCCCGGGCACCCACCCTCGCAGCCTCCAAACGAGCTCGCATCTCCTCAGACATAGGCATCTCGCGGTTATAGATCGCGGAAGGGAGCAAAGAATAGAAGTTTTCCTAGAGTCCAGACAGCTTATTTATAGCGATAAGATGGGCCCCACCAAAAGATTCCCTCTAGCTCAACAAGGTTTTCGCCGAACACGTGAGGGTTGGATGTTTCTTTTCGAGCCTTTTCCAAAAGCTCGCAAAGAGCGAGGATTATGTACAACCCCTTGTTGGCCGTGGGGACTCAAGCAGCCAGGCAGGCCGCCCCGACCCGTGCATCGAAGGGTTGCCCAAGCGAGCCAGCCTGGCCCGCACCCTCCTAGGCGGGTCGGCTCACTCCCTCCTAGGCGGGTCGGTTGGCGCCCTCCTTGGCGGGCCACCCTCTGTCCCGCGCCCTCCCAGCGAGCTAGCCTTTCCCTCACCCTCCTAGGCGGGTCGACTCGTGCCCTCCTGGGCGGGCTAGCCCCACCCGCCTATCCTAGGCGGGTCGGCTCGCGCCCTCCTAGGCGGGCCAACCGCGCCCGCCTCTCCTAGGCAGGTCGGTCCGTGCCCTCCCGGTGAGCCGGCCCCGGCCCGCGCCTCACGTCGAGGGGAAGCATTCAAAGGCTACTCGCTCGATCCCTAGTGGGGGGGATTCCTCACTGTTTTGCCCCATTGACCTGCCCCTAGCCAGTCAAAACAGCGGGGTCTCGCTGTTGGCAGACCCAGGTGGGCTGCATATAGCTGTTCAAAACTGCGGAGTTTGGCGGTTGGCAGGCCAGCCTGAGGAGCTTTCAGTAATTTCAAGACAGTGGAGGTTAGTTATTCACAAACCACCTTCAAAATCCTATAAATAGGACCTAAGGGGTACCTCAGAAAGGGATGCTTACTTATCCCCCAGTTCTCTAGTGCCTTCTGAGGTATCTTAGCCCGGCATTTGGCTAAGGAGGGGAAGCGCTCAGTGATCTTCCGAGTGTGTGGTGGGACCTCCGCGTCGGGCCCTTGGTCTAGTCCTTTACTCTCTTTTCCTCGTTATTTTCTTGCAGGAGCGAAGTAGGTGCGCGATCACCCCTTTCCCAAGGGTGAACTCCATAAGAGGCCGGTTCTCGGTTTCAACACTACTACCGTGTCATTTCGAATGAACTCACGTACCTACTCCTGTGGTGTGGGTATGCTCACCGTTCATACAGGGATATACACCCTTGAAGAACTCATGGAGTCTGATGTTCCTTATCAAACCCATGAATTCCCCGAGGGTGTATCTCCTCATGCATTTTGGCAGGAGATTACCGGATTGACACCGCAGTATGAGGCGCGTGCGGCCAAATCCTCTCGTATAATCTCACCTACCCTCCGCTATGTTTAGCACTTGATCGGGCATAGTATCAATGCCTGGGCAATGAGCCAGAATGTCGCGGGTTGGTCGGATCTTCTCTACCTCTATAGCATGCAGCATGGTGTCCCTCTCCACTTAGGCCGAGTTTTTGCCGATTATTTCCTTCACCAGGCCACGTACGTTCCACTGAAGGCCATCAGTGGTTCGCAGTATATTATACGAATTGCCAAGGGATTGGGTGTGTTTGATGGCTTGCCTGTCATGACTCCCTACTCCCAAAGTGATTTTATTTCTGCAACCATGATGACCTCCTTCTGGTTGGTGCGACGTGTTTCTTCCGGCGGAACTTGGTGTTATGAGGTTCGTTCTGTCGAGCGTGAGAAACCAGCTAGGGCCTCTTCTACGTCTATGGGTTCTTCTTCTGAGTCTTGCGGGGCCGGTGGTGATGCCTCTGGTCCAACTACGCCTCTGGCCCGCATGTCTTCCTTTGCCCATGCTTCGCATCATAGTAGTTTCGCGGAGGATTATCCCGACTACTACGCGCGACATTTGTAGATGGAAGAGATGCTTCGCCAGCAGCATAGCATGACGGAGCGTATTGCAATTTTTCTTGGAGTTCCCCCTACTGCTCCCACTCGCACTTCATCTTCTTGGTCTCGAACTCCGCCTCCATCTTCATTGCCAGATCAGCCTTAGTGTTTGTGCTTTCCTCCCCTGATGGGATTGTATGTTGTATGTTGTTTTTAGTTGTACGCTATGTTTCTTTTATCTCAGTTGTAATTTTTACTTGACAAGTGATGTACTGTATTTTATTCAGCTGGGGCTTCGTCCCTAGGGTGGTTATTTTATATATTGCAGTACCATTCTCCTTGTTGTTTAGTTTTGTTTTATGTTTTTATAATTCGTCCAGTTAAATAAATTGCAAACATTGCGTAGTAGCTTATTTCCTGTGTTAGTATTTGTTTAGTTTTGTTGGAGTTGATGTTGCAGGAGTGGTGTTCCCATCGTTCGACGGAGTAGTTATTTATTTTTGCAGGATTGGAAGTAAATGTTTAACGCCAATCTTCTGGTATGCTCACTTACTGAGCATGGGGTAACCTCTTCCCTTAGCTATTTATATTTTTAAATTTCTATATGATATGTTGTGTAGTTGAGTTTAAGTCTAGGGGATAGCCAGTTTTGTTACCTTTTGCACACGCACATTTCAGGTGCATACTTAGAGCTTTTATTGTTTTATTTTAATTTGTTCATTGCATCGCACACCATTGCACCCACATGAGTGTGTGCTTAGCTGTTAGCGTGCCACAAGTTAGACTCGTGTCTTTGATAGATTTGGGAAAATTATGGTGTTGGCCTAGGATTATGAGACAGAGTAAAATGTGGACCTTGCTATGCTTCTAGTCAACTGCTCTCGTCTCGTGTAGAAATTTGAATAGAATAAATTTTTCTTTATGTATAGCTTTATATGTTTCTATTTGCATAAATACCTTTTATTCTACTCAAAATTGGTGAATCTGGTGGGAATCGAACGGTAGCATAGGAATGTGTGTAGCCGTCACTAGACTCGTTTTGCTCGAGTCGGGAGGAAGGATTGTCTTTCTCGGTGGATAAGAACTTGCCCTAAGCTACTCTCGAAGCATTGGTGCATGGTTAGTCAAGCGCGAGTGTGATGTAGGCCGTCATTTGTTTAGTTTGAGCCTTGTATCGTTCCTGCCGTCTATCCGTTGTTATCCCCGTTGAGCCTATCCCTTCCTTTGTCAACCCTACGCCTCGCTACCAAAGATTTATAGCCTCACCTTCTCGCACATCCAGATGTGAACGCTCGGTTAGTTTGTTTTATTGTTTATTGTCATTTGTTTCTGTTCTGTGTGGCTGTCAGGTGGTGTTAGTGCAGCCTGTGGTGTTGCCTTGTTTTGTATTTAGTTTTGGCAATTTGGATAATAAAAAAAAGTAAAGTAAAAGAAATGAAATTTCCCAGTTGGGAATAAAAGAAAAATATGTATTGTTGTTAAGTCATGAAATATTTTGGTTTTGTGTTCATGGTGGGTGTGCACGCACCGTAAAATCCAAGTCTGGTGGTGCACCGCGCATGTTTGTCATGTTTATAGCTGTGAGTGTTTTCGAGCGATTTAATTTTTGATGTGCGTGTCCGTCTTGTTTACCTTATGTATACCCCGCCTAAACCTAAGCCCCATTCTATCCTAAGTCCTACGGATTCGCACTTGAGTCGAACTAGTGCCGTGGATAGAGTGTGAACGGACAAGCGTATGGCCCCCGACATTGGTGGATTCCTTTGAAGGTGATCCTGAGCCCCGATCTTTGGCAAAGCTCACATTAGTGGCCTGCCTACTTTCTTCCAATGCGTGACCGGTTGATTCACCGTGATTCTATTTTTGAGTAGTAATAAAATTTTGATACGCATTGTGAAAAATATAAACTATTCTGCATACTTAGAAATTTTCTCTATTGTATTTTTATGCACGCGAGCATGCGACTTTGCATGCTACTCTGTTTTCAATTTATTTGTTAGCTAGTATATTTTCCCTATCTACTTAGATTTTGTTTGCTCGGGATGCGCAAACTGTTAAGTCTGGGGGTGTGATGAGTCCTCTTTATATAGGGTTTTTCGGACTCATATGGGCTAGTTTTATCGCACTTGCACTTCACTTTTTGGTTGTTTTCATTGATAATCCGATCCCACTGCTTTTTATGCTAAGTGCACTTTTTTGGCCCAAGGGTGTGCAATTGCTCATTTTATTGTCGGGGGTATGCACATGGTGCTCCTCGTTAATTTGCTATATAGTTTTGTTTGCATTTTGGTGCTGGGAGCTAGTGCCCTAGTTGGTTTCATTGCTGTGCAGGTAGTCGGGATGTCCCGAAGTTCAATTTCAATTTTGTGTAAAACGCACGGTCGTGCGCACGTCTGCGCACACGGTTCCTGCTCAATCGTGTGTTTCACACAGCATTATGGGGTGTTCTGTTTCTGCTCATACATTTTGTTCGCGCACGGTTTGGTCAAAACCGTGCGAGAAGGAATCGCACGCCTGCATCTCTTGCCTAGCTTTCCAGCGTTTTGTGGTTAATCGTGCGTTTTCCTTAACACACGGGCGGAAGCGCCCGTGCGCGAGTAAAATCGCACGGCTCCACTGTTTTTGCCTGATTTCAACATTCTATCGTTATCCGTGCGATTTCCTTCCCGCAGGGGCGTAATTGCCCATCCGCGAGTTAACACATAGATCAACGCTTCTTCTTCCCAGGCTGTTTTCTACGCGCAAAAATCACACAGTTCACGCACAGTCGTGCACCAGACCGTGCGTGACTATTTTTCTGATCTTTTTCTATTTAAAGCGCAGATTTTCACCATGAGAGCAGTTTTCATTCCAGCTACTTCCCTCCGCATTCCTAGGGCGAAACTCCATCGTTTCACCAAGGAGAGGAGATCCGGGCAAGCATTCAACGCCAAATCCAAGCCGGAGCTTCCTCTCGGCCTCCTCCTTCATCCTAGTGCTTCAAGAAAAGCTTTTACCTAGCTTTCTCCATAAAGCTAGGACAAGTTGTGCCTTCTTCCACCGGCTCGTGACATGAAGAAGATGGATCCATTGGGAGTGAGTAACAGCCTCCTCTACCACGGACGTAGTTGAGGACCGAGCTTGGACGCGGATTGATAACCCGGCGATTCCAACCGTGAACCCTTGGTGAGACTTCGGATCCGGTCAATTTCGCACACTTCTCCTCTTTTGTTGTTGTTAGCATAGTTAAACTCTTGTATTTGATGAAGTGTACTTATTGTTAAATACGTTCATTGGTAATCATTTCTATCTGATTGTTTGTGTTCGTTATTTTCTTGAGGTGTGCCTTTGTTCCCATCCACAGCCATCCACTCCTGCCGCACTAGCAATTGCTAGTGGTGTGCATTGCGAAGAGGTGCTTACGACCATCAAATTTAGTTCTTACGCTTGCCTACTCGTCCATCCGCCTAGCGATTCGGTGCATAGCGGCCCAACTAGTCTTCCATCCCGCCTGGCGAAGCATCGCATAGCGGCGTTGCATAGGATGAGTTGTTAGATTTTTATTTCTTTTTCCGCAAATACAAAAACCCCCATTAGTAGTTTAGTGTTGTGGACGTCAATCTCAAGTCCTTCTAATTAGAAAATTCCACCTTGCGGTGTTCCTTGAGAGATTCAGTACTTGGGGAAATTCGCCCATTTTATATTACTTGTGCAACCGGTACACTTGTCGTTCGCCCATCAGTAGTCAACAAACTCAATGTTGTCAGGCAGAACAAAAATATTCTAAGTCCAGAATCGTTGAGTATAGTCAACACACTCAACGCCAAAGTTGCAGAAAGGGCTGAAGATTAAGCTAAGGAAAAAAGCGTTGAGTGAAGCTTATACACTCAACGCTCTCAACGCCTGGACAAGTTGAGAAGTTGACTAAGTTAAAAAAGCATTGAGTGGAGCTTACTCACTCAACACCTAGCAGAGCTAAAACTTTTATAAGTCCAGATTCGTTGAGTAACGCTCGTTCACTCAACGCACTCAACACCTGGGTACCTGTCTTAAATTTTCTAAGTCCGGATTGGCTGATGTCAGCAAATTTAACAAAAAGTCAAAAAAGTTCAAAATGACTAAGGAAGAGCTGTTATCCATTATTAACGGCGTCGTTAGTCTCATTCTGTAAAACTAAGGATATAATAAGTCGATTAAGCAGCGACACGTGTCAATCTCTCGCTGGATGAAGGGATTATAAATTGAAGATGAAATTGAGATCAAGACAATATTTTGACAGATCAATTAATTTTGCAAGAAGAGGAGCGGGAGTTCATCTTCTTCCCCCGCCATTATTACAGAGACAAGAACTTCAATTCGACAAATTTGAAGAGTCTTTGAGTTAGCTGCGACAATCAACATCTTCTACAGCAAGATCAGAGGGTTACTCTGAGGAAGAAGAATCAGTCTAGGAAATCCCTAGCTGAAGTTGCTTCTCGATCCAAGCAAAGCCAAATTAGAAGATCAATCTTTGGATCGGTGAAGAAGAAATCTGATCTGGGTTTTTCTTGGGACAAAAGGAAAGGCAGAGCAATTGAATTCTGCCTTACAGGTTAGATGATCGAAGACAATCATTCACATTCTTTCCTCCTTCAGTAAGATCAGAATCAAGATTCTGAGTAACTTCCATCACAAGAAGCAAATCATTGAAGAATGTCTTTCTTGTTGCTGAGAAGAAGATATAGCTGAGTTTCACTCAGCTCAGGAAGCAGTTGATTCAGAGAACAAAATCTCTTGATTCAAATTTATTTTAATCTTTCAAATTCTATGGATCTGTTACAGATCTGTGTTATAAGGCCTAGATTATATAGGCTGTGTGTGGATATGTGAGATCAGTATTATAAAGCCTAAGTTATAAAGGCAGAGAGTAGGATCCATTGTAGGATCTATGTGTTTGGGATGATCTCCAAGCCTGGGTTGAAGGGCATTTGTGCCTGTGTGAGGTGATCAGGTGATTACTGTGTGGCATGGCTGAGTGCCTATGTTGTAAGTCTTAGTGGATACTGAGTGATCCGGTGGGATCGTGTTGTAATCTCTGAGGAGCTAAGTTATTGGAGAAGTGCCTTATCTAACATTCAATTAGAAAGGCGGGAGGAATTGTAGATGTACCCATATACTGGGGAACCAATATAAATATCGGGTGTGTTGTGTGTTATTTTCTTGAAAGTATAACTAAGCAAACACAGTAGGACCTAAAACAGTAAAAGGTTTTAAAGAACTTAAAAAGACCTTAATAACCTATTCACCCCCCTCTAGGTGATTAGCTACCCTTGTATTCAAATACTTTCAAGTGATATCAGAGGGAGGTTACTCAAGAAAGGCATAATAGTTTGAGTAGATCTTCAGGGTAGCTGTCAGAAGGTTCAGATGGGTTCTAGAGAGAATAGGTAAGAGCTAGGATCCATGAAACTTCCTCTCTGCAGGAAGGAGAATTTTGGTATATGGAAGGAAAGGGTCAGATTTATCATGGAGGCATCTGATCCTTGGATCTACATAACAGTTCAGGAAGTACCCTTCATCCCTATGAAAGTATCTGTCCTTGATGCAAACATTTAGACTCCAAAGAAGTATACTGAAATGACTAAGGATGAAGTCATTTTAGCTATTATGGATAAGAGGGCACAAAATATTATAATTAGTGGCATAGATGACTTCACCTTTCAAAACATGGTGCACTGCAAGACCTCAAAGTAAATGTGGGACACTTTGGTAATTTATATGGAAGGTACTGAGGAAGTCAGAGATGATAGAAAGTGATTGCTCAATCAAGATTATGAAGCTTTCAGACAGATCAGGGAGGAGACCATAACTTGCTTCTATGAAAGATTTTTCAGAACTATTAATCGGCTAGGACCTATGGTCGGGTCATTAGCCTCTACGAGCTAAATGATAAGTTCCTTAGGTATCTTACTAGAGACTCAGATACTAAGATATGTGTCATTAGAGAAGTGGAAAAGCTGGCAGATACTCCACCATTCACACTGTTTGGTAAGTTGATGTCATATGAGATGTAGCTGACTGCAAGGAAGGAGGAAGAGAAGACTAACAAAGTCCAGGCCAAAGAATCTACTGTGGCCTTCAAGGCTGATAACTCCAAGAGGAGTAAGGAGAAGAATCCTTCTCCCCCAAGAAGGCCAGCTAAGTCAGAAAGTTCAGATCAAGAGACATCAGGCTGTAATATGTCTGATGAAGAATTTGCTACTTTCTCAAGGCAGTTTTTGAAGATGATGATGAAGAAAGGGTGGAGGAGCAAACCTACCTCTTCCTTACAACACAAGGAGGACTATTATAGAACCAAGAAGAAACCCTTCAAGGAGGGCAGGTATAACCCAAAACCTGGTAAACATGTTTCTAATAAGGTTATCTGTTTTTGCTGCAGCAAGCAAGGACCTATTGTGGCTGAATGTCCTGTGAAGAATACAGAGGCTGATGAGAAAATCACCACCATAAGAAGGGAAAGAAGGAGAAGACCTTCATTTCTAAGAAGGATAAAAGCTGGACTGGCTCATCCTCCTCAGAGTCAGATGACGAAGATGAAGCCTATATTGGGCTAATGGCTAGATTAGATGAAGAATCTTGCCAAGATCAGCCTGGACCATTTAAGGTACACTCTCCATCCAACTCTTCATCTAAGTCTAATTATAAGACTGGTCCTAGTTCAGAAGCATCTCAATTCTGTGATGAAGACGGGTCTGAATCAGAGAAAGATGTCAATTCAGTTATTGAAAAGTATGGTTTCTTGCTGAATGCTTTCAAGAAAAGCAGGATGCTAGACAAGAAGCAGACTAAGGAAATATGCTCCCTTCAACTTGCTGCTTCCCAGCATACAGAATTGCTGGATCTAAAACTGAAGGAAATCAGTGAACTAGAAACCATTTCTTTCATTCAGATATGCACCATTGAGTACCAGGAGAACCAAATAAGGGACCTAGAAGAATTTCATGGGAGGGAGAGGAGGATAGTGGCTAGCTAGTCCAAGCTAAGTTCAGTGCTGCCCTTGATAGACGTCGTCTCTTCCAAAAAGGGTAAGAAGGGGTTGGTTTTCAATGGAAGAATAAGAGCTTCCAATCCCAAAGGAAAGGGCAAAGCTCTAGTGCAGCCACTAGCCTCCAAGCCTCATGTTCAATTTAATAGAGTACTGCTACCCTCAAACAGGTATGACCAAGCGAGCATCCATGGTTACTGGATGAATGGTAGGTCTACTAGTGGGAACAAAGGTATTCTCCACCATGGTGGAAGATATAGCAGGGGTGCAAGTGCCTTCAAGGCTCACCATAAGGAAATTCAAATGGCCCTTCCTGGACCATTTGATTTTTAGTGTATCAGCCACTTCACTCAAGGGTAAAGTTGTAGACTGTTTTTAGAATATTCCAACCCACTCTAAGACCAAGGGCAAGTATGTTAGTAGACAAGACTTGGGCATCAGAGGCCATCAAGACTGTGCTTTCTAAATAGAAGGCAACTACTAATAGGGCTCAAGATATCCCAAGCACTTCTACTGCAAGACCCACCACTAGTCAGACTGTGGCTGGGAAATAAAAGAACAGGTCTACTGCTGCACCTTCTAGACAAAGAGCTGATGTCAACACAACCACTAGACAATCTCAGAAAAGAAGATAAAACATCCATGAGTGCTGGTGTTGTGGCCAGGTAGGCCACTTTGCTATTGATTGCTAGCATAATCATAGTATACAGAGAGTTAATGTTAGATTGCCTGTCAGAAGAACTGCAGGTAGGCATTATCAGACTAACATATACCTAGGACCCAATAAATATTGGGGTTCTATGGTAAAATAAATACGTTTTGCAGGTTAGTCCAAGTATCCATACACCAATATGGTACTTGGAAAGTGGTTGTTCCAGGCACATGACTAGAACAAAGAGAAATCTAAAGGAGTTCATTCCAGTAAAGGTTGGACCCAAATTGATATTTAGTGGATCAAACAGAGGGATCACCAAAGGTTATGGTAAGATTACTAATGGCTTAGTCACTTTCAAAAAAGTGGCTTATGTGGAAGGGTTGCAACACAACCTTAAAAGTATAAGCCAATTATGTGATCTTGGCTATGTCATATCTTTCCACAAAGATAAGTACCATATTACGAGATCAAGTGACCAAGAGGTCATTTTGACTAGCACTAGGAGTGGGAATGTTTATTGTCTAAATTTTCTTTTTCTAACTTCAAACTCTCCCATTTGCTTAGTTTCAAATAAGAAAGCCTCACACTGTGTCAAATGATATAAGAGGCTAGATCATTTGAATTATAAGACTATAGGTAAGCTCTATATTAAAGAGTTGGTTAGGAATGAGCCTAACATGAAGTGCACTAAGGAAGGCATTTGCTCTGCATGAAAAAAGGGCAAGCAGACTAAAGCTTCCTTCAAAAGCATTAAGACTAAAGATTCTTGAGGTGTTTAAACCTCTTGCATATGGAATTGTTTGGTCTAATGCCAGTTCATATTCTAGGTTGGAAAGTCTACACCTTTGTGGTTGTTGATGACTTTTCCAGATTTGTTTGGGTTTTCTTTTTGAAGAAAAAGTCGGAAACCCCTGATGTCTTCAAGACATTTATCAAGCAAATACAGAATGAGCTGGACAGTACTGTGGTCAAAATCATAAGTGACCATGAGACTGAATTTCAATCTGAATGCATGACAAGAATCTATGAAGAATATGGGATTAAACAAGAGTTTTACTCTCCAAGAATACCCCAGCAAAATGGAATTGCTGAGAGGAAGAATAAGACTCTCATAGAAGCTGGAAGGACTTTACTAAATGATACATCTTTCCCAGAATATTTCATGTCAGAGATAGTAAACACTGTTTGTCATGTCCTCAATAGGGCTTCTATCTCCAAGGGCCATAAAAAGACCCCATATGAGATCTTGAAGTGCTGAAAACCAAACCTTGCATATCTCAGAATCTTTGGGATCAAGTGCTTTGTGCTCAACAATGGGAAATCTGAAATATAGGGGTTAGACCTGATTTACTCTAGAGGTAGGAGGATGAATAGAGTAATTAAAACTTTTGCTATTTTTAAATTTATCAGAGTAAAATAAGTGATACCAATAATAATATAGAAAGGAGATGAAAATAGGCTAAGCTAATCTATCACAGCACAGCAAGAACAAGAAAGAAAATTATCACACACAGATAACACAAGAATTTTATAGTGGTTCCCCAAATTGGGTACATCCACTCTTCTAACACCCTGGTAGGAATCCACTATCAAGTTTTTGATCAGGTGACTGCCACCACAAGATCTATTTCTAGGGAGATATCACAACCCTTTAGGCTTTTGATCAGATGCCCAAAAACCAAGAATAAACTTTTGAAGGGAGTTAATAAACCCTTTTACAGGAGGTTAAGAGAGGTGATGATGTCTTCTCTTTTCTCTATACAATAGAGAAGACTTGTGGACTTTGTTGTCAAGACTCCTTCTGAGATGTAGAGATGGTTTAGAAAACTAAGAGCCTTGCTTAGGGTGTAGGTCTTCAGCCTTATCTTGAAAGATCCTGTAACTTTCTGACTGATTCAAAGTTGGTGTCCTTGAATGTTCCGGGAGGAGAAGTTGAAGAAGATTCTTGATATTTGATAATTGTTCTTCTTCAGTCTTCAGTAAGATCAAGGGAAAATAGAATGTTTTCTTCACACAGAGAAGAAGCAGATATTCTTCTGTATGTTCTATCTTTTCTATGTATTCTCAGTACTTTCTCGTCTGTGTATGCATAGATTGATTATCGTCTAAAAAGATAAAATCTCTTTTATTGTTCGTTGTAAAAATTCTCTTTTGAAATTTGAAATCCAAGAATTAAATGCTGACTGATCTGGAGAATGAAACGGCTGGAATATTTGACTTAAATGAGTTTCCCCAACTATCCCAATAAAATAAGCAAGTAATTAACCCTGATGAAGACCATAATTAATACTGCCAATAACGGCTATATTCAGGAGAATATGAGCATTAATTACTCAGATAATTAATACTAAATAATATAATAAATAAGGACAGAAATAAGGAAACTTCTCATTCTGGCTCGGGATAGAATTCACCGACCTCTAAACAGATTTCATCGACTGGAGTTCAAAGTTCTTCGACCTGAGAATTCCTGTTCGTCGACCTGAGCTCTGCGAACTGCATTCTAGAAATAACTTGCCAATTCTGTGTTATAAGTTTGTAGACCTGAGAATCTGTCCGAAAGAATAAATCGTCGAGCTCAACTCAGAGAAATAACTTTGAGTTCGTCGATCTAAGATCGACTATCGTCGAGCTGAGTTCGAAGAATTTCGAACTGATAATTTTGATCTCTGAATTCTCCTAAGTCTGAGTCTACTGAAGTCCTCTGCTGGCTGGTCCATGAAGGTTGAACCTAAAGACAAGACTAAACTCTAGGACTCTTAGACTTGACCCTGGCTATACAATGTGGGTCAAACTCATCCTAATTAGTGAACCTAGACCAAATCCAAACTACGGATCCAACAAAATCTTATATAACTAAGTTTGCCGTCAAGTATTATGAGGGGATCTTTGTTTGGTACATCAATCATAGAAAGGCTTATAGGATCTACAACTTGACAAGTCAAGTTGAAGAGGAGTCAGTGAATATAGTATTTGATGAGTCAAATATAATTATTAATGAGCTGTCAAGCTCTTCTTCTAGTTCTGCAGGTACTGAACTATTGTTGGATAAGCTCACTTTTAAGGAAGCTGCTTCAACAATTCAAGACAAAGTTGAGGGTGTGTGTATTCTAGAGGAAGCACAAGGCACGCAGATAATGGATGAAGATCTGCATCATGAAGAGCATTTAATGAAGTAAGACAGCCTCCAACAGTAAGACATCTGAGGGATCATCCAGGCCACCAGATAATTGGTGATGCAAGCTAAGGAGTTGTGATAAGGAGCAGATATCTCAACCCAGTAATGTACTCCAGTTTCCTGTCACAAGTGGAGCCTAAGAAATATTTAAGAGGCTAACAAAGACCAGTTCTAGATTGTAGTTATACAAGTGGAGCTGAACCAGTTTAAAAGGTGTAAGGTTTAGAAGCTAGTTCCCAGACCTCAAGGACATAATGTCATTGGAACCAAGTGGATCTGTAAGAATAAACTTGATGAAAATGGCATTATAGTTAAGAATAAAGCTAGGCTGGTAGCTCAGGGGTACAGACAAGAAGAAGGTATTGACTTTGATCAAACCTTTGCCCCTGTAGAAAGACTTTAAGTTATCATACTATTCCTTGCATATAATGCATACCAAGGTTTCAGTGTCTATCAGAAAGATGTGATAGAAGATGCTCTTGTTGAGGAGGAGCAATTAAAATAGCTGCAGAAGTAGGTTCATCCTTGTAGAGAGATGAAGCTAGCAGATATATTAGTTGATCTCCTACACACAACTAGGGGGAGAAGAAGATCAAAGGAAGCCAGACCACCCTGATTATTCTATAAAAGTCAAAAATAGGGAGAGATGGGGTTGATCAAGTTATGGATCAAGTGGTACCAAGGCCAAAAGGATTGATCAAGCAAGCTCAACGGTGGAAGTAAAATAGGGGGAGTAGGTAACCTTCCTGTAACTGTCTTGTTATAATGTTTTATTGTTGCAAAAATGGTGTGTATGTCATTGACTAAGAAATTAAAGTGAGGTTTTGACTTCTTCAAATAGGGGGAGATTGTTGGGTTCATTGATCCTGATTTGTAAGAAGTCAACCAAGTCAATGATATACGCAAGTATGTATTTGATGTATGTTTAAGTTTCATGTGTAGGGTGAAAATTTGAAGTGATGACTAAGTAAAAAAGTGTCGACACACTTCACAACTATGTCTACACTTTATAAGAGAAGTGTTGAGTACATACTTGAAGCAAGTACAAAAGTGTCGACACACTTCACAACTATGTCGATACCTTTATAGGAGAAGTTTCGAGATCAGAAAGATACATGACAACAGTGTCAAGAAACAATACTTCACTCGACAGTTTTGACAGATGTGTCGAGATAATTCAGTTATCTCAACACCTTAAAGATCAAGTTAGCTGAAGGAAGCTGGATGAAGAAATGCATCTAAGTCCACGGGCATTGAGTGAAGCAGTTCACTCAATTCCATAGAACAAAAAGCACTGAATAAAGCTAGGTCTGTCAAAGCCTAAGCAATGGAAGCCAGAAAAATAGCTAAGTCTACAAGAATTGAGTGATGTCAACTCTCTCAATGCCATGTGGCATAATTTATCGAGTATTGCTACCTAAGTCAAAGCCCCAGAGTTTCTGGCAAAGAAAAATATACTAAGTCCAAAAGCATTGAGTGAAACTTGGTCACTCAACGTCATGCTAGTTCTGTCAAAGCCAAAGAAAATCTGTCACAGAAAATTGGTTAAGTCCAGAAGCGTTGAGTGAAGCTTATACACTCAACGCCATGTTGTTTCAATCAAGCCTTGGAAAAAAGACAGGAAAATCTGTCTAAGTAAAAAAACGTTGAGTGAGGCAAGATCACTCGATGCCATATGATAGATATCGTTGAGTCATGCTGCTGCTGTCAATGCCATCAAGTAGAACAGAATTATTCTATGTCTAGAATCGTTGAGTGTAGTCAACACACTCAACGCTATCAGGCAGAACAGAATTATTCTAAGTATGGAATCAATGAGAATAGTCAACACACTCAGCGCTAAAGTTACAGAATGGGCTAAAGATTAAACTAAGGCAAAAAGTGTTGAGTGAAGCTTATACACTCAACGCTATCAATGCATAGACAAGCTGAGAAGTTGACTAAGTTAAAAGCGTTGAGTGGAGCTTACTCACTCAATGCCTAGCAGAGCTGAAACTTTTCTAAGTCCAGATTCGTTGAGTAATGCTCGTTCACTCAACTCACTCAACGCCTGGATACTTGTCTGAAATTTTCTAAGTCCAGATTGGTTGACGTCAACAAAGTAAACAAAAAGTCAACAAAGTTCAAAATGACTAAGGAAGAGCTGTTATCTATTATTAACGGTGTTGTCAGCCTTATTCTGTAAAACTAAGGATATAATCAGCCGATTAAGTAGTGACACGTGTCAATCATCTCGCTGGATGACATGATTATAAATAGAAGATGAAATCGAGATCGAGACAACATTCTGATGGATTAATTCATTTTGCAAATAGAGGAGAGGGAGTTCGTCTTCTTCCCCTGGCATTGTTACAGAGACAAGAACTTCAATTCGATAAATTTGAAGAGTCTCTGAGTTAGCTGCGGCAATCAACATCTACTACAGTAAGATCAGAGGGTTACTCAGAGGAAGAAGAATCAGTCTAGGCAAGACCTAGCTAAAGTTGCTTCTTGATCCAAGCAGAGCCAAATAAGAAGATCAATCTCTGGATCGGTGAAGAAGAAATCTGATCTGAGTTTTTCTCAGTACAGAAGGAAAGGTAGAGCAATTAAATTCTGCCTTACAGGTTAGCTGGTCAAAGACAATCATTCACATTCTTTCCTCCTTCATTAGCAAGATCAGAGTCAAGATTCTGAGTAACTTCCAGCACATGTAACAAATCATTGAAGATTGTCTTTCTTATTGCTGAGAAGAAGATAGAGCTAAGATTCCCTCAGCTCGGGAAGCAGTTGATTTAGATAACAAAATCTCTTGAGTCAAATTTATTTTAATCTTTCAAATTCTATGGATCTGTTTAAGATTTGTGTTATAAGGCCTAGATTATATTGGCTGTGTGTGGATCTGTGAGATAAGTGTTGTAAATCCTAAGTTATAAAGGTAGAGAGTTGGATCCAGTGTAGGATCTGTGTGTTAGGGCTGATCTCCCAGCCTATGTTGAAGGGCATGTGTGTCTGTATGAGGTGATCAGGTGATTACTGTGTGGTGGGGCTGAGTTCCTATGTTGTAAGTCTCAGTGGAGACTGAGTGATCTGGTGGGATCATGTTGTAATCTCTGAAGAGCCAAGTTATTGGAGAAGTGCCTTGTATAACATTCTATTAAAAAGGTGGGAGGGACAGTGGATGTACCCATATACTGGGGAACCACTATAAATGTCTAGTGTGTTGTGTGTTATTTTCTTGAAAGCAGAACTTAGCAAACACAGTAGGACCTAAAACAGTAAAAGGTTTTAAAGAACTTAAAAAGACCTTTATAACCTATTCACCCCCCTCTAAGTGATTAACTACCCTTATGATTCAGGCCCACACGTTGACTCCGTATAATCTACGAATTAAGCATGATTGTCTCTCAACGTTTGAATTCTACACTAGCACACTTTTTCAACGCAGCGTACACGCAAGCAATTATTTCAATTAGATGCCAACGTACAGGTAGCCAAACCGACTAGGATTGAATAAATGGCTATAGGACAATATTCTTTACGACTAAAAGGACCCACCCGATACGATCGAGCGAAGGTTGTACCAGAAGAGATCTACCAAAAATTACAATTACGAAATGATAGATCTCTCCCAACAAAAAGTAACGAGGTTCGCCAATCCTCTCGAAAAATAAATCAATCAAGGTAAACTCAAAAACTGATCGAAGAAAACCACGATTATTTAACGCTATCAAGATTCAATGCTAAAGTTTTCCACTACAAGAAAATCTAGGAAAAGAAACACACAAAGGTAGAAGTTTTTGTTACCCAATCAGAATGGATGATTCTGATTCACTAACTTGGATCGCTCTTCAACGGATCTGCTAGAGTTGCGCTGGATGGCGAGGGAAACTCGTCCGCCTTCGCCGCATCATGCCTTGGCCAAGTTCTGCCCAAGGATGTTGAAGGTGGTTGGTGTTTGCAAGTAGGAGGGTGGTTGGTTTTAGGTATGATGGAGGGTGGTCGGGTAAGGTGTGTGATGGTCGATCAGCTTGAGGGTGGTGGTGGAGGAAAATTGTGAGAGGCTAGAGAGAGAAAAGGTGGCGGATAGATGGGTGGTCAGGTTTTAGAGAGAGGGAGGGCTTGTTTGGTGGAGAGATGAGGCCGAGAGGTTCGGAGGTATGGAGGAGGAGGGTCGATAGCAGTTTTGGAGAGGGGAGTAGAGGGGGCGGCGGTTTTGAGAGAGAGAGGGGAGGCTTGGCCGAAAATTAGGAGAGGGAAAAGAGGAGGGAATTCTCAAGAAGGAGGATTAGGGTTTTCAATTCTATTTCATTCAACTTAATGAGAAATAAATAATACAAGGCCTTATATAAGCTTACAACAAAGTTAGGCTACATGCAGCCCAAAATAAAAAAAAACACTCCAATGTTTAAATATAACATAATGTAATGAAAATGCTCAAAAATAGCAAAATAAATTCAACTAAATATTATTAATCCATCTTGCGCCGAGGGCGGAGATTGTAGCGTCGCTCCATAAGATCACCACGGCGCCGCAAGTCTTTGATTAGAGATGGAGAAAATTCTTCCGTAAGCATGTCGTCGCCTTCTTCATCATGTTGGGGGTCATCGTCTCTATCAATCCTCCCCCGCTCAAAAGTCCTCATCACCGATGAGTTGTCCTGAAGGTGTCTGCGTAGAAGAGCATCATCCAAGAGAGACACCTCTAATTTTAGAAGCCAAGAGTCATTAGTGGCAGGATGATCACGCCATAGAATCAAGTAGCGGCTAACATAACCACTTAGAGAGGAAAACACTTCATCCTTGATGATCTTGTCTGGCAAAAAGTTGGTCCTGGGAAACCTGGAAAAAGAATTAGGCAATAAAGGAGTAAAAGTTTCTTCATAAACAACCAATGTACCTCCATTAGATACCAATGGAGAGAGTGATTCAGGCACAAGCTCACCCCCCAACCCATTAAAAAATGCAGTGGAGCTAAACGGACAGTTAGATAATTCAAGTGTTGGAGAAACATATGGCGTTAAATCAGAAACATTAAAAATAGGGGAAATTCCCCAATCAGTGGGTAACTCCAAAAGATATGTGTTTTATCCTAATTTCTTTATTATCTGAAAAGGTCAAGCTCGCCGATTCGCCAACTTTTTTATAGTGCCCGAAGGCATCCGTTCAGGGACGAGACACACCAAGACTAAATCGCCAACCTTAAAGTGAGACTCTCTTTTATGTACATTATCATGAACTTGATAAGATGCATATTGTGTGGTTAGCGCTTCATTTATGTGTTTATGCAAATTATGAATATTAGAGGCAAAATCTTGTGCAAATTGACTTGACTTATAAGATGGCGGTAATAGAATCAAGTCAAGTGGCACTGGTGCTTTATATCCATGCATGATCTCATTCGGTGATAAACCCATGGACCTATTTTTTGAGTTATTATACGCTAACTGAGCATGAGGAAGGATTAGGTCCCATGTACCCTTGTGGTCACCCACAAGATAACGTAGCAAACTACCCAAACTTCTGTTTAACACTTCTGTTTGCCCATTCGTCTGTGTATAGTAGGCCGAAGAAAATAATAGTTTGGTGCCCATAATCCTCCACAGGGTCTTCAGAAAATAACTAGTAAATTTCACATCTCTATCAGTCACTATCGTTTTTGGAATGCCCCTATGTCCAACAACTTCATTAAAAAATAATTTCGCTACATTTGACACATCATCGGTCTTACTACACGCAATAAAATAGGCCATTTTAGAAAATCGATCTACTACCACTAGAATGGAATCATGACGTCTAAACATGACTGGTAAGCGTAGGATAAAGTCCATACTAACATCTTCCCAGAGAATGGAAGGAATAGGAAGAGGGGTATAAAGTACCGCATTCGTTTTATTACCTTTAGCTAATTGACACACGCGACAACTTCCAACAATTTTATTAACTGTAGATTTAAGGCCTGTCCAGTGGAACTTATCTTCTACTAATGTAATCGTCTTATCACGCCCGAAATTCCCACCTAGACCACCACTATGTAACTCCCATACAATAAAGTCTCGAAGGGAAGAACGAGGAATACAAAGCTTTGAATGTTTAAAAAAATAACCGTCCCGAATATAATATGCTGAAATGGTAGTGGGAGAGTTGTATTGAGTGGAATAATATATGTCCTTAAAATCTGGGCAATTAACGTACTCATCCTTTATCCTATCGAAACAAATCACTTTTACCTCTAATGTAGACAACAATAGGGAGGCACGACTAAGAGCATCCATCATACGATTTAAAGTTCCCTTTAGATGTTTAATTATGAAGGTATACTCCTGAAGATAGGAGACCCACTTAGCATGACTTGGGCTAACTTTATTTTGGAAATTAATAAACCTCAACGCCTCGTGGTCAGATTGAATAACAAATTCCTTAGAGATCAAATAATGATGCCAATGCTGTAAACACTGAATAACCGCATAAAACTCTCTGTCATAATTGGAATAATTTAATTTTGGTCCCAAGAGTTTCTCACTAAAGTATCCAACAGGATGTCCCTCTTGACTCAAGACACCACCAATACCGACTCCAGATGCGTCATAAGACAATTCAAAAACTTTATTAAAATCTGGTAATCGTAAAAGAGGAGCTTCCGACATTCGATATTTAATTATTTCAAACGCTTTGGCAGCCGATTTAGTCCACATAAAATCTCCCTTCTTCATGCACTCCGTGATTGGTGCCATGATACTACTAAAATCCATGATAAATCGGCGGTAAAAAGTAGCTAATCCACGAAAACTTCGAACATCTCGTATATTAGTTGGTTCCGGCAAATCTTGATGGCTTGGACCTTCTTAGGATCAACATGGATGCCCTTCAAACTTACAACATAACCTAGGAACTCCACAGATGGAACATAAAACGTACATTTCTTAAGATTAACAAAAAAAAATTTCGTACGCAATGTGGTAAGTACTGTCCTCAAGTGAGACTCATGATAATTTGGTGAGAAGCTAAAGACTAGGATATCATCAAAGTAAATAACTAAAAATTTTCCTGAATAAGGCTTGAAAACTAAGGTCATCAACCTCGAAAATGTCATTGGGCCATTAGTGAGACCTTCCCCGAGCACCAACCACTCATAGAGTCCATCCTTTGATTTAAATGCTGTCTTCCACTCGTCTCCCTCCCTAATCCTGATTTGATGGTAACCACTCTTAAGATCTAACTTGGAAAAAATTGTGGCCCCATCTAAGATGTCCAATAAGTTGTCCAATCGAGGGATGGGAAACCTATATTTAACAGTTATTTTATTGACGGCCCTATAATCTACACAAATCCTCCAAGAACCATCTTTCTTAGGGACCAATAATAGGGGTACAACACAAGGACTCTTACTATGAATAATGAATCCCTTACTTAGCAAATCCAAAATTAATTTTAGCAACAAGAAGTGTGCAGAAGGGTTTAGTCGGTAATGGGGAAGATTTGGCAATGAGGAACCTGGAACAAAATTAATCTCGTGTTGAATGTCAGGCATGGGGGGTAACTCAGACGGTAAGTCATCTTGGTGGACATCCTTAAATTCCTCTAATAGAGTCTTCAACGTTAGTGGTAAGTTCTCAAAAGAGGTGCTATCTTCCTTGATTTGCAAACAAACTAGCGCATATATGACACCATCTATAAAATACTCGTGCTCAAATTCCTTCTTACCTATCAAGCTTAACGTTTCCTCTCTACAGGTACAATAGTGGCTTTGGAAGAAATTGAAGGATCTTTAGGCGGAGTGGGTTTAAAAATAATGGTCTTACCATTAAATTTAAACTCATAGGTGTTAGCTCGCCCTAGATGAGTAACATCATGGTCATAAAGCCATGGACGTCCAAGTAAGACATGACAAACATCTATGGGGATGAAGTCACATCAAACCTTTTCAGAAAAAGCCTTGATGGAAAGGGGTACCAAACAACTCTTCGACACCGGGAGGGATGTATTATTTACCCATGCCACCTTATAAGGGTGAGGGTGCGGCTAAGTAGCTAATGACATTCGGGTCACCGCATTTTCAGAAATTACGTTCATACAGCTACCACTGTCTATGATAAACTTACACCACTTATCTCCACTCTTAAAATTTAACGAAAAGATATTCGTCCTATTCCAGTCATCTAAAGCTCGTGGAGTAGCCAAAATACACTGCATGACAATCATATAAGAATTAGCCTATATATCAATCGGTACTCCTTCTGACTCGCTATCTTCTCCTGCTTCATATATAAGATCATCAGACTCACAAGTGGAATCTAAAAGGGCTAAGGGCTTTGGATTGGTAGGATACTCACTAGCGTAATGACCCTGAACCCTGCAAGCAAAATATGCAGCGTTCATTTTGCTGACCCTTCCTACAGGAACTCTCTCACCCATTGGGTTTCTAATATTCCTAGCAGTCACGACTACGGAGTTCGAGTTTGTGGATTGGAACTTACCCTTATCCTTATAGGTGGAGGTAGGAAGTGGTCCTAAGATGGACTTTCCTTTCTGAAACGAGCGAGTCTTATTTTTATGAACGTTGTGCTTCTTAATATCTAATACAACATTAAAAGTGACATTTAGGTCAGTGTGACCATATCGCAGTAATTTTCCTTGGATGTCAGGGTTTAACCCCTTACGAAACCTAGAGAGGGCGATCTCAGAAATTTCCTTCATGCCACACCTAACCATCATATCCTTAAGAAGACTTATATACTCAGAGACCGATCTATTCCCTTATTTAAGGGTACCCAAATCATTAAACATCTGCGTTCGGTGGTATGTAGGGACATACTGATTTGTGAGCGAGTCCTTCAAGTCTGCCAAACCAATGAGTAATTCACCATTATCATCTCTTAGACGTCGTTCCTCATTCAACCAGAATATCTTAGCTCTACCTAAAAACTTCATTCTCGCCACTTGCACCTTATCCGCGTAAGTCAGATTATACCTCTCAAAGTAGCACTCAATCTCCATAACCCAGTCTAGGAAAACTTGGGGTTCTCCTAATCCATCGTATGATGGGGGTTTGACCCGGACGGCCTTAGTAATATCAAACTCGTACGGTGCTCGCAGAACTTGTTCATTATTATTGTTAATGTTGTGGTTATTATTTCCTTCTGCACGTTGGTTGGCGAGTTGATTACGGGGAGCCGCGAGATTAAATCTCAGTTCGTGAAGCATCTCCTTAATAGTCATCATTTGTTTATTGAAATCCTGGCGGAGTCCTCAAGCACTGTGATACTATGACCCTCATTCCGTTCATCCGCCATATTGGAAGAAGACAGGGAATACTCCATACCTAATTGTTGGAGTTGGTGACCGGGCGGTCTGGCGGTCTATCTTGGCAAGTTAAAGACCGCACAGTCTGGCAGTTTCCCTTCAGTGGTTTGGTTGCTGGGCTGTTGTTGTCTAGAGTCTGAACGGTCTAGCGTTTTGTCTTAGGCGATTTGGAGACTGGGCGGTCTAGTGGTCTCCCATGGCGACTTCTCTCTCTCTCTCTGGTGGTTGCCGAGCGGTTAGCCCTTCTCATCTAACCGCGCGGCTTGTCCGGGTTGTTTTTTGTATAAGCCGCTTAGTCCTGTAATTTTTTAGTCCCACATCTCCAATTTGTATTCTCTCACTTCTCCTCCATTCTATAAAAGGGAGGTCATACCTTTGTAATAGATACATTTTTTGGATAATAAAATTTTTGTTAATCCTCTTCCAGTTTGTTCTTATTCGTTTCTAACATGGTATCAGAGGACTCGATCTTTTCCTCCTAATTCTGTTCCTATTTCTGCCTGCGCGGCTTGTTCCTCTCTGGTTGTCTGTTCGCGCGGTATCTTTTCTCTTCTTCTTGTCGATGCCCTATGTGTGCGCGGCCTCTTTGTGCGACCTCTGTTCTGCTCCCACGCCCTTTTTATTTTTCCGCGGACTTCTCTTCCTTCTGTTCGCGCGGGCTACTTTCTAGGCACTCGACTTCTTTCCCTTTACTTGCTTCTGCGGCTTGGTCATGGTTTATCTTGCCGCTGGTGTCTAACACCGTGACAGCTACAGCTCACTTTCTCCTAACCGCCGCGATTTCTCCCTGTTCGCGCGGCTTGTCTCCTAACCGCACGGCTTCCTTGTTTTTCTTATATGGCTCTTTCTGAGGCTTCTACTGCCACCACTCCTGGTTCCAATCTGCCTCTGCCTCTTCCTCCTACTCCTACCAGGAACCATGGCACCATTTCCAAGCTTGTCGGCTCCAACTACCCGGATTGGATTGTACCCTTCACCTTTCTCCTTCGCTCGCAATGCAAACGCCACCATCTCGTTGATGACCCTCCTCCTCCCACTTCCCCTCTATTTGATGACTGGGATGCGAGCGACGCACTTTTGCGTACTTGGCTCACTAACAGCCTATCTGATGAATGCCTTCCTGCCATCTGTCACGATGAGACAGTCAAGGCAGCTTGGCTACATCTAGCTGCTCTGTACTCCAAGGGGGCTCAGACGTCCCGCATCTATTGTAACACCCCTATCCGTCGCATAGCATATAGCAGTAGGTCCGGCCGGGGCCCGACGCCATATACCACGGACAGACCGGTTGGTTACGCGTTGAAACCACACAACCAATCAGAGCGTCCTACACAACACCTAGCGGAAGCAATTTAATTAAGTTGCAAAAGATAAGAACCCTGCCATAGAGCATGAATGTCCACTATAACCCAGGAATGAGTACATACACAAAGAGTTCACGGCCTTAAGGCCTTACAAAAATGTTCGCTTAACAAAATAGCGTCTTTCATACATCGGCACGCAGGCCGGCCATACATGAATATGAAAAAGCTAATAACTACGCCTTCGAGGGCTGGCGCTGCAACTTGGGCTTTAGCCCGCTATTTGCCGCTTGGCTCCGCAGCAGCACCTGTAGAAACAACCCACCCAAGAGGTGGCAATACAAAAGGGCAACGGTCAGCAAGAGCTGACCAAATTATAACGACCCCGTCCCGTTTCTCGGGACGGCGGTGCTCCTTCCCTGCATATAAAACTATCATAGCAATTCTATAGAGTATTCTATTCGCCACAAGTGTCGGCACGCACGGGCCGCACACTCCGTGCTCTCAGGGCACTAATCGGTGAACCCGGTCCGGACCCAGTCCGACACCCGCGATTCCACCACCATCCCTCGGATGGCAACACACGTGAGCATTTAGCCCTTTCAGCCGAAGCCTACGCTCGTTTCCAACCCCCGGGAAGTCCCATGTACTTTAGGTCGA